>OX578141.1:83841551-84286551 GCA_951213105.1 Amaurobius ferox | reverse complement strand
TATATATATATATATATATACAAAGAGAGAGATATATAGATGGATACAAGTTTTCTTGCTACTATTGCAGGTACTGGGTATTCGATGCTGACGAGCACATACTAAATGAGAAACTGGTTTATGAATGACGTTATCAGCAATGAGAGTTTGACTGTAACTTTGGGCAACGCCCTAACTGACGTTTTATGTGACTATACCACTCTCTGTACTGAGAATATAATTTGTAGCTGGTACTGTTTATGAAACAAACAAATTAACTATTTTAAAAATTTCTCCAAAACGATACTTTTCCCTCCCTCATGTAGACAGTTTTTAACGCCGTATGTATCACCTTTACCAAAACATTTTAGAATCCAAAGTTCGGGCTCTGAAACCGTAGCCCTGAGGTAGATGCAATTACGTTGGAGTGTATCTGTCTGCGATTACCCTTCAGAATACAGCAAAACAAACAACTGCCTTCATTAACCAAAATATTCCCCAACTGAGCCGCTAATTCTGGTTGCTTGAAGCTCATTAGTAAGGTACAGATTGCTAGTTATCCTTCATGAACTGCCACTTCTTTAATGGATTGGATAGCATTAAAACAACAATTGAACATATTATATACCCGCAGTAGTAGTAAAGGAAAACACTGTATTATTACAACTCTTGCAAAGACAGAAGCTTGTTAAGCTAATAGCTCCACCACCTATATTCCCCCCATCTTGTCAGCTTTGGGTTGTGTATCATTCTTTTATATGAGAATATAATGAATGAAATAAAAACCAGATCTTATTCTTGTAAGTGTTTGGTGTAGTCATAATGTATTCTCCAAAATGATGTGGTCATAATCTATTTTTTAAAATTGTGTGGTAACATGCGTTTATAATGCATCCTTCATATGTATTCTTAACAAACAATACTTATAATTATTATCGTGTATTTTGCAAAGACAAATGTTAAGCTATATGAGCGATTTTGAATATTTTAGAAGAGTTAAAATATTTTTTTTAAATATTTTAGCATATCTACATTAATAATTTCCGTTTGTAATGGCCACGTTTGTAATAAGAAGAATGTCTGCCTGTAGTGCGGTTAAAACGATCTGATAATCTGGAAATGTGTACAGTGCATTCGAAAAAAAATACATATAGATATTTAAATGTAGATGAAACAAGAAAGATCAATCATGCTTAAAGCATTGATTATGAAACACTTTCCAACTTCAATGCAATTTTATTTAAACAAGTCTAAAATGCAATACATTCCTCGGTGATATTTTGAAACTTATCACAATACTGCATTAATTTATTATATTTGAAAACTTAAACCTTCATCGAAAAAAATGAACTTCATTCAAATGACGGCATTGAAATATAAATTGCCTGGTTTAAACATATCTAAAATGTTATACATTCCTCGGTAATAGTTTTAGAATTATCATAATACTACGATAATTTATTATATTTGAAAACTTCATCGAAAACAACTGAAATTAATTCAAATGACGTCATAGAAAAAATAACACGCCTGGATCTCTCTATAAAAACAGGATTTCATTCATAAATTTCTCCCACTCATTTCATTCATCACAACACTATAATTTATTTTATTTAAACATTAAGACATGGAGCTATAAGTAATTAAACTCTATGCTTAAAACTTCATCGAAAAAAATCGTCCTTCTCTTTATGAAATCAATTAATATTTCATTCATATCAGCCATGCAGACTCCATGGACTAAATTATTTTGTGTTAAAAAAATACAGGAATTCTAATACAACTCATTCTATATATTTTGCTGTTTACATTTTACATAGGTGAAAAATAGGCTTAGTTGTAGAAATAATCAAATTTAGATGAGCATTTAAACTCAAATATATTGTCATTGCGTTGTTTCAGTATGTAGATGCACAGAATTTAAGCAAAAATAAAGTAGTTTTAGGACGGATACAACACTCAATATGAATTAAAAAGAACTTAAAAAAATCACGATTTTGAAACAAGATGGATGCCATATATCATTTTGAAGTGGGTCATGTGATCGTTTCATATCATGGTCACGTGATCGTTTCATATAAGATGTGTCATTATTATTTTAATTTTTATTTAAAAAACTACTGAATATATTTCGCTGAATTTTTTTTATATATTTTATGGAACAATTTGACTATTGCCTAAAATTTTCGAAGCAATTTGTGAATTTTAAATCCGCTTAAAAAATGTTGGAAAAATTAGGTCCCATGGGGCTCAATGTATTTCATTTTTTTAACCCGGGTTCAATCCAAAACTAATTGGGTGATATTATTCATTTCTATTCCCATAGGTCCTACAGACCGTCTGAACAACATACTAAAATTTCATTTTGATTAAGTCATTTTTACGGCAATTATCGTCCTAACGGACAGACAGACAGACAGACAGGCAGACAGACAGAATGAGCAAAGTCATAAACACTTTTCAACTTTGTTGTAAAGTGTTAAAAATAAGGGGCATAGTAATTTTTATTTTTAAGACTTCCCAAGCTTTAGCGAGCCCAAGTGTTTTCGCCATAATCCGGACTTGTTCTCTCGCGTTACAGCAGCTTATTGAAAATTGGAAATGGGTTTAATTAAGTGGTTTTCTAATTTCACAAATTTTACACAACCATGTAGATATTTTAAACATACAATTACTTATTATTAAAGGCATTGAAAAAATATATTGAATATAATTGAAAAATATATTGGATGACAATTAGGATTTTATTTACTTCTTGTTTATTCTTCCCTCATTAAAGGGAAAAATCATTGCATTCCTGTAGTCAATTATTATTTACTTATTTTGCTGATATTTTTATTTTAAGAATATTAAAATATATTTAGACCTATTAAACGCAACAAATGTAGGTGTATTAAATACAAATTTTGGAGCTTATTTTGAATGTATTATGAAGGCGCATATTGATTATGAAGGCGCATAATCATGGATCATTAGTTGAATTTAAAAAAATACTTACGAGATTCTACACTACGTATTAGCTTTGGAGTAAGCGGGATATACATACATACATACATACTTTCATACATATACATATGAACATAAAAACGCTCAGACTGAAATTTATAGAATATATTGCGTTATTCAGTAAAATTTAATTCATATATGCTCAAATTCATGTATCAATTGAGCAACTAAGGCAATGATCATAACTATCAGAAATATTTTTACGAAAAGGGCTAATAAGGGTAAAACTAGTTTGCCGATGCCAGTCGATGGACTGGGATCATCTTTATAAACTTAAATATTCATCTAATTAAAACTAGTAACTCAATTTATAACTTGTATTCAAACTAAGAATTTGCTTCTGGCCATTCAACGCTCTATTTATTAAGCTGCTGGGATGGCAGCCACCTCTTCTGTAATTGAGTTACACGCTGCAAACACTTTCAATCTCGAGATAAAGTTTTACCAATACGCTTGGAAAAACATTCATCTCTTGACAATGATATTTTTGATATGATTATCAAATTGAGGAGGATAAACGTCGAGAAACTATTATTTTAGAATAAAAAATATACATACAGTCATAAAAATGAAACCAACCTCTCCGAACATCATTCCTCTTTTATGGCTAAACTCCACAAATTTTAAAATTTGTAACTTTCTAGACCTGATGGGAAGTAGCTGCTAAATAAATTAAAAGTGAACACTAACCAGCATTAGCAAAATTCTTTCAATCACCAAAAATAAACTCTATCACTAATCTACGGGTAACAGTTATTCTCCGATAAGGTGATAATTTCGAATTATATATTTTGGGCTAACTCCTGATTATTCATTAATTTCATGTTACATGCTTTCATTAAAATTCTGCAAAATATTGTGTGAGACCAGAAATAGATCTCACATTTGATGAGACACATTTATGTAGAAATTTATGGTGGCCAAAACGGCAGACAAAGCATGTAGTCTGGCTGGCACCGAATTTTATTACTACGTGAACCTAAAGGTCAGAAGACCATAAATTTAGGGGGCCATGACAGAGCGACTGAGCTGGGCCTTACGAGATGTGGAATGGTGCCATTGGGTAAAGGAGTAACCAATAAGCGCCAAATGAAAGAAAAGGAGGAGTTACCCCCCCCACACACACACACACACACCGAGGGAACCACAGCATGTGACCCGAGAATCAAGCAGACAGTTATGACTTTTTGACTTAAGCGCACACCAGCAGACAGTAATTGAATTTTGACTTAGGAACATACCAGCAGACAACGATGGAATTTTGACTTAAGAGCATACCACTAGAAATAATGAAGGAATTTTGACTTAAGAGCAGACCAGAAAAGAAATAAGGAAGACATGATTTAAATAATTGTGCAAATGTTCCAAAAATACTGGCTAGATCTATACAATGTGTGAGTGTAATCAGAT
This sequence comes from Amaurobius ferox, assembly GCA_951213105.1. Lineage (NCBI taxonomy): Eukaryota > Metazoa > Arthropoda > Arachnida > Araneae > Amaurobiidae > Amaurobius > Amaurobius ferox. The sequence goes on along the minus strand of OX578141.1, from coordinate 84,282,156 downwards.
GTGCGAGAAAGAGCTGCACACCAAAGACTTACGGCGGTGCAATAACTGATGCAAGCATTTGATATGTGATCAAAGCCCAAGACGAATTGGAAGGTATGTGCTCATTAACAATCACACGTCATAGACATATGATAGTAATTTTAATAATTCTGGTCGCATATGTCCCCTGCGCCGCAATAATTAATGAGTATAATTGTTGTAAGCATATAATTAATAATATGAATAATTGGTGTTATTTAGATTTAATGTTGTTAATAAATGTTTTATTGTTTAAGTTTAAATGGTGTGATCAATTTAGTATTATAATAATAATTATTCCCTTACAGGACTCACACGAAAGGTAAATAAATGGAGGGTTTTATATAACGGCACAACTAGCAATGTACGATTTAATGATAAATCCACTATACGAGAATTTACGGCAATGTTAAGATATGATGATTAATAATAAATAAATGTTAATTATAAAGTTAAACTTTAAGCTTTAAGCTATTACATAATTTTGGTTGCCACATATTGTAAATAACATTATAGACTTGACACAACAATTTGATATCAGCGACTTTTATAGACAGAAGAGGAGTGATAAATTCCAATCTATTGGTTAGAAGAGTATCAGAATTACTTCGGGCCACCATCAACACAGTGGACGCAGTCAACGTGCTTCACTGATTCACCACCGACTTTGGTCGACAAATCGCCGAACACCAAATCCCTATATCTAACGGACCGTAAAAGTGATTCCTTTGGTAGTTTAGCCTGTACCTGAATATCATGCAAATCTAACTCAGCGTGAAGTTGCTTCGACCTCAAAGTTTGATCTCTGTCGTGTGTTAGACTACGCATTTATTTATATTATTTTATTCTGCAGAAAAGAGGCTCGGTTTGCCGTCAAATTGCACTTCTTCATTTTCCGGTTGAGTTATTACATGCCTTCAGACCAATGGTTTCTGAAACAGCTATTAAATAAGGATCTTGAAATAAACACTACGTTTAGACAAACTAATATGGCAAGTTCTCATAAAAATGGTAGGTCTATCCAACTTTTGCTGTTTCGAAAAGCATATAATTTTAAATGAAAAGGAAAAAAATAAATTCTAGCCCACATCGGAGGAAATTTTCGTTGGAACAAATGAAAGTAACCTGGGAAAAATACAGCAATTTTTGCAGAAATGAAAACGAAATATTTATGTCGAAGTACTATAATTATTTAAATTATAGAGCTCCAGTATGAGATCCTCCTTTAAAAAATTTAATGAAGGTTCCATTTTGAAGATTTTAGTTTTCTTGACCTCCAACTGGAGATTATTTCGTGGAAATTTCTTTTTTACTTGGTCATCTAGACCACATTCCTCAGTACGACTTCAGGAAAAATACTTTTTGTATGTGTCAAATTCCAATGATATCTAGCAGGCGTCCCCTTATTTATCTGCCACTTAAATCAAGGCTTACTTTGATTTTTATTTTGTTGTTAATTCATTTAAACTTGTTCCCACAGAACTCAATCAGTGACTTGTCAATCACAACTTGTAGAAACACCTTGTCGCAGATGTAAAAACATAATTATTACTCCAGGAAAGGTGATATGTGACAGCTTAAGTGCAACACTTTAATAAAGTTGCTATGTAATAAATGTTATTATTTTGTGATGAAGAAACACAAAAGCTACATGAAAACATTGAACTCATCTTTGAATTTTTAAAAGCCGAACGGAAAGTATTGTTTTAAAGTAATTCTTCTGTGACCATAGAAACCAGAAAACAAAGCAGACAAAATAAAACATTATAAACACATGCAGTTTAATACTGCTAAATGAATTTTTAGCTGAGAAAAATTTAAGAATAAATATATATTTATATATAAGCTAAAATATATTAGTTGAATATTGTCCTCTTATGTCGCTTCTCTATGGATCTTGTTTATTCCGTTGTTGGCCACAGATTAAATATAATTTTTAACCACATGTTTTTATGCAATCATAGAAACAATTTAGTACATATATCTCTCTAGAATGGCCTCTGAAGACGTTTCTGGCAGATATATCATTCAATGATTTATTTTCTTTTTCCTAATCATTCAATGGTCTACTTTTCCTGCCCATTCTCGTTACTTTTTTACTTTTTGCTTTTAATATAGGTTAATTAAATACTTATTGTTTTACAACCCGAGGTTGGGTGCTGTGTTTGCAGCACAATTGTTGCACCTTTTTGTTTTTGTCATTTTAATATATATATATATATATATATATAATAATGAAATACAATCCCAGGAAGTATAAATGTATGTTAATTTATCCGACATCCTGGAATACAACTCAACTCTTAACTAGGATTATCTGATTGTTTCACATCCAGAATGCTCTATATATTAGACGCGACTTTTTTATGTATGCTTTCCTATCCGAAGTTTATACGCTTTATGCAACTCTTCCATGATTCTCGTCTTGCTGGTTTGTAAAATTTCCAATTTTATTATTATTTTGATCATTTTTATGTTGTCTGGGATTCGGCCATTTTTTCCCACGGACATGTTCGATTGTTGTTTCGGGCGTGCAGAGTCTCTGGGAGCGTTTTCATGAAGTCAAAGCTAGCTTCTAACCAGGAAATAGGGGTCGCAATCCCCCTTGACCCTGCAACCCTGTAAACACAATCATTCCACCTATATTTTTCATTTTTCATTTTAAATCTTATATATATATATATATATATATATATATATATATATATATAACATTAGCCTTGTTTATTCATTTCTTCTATGAATCACTTGTTTAGTAAAAATTTCCATCTATGCTTCATGTACACATTCTATTCTACTTATATGAGTAATTGTCCTGTCTCCTACTCTGACTCACTGGACGGATCTGGGAGGGTTCTGCCTCCTAGGTTGTATTTCATAATGCTCATTCCGGTGCTGCTCGATATTTTTTTCATACTGTTGCGGATGTTTTCACTTACATGTGGTGAAATATGAAGGGTTCCTGCCTCATGGTAATACTAGATTTCATAATTTTTCTTATTTTTAATTTTTCCTCTTTTGGTGCCTGTAGTCTGGGTTTTGGCATTTATAGTAACGTACTATTGTCAGATCTGAAACGGGCATTTGTTTGGGTTAATTAGAATTAAATTCTGAGACCTAAAGAATAATTTAATTCTGGTTAATTTTCGAAATTGGGCAGGTGCTGGTCGTTTCTATTATCGGCATTGCTGCCGTGGTTTAGCTGTTCTGGTAATGTTAATATATCATGATTACTTGAATTGATTATTTTTATTATTACATTTTTCTAATATATATATATAAATAAAAATTGAAGTTTTTAATCGAAAACTATGCGGAAACTACAATAAATACAAAAAACCCATCTCTAGCATATCTGTTACAAATAAGTAACTATAGAGCAAGACTATGGATAAAAATAGAAGGTAACGTATCACTATAATGGAAATGGGATGAGGGGCATATGATTATACACAAATTACAATTAAAAAGATATATATATATATATATATATATATATATATATATATATATATATATATATATATATATATAACTTTGATTGGTTAACTCATTTTTGAAAATTCACCCATTCTTATTACCTCACTTACCACTTGGCCTGAGTCTAGTACTGTTTACTATTTTCGAATGACTATTTTCCGCTTATCCTGAGTCCTATACTGTTTACTATTTTCGAAAGTCTCCATACATATTATGTATCGTTCAATTGTATTCATTCCCACTCGCATTGACGAAGTGAGGTGAAATGCTCGCCCACTCGCTTTGACGAAGTGAGGTGAAATGCACAGTCACTAGTTTATCTTACACGTGGTGCTATTCTTGTTATTTCATATTACAGTTCGAGGAGGTATTGTTTTTCAGCTTTGTATAATTCATTTGATTTATTTTTCTCCTTCCACTAGCCAGTAGACAGTTCCAATGGTGTCTATAGTTAAATACTATCGCCATTGTCAGAAACTGGCTATTCTATCGGTTTTAATTCGAATTGTATGGCTGTCCTGATGAGAATGCAATTTCGAACTAACCGCCATTTTTTGTGTAGTTTCAATTGATTGTTCTCTATTCTTAATCTCTTATCTTGAGCTGATTATTATTGCCTATTCTCATTTTTGCCGAGTTTTATTTTTATTTACTTTTATATACTTTTAATTGTGATTTTTGAATCCTAATATTCTTCTCATCCCCCTTTCCATTGTAGTGATATGTTACCTTCTATCTTTATCCTTAGTCTTGGCTTATAGTTACTCATTTGTAACAGATATGCTAGAGATGGGTTTTTTTGTACATACAGTAGTTTATGCATAATTTTCGATTAAAATCCTTCAATTTATATATATATATATATATATAATGAAAAAGCAAACACGGCAAAAATGAGAAAAGGCAATAATAATTAGCTCAAGATTAAAGATCAAGACATGGAGAACAATCAATTGAAACTACACAAAAAATGGCGGTTAGTTCGAAATTGCATTCTCATCAGGACAGCCATACAATTCGAATTAAAACCGATAGAATAGCCAGTTTCTGACAATGGCGATAGTATTTAACTATGGACACCATTGGAACTGTCTACTGCCTAGTGGAAGGAGAAATAATAAAAACCAAGTGAATTATAAAGATGAAATATAAAAAACAGAAATATTAACTCACAGGCACAGCTACCACCTGGGAGTCCACATGTTTGGAGGGGAACATTCGGCAGAGCATTTTACATCTATTCGTCAAAGCGAGTGGACACCGGAATGCATACATTTGAACGAAAAATAATTTGTATGAAGACTTTCAAAAATAGTAACCAATGTAGGAATCAGGACAAGTGGAAAGTAGTCCTTCAAAAATAGTAAACAGTTTTAGACTCAGGCCTAGTGGTAACGTAGGTGATAAGAATGGATGAAATTCACAAAAATTGAGTTATCCAATCAAGGATAAATAATGCATTTGTAAAATTATTACGTGGTGTATTTGGAATTATTAATAATATTATTTACAAATACTTCCGGATAGGGGTAATTTTGACAAAGGCGGTTAAAATTATTGAGAAGGAGAAAGTGAAACTGGAGGATCAGAAAGTCTATGTATTCGAAATCGCTACTCTAAAATGATGTTTCTAAACAACTAAATGGAATTACAAGATCGATATGATAGCAGCTTAATGGATGCAGCGTAATATATATATATATATGTATATATATATATATATATATATATATATATATATATATATATATATATATATATATATATATATTACTGTTGGATATATCACATTTTATTGCCTTTTCGCAATACTGTTATTTATTTCTTACGATTGGCAACGATAGTTCTACACTTTTATCTTTAGAGATTGGCAGCATTGGTCTCTTCATTTATTGATCTAATGAATAGGACATTTGCAGTGAATTTCAGGTGTTCTTCTTTCCTATATAATTTTACAATCTTTACGCTTGTAGTCAAAGTAATAAGAGTTTATAAATATAATCTATCTCTTATTTCAGAAACAAGAATATTTTGTGTTCATTTTGATTATATACTTGGACTTGAAAAATAACTTTTTTCGAAATGAATAATTTTTTAGGCCTAGTGCTTATCCACGTCTATAGCTTTAATGCTTGGATACTTTTTGTTTTTCTACATTCGAATCCACTCCATTGATATTTGTTGATTATCTTCAGCTTGATGACTAGAAATTTGTATTTTATTTTCCTCATGATTGGTGATTCTCTATTTAGTACTTCTTTTTAATTTGTAGGCATATTTTAAGTTAGGGTTTTTTGAGTTGCAACTACTCTCTATACTATCATTGGATTTTCATATTATATTTTTTTCATATAATATTTTAGGATAGGTTCAAACAAAATACAAAGTATTTAACTGCATTTAAAACACTAACTACCCTTCTTCGTCAGCTAACCTTAAATGCAAAATTAAATATGCTTACAATTATAAAATAAGTGGGTGCCTTAAAAGTACTTTAAGCTCTAAAAATGATTCGATAATACTGCTTAAGAGTTATCGCAGGTTTTCCTCAAAATATTACAAGTTTCTTTTTTCCTATAAGAGACGAAATATATTATGAAATAATTTAGCGATATCCACAAAATCTGGTATGCTTATTATAATAAGTTATCTTGGACAAACATATCGATTTGTACAGCATCAAGTTATGAAAAGGTACAATTATTTTTTTTGTTTGTTTGGTTTATACTTATTTTTGTTTATCTTTATTCTAAGATTTGTTTAATTTTGTTTTTGTTTTTCTTATTTATTTTTTTATATTACTTTAAAATCGAAAATAGTTATCTTGTAGAGGAAGTCCGGTGTTGAACATCTCATAACTTTTTACTTTATTTCTCTGTCTCCCCACTGTTGTGACACATCATACACTTTTATTTTACACTTTTATTTTATTATTCAAAATTAACATTTTTATAAATCATTTTTCACTGTACGGTCCCCTTCCATTAGGTAACTAACTTTTAATTAAGTAAATTCATTTTTAACACTTTACAACAAAGTTGAAAAGTGTTTATGACTTTGATCATTCTGTCTGTCTGCCTGTCTGTCTGTCTGTCTGTCTGTCCGTTAGCACGATAACTGCCGTACAAATGACTTAATCAAAATGAAATTTTAGTATGTTGTTCAGACGGTCAGTAGGACCTATGGGAATATAAATGAATAATATCACCCAATTAGTTTTGGATTGAACCCGGGTTGAAAAAATGAAATACATTGAGCCCTATGGGACCTAATTATTCAAACATTTTTTAAGTGGATTTAAAATTCTCAAATTGCTTCGAAAGTTTTAGGTAATAGTCAAATTATTCCATAAAATATATAAAAAAAAATTCAGCGAAATATATTCAGTAGTTTTTTAAATAAAAATTAAAATAATAATTCCACATCTTATATGAAACGATCACGTGACCATGATATGAAACGATCACATGACCCACTTCAAAATGATATATGGCATCCATCTTGTTTCAAAATCGTGATTTTTTAAAGTTCTTTTTAATTCATATTGAGTGTTGTATCCGTCCTAAAACTACTTTATTTTTGCTTAAATTCTGTGCATCTACATACTAAAACAACACAATGACAATATATTTGAGTTTAAATTCTCATTCAAATTTGATTATTTCTACAACTAAGCCTATTTATTTTTCACCTATGTAAAATGTAAACAGCAAAATATGTAGAATGAGTTGTATTAGAATTACTGTATTTCTTTAACACAAAATAATTCAGTCCATGGAGTCTGCATGGCTGATATGAATGAAATATTAATTGATTTTATAAACAGAAGGACGATTTTTTTCGATGAAGTTTTAAGCATAAAGTTTATGAATTGTAGCTCCATGGTCTTAATTTTTAAATAAAATAAATTATATAATATTATATAGTATTGTGATGAATGAAATGGAGAAAGATATGAATGAAATCCTGCTTTTACAGAGAGATCCAGGCGTGTTATTTTTTCTATGACGTCATTTGAATTTATTTCAGTTGTTTTCGATGAAGTTTTCAAATATAATAAATTATCGTAGTATTATGATAGTTTTAAAAATAGTACCGTGGAATGTATTGCATTTTAGAGATATTTAAACCAGGCAATTTATATTTCAATGCCGTCATTTGAATGAAGTTCATTTGTTTCAATGAAGGTTTAAGTTTTCAAATATAATAAATCAATGTAGTATTGTGATAAGTTTTAAAATATTACCGAGGAATGTATTGCATTTTCGACTTTTTTAAATAAAATTGCATTGAAGTTGGAAAGTGTTTCATAATCAATACTTTAAGCATGATTGATCTTTCTTGTTTTTAATTGCATGTGAGTGCCCGACTTAATCAGTGTAGTGGTACAGCTGTTTAATTATTGTCATTTTCATTTAATTAAGTGCTTTGAATAGCCTTACCACTTATACAAATCAGCGCACATTAAGCATTAAAAAATATAAAAAATAAAAAACCAACATCAAAGAAGGTAACACCGATTTTTTACATTGTAAGAAACATCTGTTACTTGATCGCCAGCTTAGGCGCCAATATTCTCGATTTGTTCATATCCGATCTAAAAAATTTTTCTCGTGATCACAGTGTTAGAAAAACGAAAAAGAAATTCTCACTTGAAGATCGAGTAATCCATCACGTGGTGTAGTGAAAACCATGCGAGCTCAGTTTCAAGAACTGTCCAGGAAAGAGGGGGAAGAGGGAACGATGGCTTCCTATCCGGCAGTTTCAGTTTGCCCCGTTCAACAGTCCTTGCTGCTGCTATAAATCCACTGTCAAGAGGGACAGGATGAAATGTGATCGATTGCTATATAGCTCCAAAACATTAAAGGGCCGATGACAAAGTAAAGAGCGAGTTACCCATGGTCACATGCTAGCGCTCCTGGGAAATATTTTTAAGTATTGACTGAGATAAATGTTACGCGAATATAAAAATTTCATATTTTGTAAAGTGTCGCCTTAAGTAAGAAAGGATCCTTTGAGTGCATTTTTATTCATTATTCTAAGTTAGTAGCAGTAAACATTTTGTTCTGTTTTCATTGTTTTATTCGTAAATTTTATAATTTTCTGAGGAAGGTGGTTTGAGTTTGAACGAAGTGTTGAAATTGAAAGTTATACAAGTTACGGACTAGGTCAAACGTTCTACACGTAATGTCATAAGTTATATACATATTTTAAATGCATGTTACTGTACAGAAAAATAATTGAATTTCTGTCGCTGGCTTATTTATGCACTTTAGAAATAAATCAAAAGACATATTTTCGAAATTAATCCACTTATTTGGAACAGCAGCCTTAAAGAGGGACAGGTTCTCAGAACCTCAATTTATTGTAATGCTGGAGTTTATAGGATTCTGCGTGTCTTTTATATGATAATTTGGAAACATAAGATAATTTGTAAAGACATTTTTAATAATGTGCAGGTCATACATTTATTCATTTACCATCAACAAGGTCCTATTCCTAGGGGTTTACAACCTAGCAAAGACTTGCTACAGGAATTAATTACAATGGGTGGTTGTTGTTTTCCTCAGATGAAGAATTAAAGTATTCAAAACCATAACAATTAGTACAAAAGATGGTAAGACTGTTCAATGATGTAATCACTGAAAGCTGATATGATCCCGATAACGGATATAAAAGCTATGCAATGATATTGTCCACTAAATACTCATTAACAACCACCACACGGCGTTCAAAGCATTCTTCGCCCGCGCAGAGGTCCAAAAGTGCATGGGCCTTGATGTGAGGGTACGCGTATTTATTGTTCATTTGCTTAAAAAATAGATTTCTAAAAAGAAGACAAAGCATGACTACGCCTTTTAAAAAATTTAATGAATGAGTGCAATTACGAATGAGATCCTTCAATTCCAACACAATATGTAGTCATGGTAAATGAAATTAACAAATAAATACAAAAAGTAAGATCAAATATATAGTTTGCATTTTATTCTGATACATGAATATACTTTTGTGATAGCAGTAAAGTGTCTGTAGATGCGCATAAAATTATATTTTATTAGACATTATTTCATTAACTGTTTTGTTCAGTAAAACAGCCAATACATAAGTTGTAGCAATTTCGCAAAGATAGCACACAAATAAACCATGAATGAGAATCATAGATACGAACACAATATGCAGTCATGGTAATTCTGCTATTAACTTAAAAAACTTTAACCTTGGAGACACAAGTAACGACCTAATGGATGTTTTATTCATCAGATTATCATCTATTATTTGGCTGTATTACATCATTTGTTAAGTGACATCCCTTACACGTTTATAAATCGACAGATGTATCACAAACAGTATAAAGACATTCGAATCAGAACAAAGCTGATGGAAACTCTATTCTTAATTTTCTAGACCTGGAATCTTGACTTAATAGCCCTTTAAACTTATAAATTAATAAGCAAGCTGTTTTAGAATTTCACTTAAATATAATTAACCATTCCAATTTATATTTCCACATAGATTGCATAAAGATGGAGCATGGGTTTTGATTGTATGTAAAACATTTTAAGATTTAAAATAGCGCAATTTTTATTTACGACATTAATAATTAGGTGAAAAATTTACAGCATTTTGCAAAGTTACTTAAACGTCCATAATATAGTAATAGTCTCGTCTGTTTGGAAACAAAATTCGTTTCATAAGAGATGCTTTTAATATGACGTCACGCTTCGTTTTTCTATACTAATGTATAATCTTGGAAGGAGTATTCGTAGCCATGATGCCTTTGGCATATCTATTGAAGTATTCTATACTAGGTCTAGAAAATGTGCTGTAGATATCAATATCATATATATCGTATTAGAAACTGCACTCGGTGTTGACCGAGATTTATAGCAGAGATTAATTAAGTATATTTGAAAGTATTCTACCTTTATTTTTTATGCTTGATATTTTTTTAATTTTTATTTTTCATATCTGCGACCTCAAAATTATTTTATAATTGCTGCTGATGTAAGCGTTGTGATCACAGTTTTATGAGCCTAGTTTGCCAGCGAAACTAACAGAAAAAAAATTGTTTTAGTTATACGTCCAGTCATAAAATGAAAATAAAAATTTAAGTAAAATCGCTAATTAATTATAATTTCAATCAATTATCAGTGTCCTATTTTGTTCAATTAAATTCAATGTAATGAATTATGAAAGAGATAAAGAGAAAATGAATTTGAGCCAATAAGGAAAGTTATGTGCCGCTCACGTCATGTTTTAATGTAATAAATGAGTTTAAAAAGCAATGGAATTTAAGTATAGCCATATTTCCACAGATTGGGTTAAACTGGGTATGTACCGGGGATCATCGAAAAAACAGTTGATTTTGAGTAATTTTTGTCTATTTTAGCTGTAAAATACACGGGTAGAAAGCGATATCAGGCATATATTGGTAACCAATGAATCTAGGCCGCAGCGAGCATCGTAAGCTTCTCTGTTTTCGATTCCATTAGTGTAATTGAATATTAACTTTTAGACCTAATATGCCAGTATAGCGGGTTACTATGTACAGAGGTGTAATGCTATAACAAATAGGGGTCTGTGAGCCAAAATATTGCAGTGGTATGGGGGGGGGATGCAGAAATGGAATTTCTTGTAGTTCATCTGTCCCATATTTTTTCATTACTTCTCCTAGACTTGGAAGAGTTTCGAAATCCGTTTTGTATTCCTTTAAAATGATATGTATGGCAAAAATTCAAATTTTAAATAATTTTCAATGTAGCAAATCTTTAATGTAAACTTCTCGCTTGAATATTACATGTAATTTATACCTATGAGAGGTCTGCATAGAGTTGTCACATATAGGAACTACTGTTGTTGTTGTTGTGACTTATCCCCCGTGGTGAGGAGCGCCTAGTACCACGTCCACTAGACCCGTGGTCTCATGGCGAAGGGGAGACTATGCAGCTTCACTTTTTATTGAGTCTTCCCAAGGGCTGAAGTCTGCCTTTGCCTCGACTACACAACATCCATGCCCTCTGGCGGGATTCGAACCCACAACTCGGCAATCCAGCGATCAGACGGAAACGCATGCCCCTGACCGCTCGACCACCGGATCGACATAGAAGCTACTTGTGCTTGGAAATGATTGAAGACACAGATCCACTTAAACGTACTCGGAACTTTTTAATGGTATATTATTAAAAATTGTAAGTTATTTTTTATGTTTATCAATGCTGACTGTCTAATTTCCTATATTGTCTAATTTCATTGCATAAATGGTATCCTAGCTCCTGACTTTCCCACATCTTCATATCTTCTCTTGGAATTCGTTGTGTTTAGAAATCCTGCTATTTTTTAAATCATAGTATATGTATAGCATGTTATTAAAATTTAAAAAAAATATGAATGTAACAAATATTCATTGTAAAAGTCTCGCTTGAATATTACGTGTAATCTGCAACACTGAAGATCTTGCATAATATCTGCATAAATAAGCATAATATGTGACAGGAAATGTCTAAAGGAATTTTGACGCAGATCTACTGTGATCATGATTCCAAACTCCTCTTCTATCTTCTGTGACAGACGTATTTGCAACAAAACACTGCGAAGCAATTTCCAATCTGCTCTACTAGTGTCATTGATTCAGTGCCCTTGCCTCGACGGAATTCTTTGCTCATTGTTCCTTTCAAAAACACCACGTTCGTTTTTTCTGTCCAGATTTTTTTCTTTTTTTTGAGGTTGGATTTATTGGTAAGTTCGCTTTTTCAGGATAGGTCATGGATCTTCTTGAGATAAAAAGATACTAGGATATCGTTTTTGGATTTTGGTTTTGATACTTTTCGTATCAATAAATAAATTTCTGTGGTTTACTTTATTTTCCGTAAGCTAAGGGGACGTATATTTCAAATATCTTCCCGTCTAAAAGTTATGAAATGTCATAAAATAGAAGCGACTACTGGTTCTGTTTTAAGTGCAAAAGGAAGCAAAGTCTCAAATAAAAAATCAGATGTTTTCAACATGTGAACTTTCCTGCAGACTAGCAAATTTCCGTTTACGGAAAGATTAACACAAATTAGAACTTCCTTTTAATAGACTGTGTAGAGCAGGGCTAGTTGTCGCAGAGGTTAATAGACCCAATGCTTTTTTATCGACCGCTAAATGACATACACTGCCATAATTACTGTGATTGTACGTTACTAGCATTACTATTTATTGAACTTTGTTGGAGGGCGGATGTCATTCCGTTTTCGACATTTGACATGAAATAATGTCGTTTTCAACACAGTAAGTTAAAATTTTGTGTCTTACTATAATTTTCCTGTGCACTTCAAGGTACATATTGACGTATTATTTCTTATAGCTCGTCGAGGCTTCTGTATTTATGCATTATTTAATGTGTTGTTTTTGAATGTTGAATCAAGGCAAGTTCAGATACAACCATTATTTTAAAATGGTGGAGACAGATATTCTGTCTGATTTCAGGATTCAGTAGACGCCATAGACGCCCATAGGGGAGGAAAAGGTGGCACTCGACGTTTGAGGTCACAAAGGAGGATATCAAGCTAAATATGTTCTAGATAAAGAGAGAAAAACAATTCTTAAGAATTTAATAACATCAAAATATTGGTTATAATATTATTTAATTATTATTATTATCGCGGAATTGATTTTTTTCGCGATGATGTATGTCTTATTATTGAGTGTGCTTTTTCCTCGAAAAAAGTTCTATGAGAGGCCATCCGAGGCGCTAATTATCATATGTTTAAGTTGACCCCAGAAAATTAACCAAAATGATAGCCGAGAACAACGAATAGCTGACACTTATGAACTCTCTTGTGACACAAAAGACTAGAGAGTAATTTTTAACACTTTACAACATAGTTGAAACGTGTTTATGATTTTTTTCATTTTGTCTGTCTGTCTGTCCGTTCGCCCGATAGCTGTCGTAAAAATGACTTTATCAAGCTGAAATTTTAGTATGTTGTTCAAACGGTCTATGGGACCAATGGGAATGTAAATGAATAATATCACCCAATTAGTTTTATATTGAACCCGGGTTGAAAAAATAAAATACATTGAACCCTATGGGACTTTGTTAAGCGAATTTGAAATTCACAAATTGCTTCGAAAGTTTTAGGAAATATTCGAAATATCCCAGAAAAATATAAAAAAAATTCAGCAAAATATATTCGGTAGTTTTTTAAATAAAAATTAAAATAATAATTACACCCATATCATATGAAGAGATCACGTGACCCACTTCAAAATAAAATATGGTAACATTCTGTAAATGATTCCACACGCTTTTGTATAAAATGTATGTTTAAAATAAAATAAATTTCAAACAACTGATCATCGTACATTATTAAGTTTATTTAAGCTTTTTATGCGTAGAATATTGTATTATTTCTGCTAAATATCCAACCATTGAGATATACATTTTCTGAAATTATTTCACCTCAATATTAACAAATCTACATACATAACAAATATACATTAATGTTTACGTGTTTTTAATTTTAGATTAAAAAGAAATGTCTCTAAAATAGCGTATGATAATTTTTGTAAATGATTCCACGTGTTTTTAAATAAAATTAAAAAAAATTGTAAAAAATTGATCATTGTATATTATTAAGATTATTTAAGCTTTTTATGCATAGAATAATTATATTATTTCTGCAAAATATCCAACCATTGAGATATAAATTTTCTAACTTTATTTCATGTCAATATTCACAAATCTACATTACGTAACAAATCCACATTATATATATTATTAAGTTTATTTAAGCTTTTCATGCATAGAATAATTGTGTTATTTCTGCTAAATATCTAACTATTGAGGTATAAATTTCCTGACAATATTTCACGTCAATATTAACAAATCTACATACGTAACAAATCTACATTAGTTTTTACGAGTTTTCAATTTTTTATTTATGGAAAATGTCTCCAAAATAGCCCATAATAATATTCTGTAAATGATTCCACATGTTTTTATATAAAATGTACGTATAAAATTAAAATTAATTGTAAACAACTGACCATCGAATATTATTAAGTTTATTTGAGCATTTTATGCATAAAATAATTGTACTATTTCTGCTAAATATCAAATATTGAAGGATAAATTTCCTGACATTATTTCACGTCAATATTCACAAATCTACATACATAACAAATCTACATTAGTTTTTACGAGTTTTCAATTTTTTATTTATGGAAAATGTCTCCAAAATAGCCCATAATAATATTCTGTAAATGATTCCACTTGTTTTTATATAAAATGTACGTATAAAATTAAAATTAATTGTAAATAACTGACCATCGAATATTATGAAGTTTATTTAAGCTTTTTGTGCATAGAATAATTGTACTATTTCTGTTAAATATCCAACTATTGAGATATAAATTTTCTAACATTATTTCGCTTCAAAGTTTATTTAATCTTTTTATGTATAGAATAGCTGTATCATTTTTGCTAAATATCCAACTATTGAGATATACATTTTCTGACATTATTTTACGTCAATATTAATAAATCTACATTAATGTATATTTATTTGTTAGATATTCCTATTAGGACTAATAACATTTATAATATACGGTATGGTGGTTTTGTAGCTCAGCAAAGAAAAGCGTTGAGAAGATCAAGTATCTGAAGCGATTTATTATCACCAGTGTGAAGTTCAGATAAGCGCTTAATATATTGTTGGAGGGCTGTAACAGCGACATTCAATGTTGATGTCCGTTTCTTAAGCTGTCTCAATGCTGCATTTTTATCAGCCTGATTTGCATAATTTGCATGCTCCGGAAGCTCGAACGCCCAACAACCTTAAGATATCTCAATTGCTCTGGGTGTGAACATATCTGTGTAATATTAGAGAGTCTTGTTCCGTTGATATGTTATTGGTAACAAAAGGTCACGCTACTAGACGAAGAATGGGGATAGTTTAGGCTGTATTACATTTGTTCAGATAGTGTCCAGCTGGCTTTTAAGAGCAGATTAGCATTTTAAGAAAATGACTAAAACTTTTACGAGCATCTTATGATAGGAACTTACAATGGCAGTTATGTGGAGATGTGCATAAGTAACGGAACGAAATTGTTATAGTAGCACATATTAATAATGCTCATCGTTTGGTATTCTTTAAGGGGGCATATATTGTTAGGACCTTTAAACCTTCAAAAAAACAATTTTTCAATTTTATTTTATTCGGAATATTTGAACATTTCTGAACACTGTGCAAAAAACCGCATTCTAAAATTCGCATTATTTCGAAAGTTATAAGCTTTTATGCAACATACACTTTTGAAAATTTTCTCATGTCAGCCATCGCCGCCATTTTTAAAGGGACATCAGTGTTTGTTTACGTTTGCAGTTTGCTGATTTGTCATGTAAATCTAATACTTTTTCCACCACCATGTCTTAATTATTTATTTAATTATTTCTACAGCAGTAGGAAGGCAACTACTCACCTCTACTGAACTGCTCAGCCTAGTTTGTTTATATTCTAGCGCTGTTAACTTGTTTACAACGTGGAGAATTTCTTCTGAGTTTCGCAATTCCTTTTCATTATATTTTCTTACTTTTTACGATTGATTTTCTGCATTTATGTTGTTTAAGCATAAGAACTTTGAACTAAAATGCAGTTAATCTATTATATAAGTATACATTACAAACTTCTTCACGTTTGCATATTTATTTGTGTTAACTTCAACGTACAAGACTGTTTGGTGCAATTATTTAATATAAACTTTTTGCTTTTTTCTTTCTAATAATGGATACACCGGCAACTAAATCTCGTTCTGGTAAAAGAACGAAAAGAAGACGTTTTAAAGGAAATATGTATGTAATTAAAAACAAAAACTATCCGAAAGTGTTCGAACGACAAAATGTTGATTCTACGCTTAAGCTAAGTGCTTCAAGTAAAAAACTGTTCAGCTCAAAAGATGAACTTTCAGTTGATAAGTCACATATTTCATCTGAAGAACATGAATATGGAATGGTTAAAATATATAAGTATACAGATACCATGAAAATCATCTCCTAGAAATGAATCTTAAAAGAAGAGACGGATGAATATGATAATTACAGCAACATCATGGCACACAAACACAAAACAAATGGAACAGTTATAATAAATTATTACACCAGAACATTTAAAATCACGGGCAATAAAACAGGTAAACACGACAAGGTAAATAATTAGCTATCAATATAAACAAAAGTCGATTGAATTATAAGGAAAAATTCAGCCTTTGATTGCCCTAAAAGATAAAAATGTGTAGAAATGATTTTTGATGTTTCAGAAGAAAAATGCAAAATGTATAGGTCGAAAGGATTTAATATTATAAGACGTAAATTATATTTCCGAGTACGAGAAACTTAAAAGGTGTACCTGCAAGGCACTTTTGCTGTGAGAATGTAAAAACTACAGTCAGAATAAATTATTAGGTTTAAATGTGTGTCCTGAAGTTTAACTCTAACACTAACAAATACTACAAAATTCTTTCTCGGGAGATAGACCTCCTTGTTATGTCATCTTTTACTCGTAAAAAGAGGTCTATCAACTGACGATATTCTGACTTCTTCACATTTTGCTTTACCTGGTTTGGAGACTCAAGCTTCTTCACTGAAATTCATCCACATACAATTAACTTAAATTCAGTTAATTTATTGAGCTTATACAATATTATATGGAAAAGATAATGAAATATTGCTCAAGGAAAGACTTGGGTCTTTAATATCTTGATCTCAAGGCGAACTCTTTTCTGACTTAGCTGTAAGAAAAATCGGCTGATACATAAATTCATTGAGGAAATTCAGCAATACTCAAAACTAAGGCGATATAAACTAGCACGATAACTGTGTATACATTGAAATGAAAATGCTGATGCAAATATTCAAATATTACGTAACAATGCTTTGTATTTTATAGTATCAACGCAAAATAGAATATTTCATTTATTTTTAACCTTCTCACAAGCAAATTTAAAATTTTGAAATATTATTTGTATGTACAAAATGATTAAATTAAGAGATATTTTCAAAGGATTGTATAACACGTCATTATATTGCATATAAAGAATAAAACAGGCTTGGCCTTTCGAAAACCATTCATAGGAAAATAAGACGATTTTTAACCAGCTAATCCTTTTGTCTAATTCATGCTGTTATCTCAGCGTCTGGAGGATTATCGTTTACTTTAGACAAAGAGCATACAAACCAAATGATTTATCACATTTGCTCCTCTTTTACAGATAAAACTACAAAAATGAAAAATGAAAACCCAGCCACCATCATCTGTAAATTCGTTTGTCTAGAGCGTCTCAATTTGATTTGTGATCATTATTTCCAAACTAACAAAGGAAACAACATTTTTCTATTTCACCAACTCTTCTTTATTCAATGCTGCAAAGAAAACGTTCAAAATGTAACTACAGGGAGAAGGGGGACATAAAAAGGTTGTCTATCAGCAAAGACAGATCCGGTTTCTGTCGCGTAAGATAATAAAGAAAGAAAAGGGAAAAAGGTCCTCTTTTGACTTAATCTGATTCCTGCAGAGATGCAGCTCCTTATCCAAAGGGAACGAGTCCAAAAGTTGCGATAAAAAGGAAAGCTGCCGAAATAAAACTTGCGACTCAAAGCCAAATACAGGACACAGGCTGAAAGTGAATCTTTAGAGCTTTTGTGAAGATACATTCTCAAAGGGTTTCTTTGGATACCATAGATAATTCGAAGTTGTAAGGAATTATCATGAAAATGTTACCTTACTTGATGATTCAATGGCAAATATTCTTATTTGAAAAGAAAAATAATGTTTTCAATCACGTAATCAGAATTTCAACTTAAGTTCCAAAACAAAGAAAATACATAAATTACTTAATTTTAAAATGTATGCAAATCCATGACTGAAAAAATATGTTTTCTTATTTTCCACATCTATACAGACAGTTCTTGGGCAGGACTTCATATTTCTCTGTATAGAGTTCATGTTCAAAAAAAGCGCTTGGGTTGTATGTAATTGTTACGGTCCATGATGTGAAACGGTTTTGTATACAACCAATTCTCAATTTTTTAAAATATTTTTCTTGGATTCTTTCAATATTTCTTTGGGTGCTTTTTTATGTTCTGTTTTAAGTTCTTAGTATTTATGGTTGTGTACTTCTCTCAATAATGCTGCTATATATATATATATATTTATATATATATATATATATATATATATATATATACTTTAATTACAATCAAATTATAGTGAAATATAATATCCAAGGAATAAAAAGGCGCATTTGCTGCTCTATCTAAGCATCAAAGTGTGTATAATAAAATAGTATAATATGTCTCAGTAAAATAGTATAATAGTAGATTTCTAACTTCAGATTTCTAACGTCGTAGCCCATCCACGAACGACCTTTTCATTCCCGTCTTACAACATTACACTACATGAATGGTTAGAATATTTTATTATTCATACTTTGTTCATTCCATTTTATTTGCTTTTATGTATTTTATCTCTACTTCTACTTTTATTATTTTTTGTATTCTGATTTTTACCCCCTGAAAAATACCCCTTTTTCCCCACGGACACGTTCGATTGTTGTTTCGGGCGTGCAGTGTCTCTGGGAGCGTTTTCATGAAGTCAAAGCTAGCTTCTAACCAGAAAAAAGGGGTCGCAATCCCCCTTGACCTTTCTGAAACCCTGTAAACACAACCATTCCACCTATATAAAATATTTTTCATTTTTCATTTTAAATCTTATTTATATATATATATATATATATATATATATATATTCAGCACTTCAATAACGATAAAGTCAATGCCAGAGCATCAGTAACGATACAATCAATACCAGTTCAATATCATATCTGTGCCAGTTTTATAATTCTGAAATATGTTCAAAGTAAAATTAAACTATCTGTTATAGAAGTATTTATTCCATGTCAGATAATTTAATTTTACTTGATTTATCAATTGAAGCGATAAATGATACATTTATTGCCGTTTCGCGTGGCATGTGCCGAAAGCATTATATGAAAATTAACCTGCTTTAACATATCAGAAATATTCTCTACCAAAATGATTATGCAACACAGACAATCAATTCAGTTGAAACTAATGTTAAGGATATCGTGGAATTCCTAATTCATCAAAGCACAGACTGCTTGTCATCTATTCAAAATAATATGGAGGGCAATGACGATGACTCAATGTTAAGATATGAAGTATAATATCAAGTGCATATTAAACTGCAATTAAGTCAGGGTGATTAAACGCTTCTCTGTAGCCGTATTGAATATAATTATTCCACGAAAATTAATTATGTTACCAATCTAACTAATGGCACATTTCATAAATTCAATTGGCTCTAAACGCTAAAGTAAATGCGTTTTGAAATTTGATGCTTCGAGATAAATTTTATGATTGACTGACTTAACATATCACAAAACTCTGCATTCTGGATGAGAAACAGTTTAAATTGTGTGCACTGCAGAAGATAGCGATGTTAATTTCTTGTAAGAAAATAGTTTTCTCCCTGTGGTTTACTATTTTTTAGACAAAGTATTTATTCCCTGGTTAATTCGGTGTAACTGACAATACGTCTATGATCGATAGTATGTCTGTACGACTTATCAGGACATAGATTGAAGTATTTTCTTTTAAAGTATAACACTTTATAATAAAAATTGTTATTTGACCACATTAATAAGACGTTAAAATCACATTAAAACTGGAGCGTTTATGGAAGTCAAATACCCATCATCAGTGGCAATTGCGGAAAAGGTGGCTGTACATGGGATCTTATACTCAGTAAAAAACCTTGAACAAAATTTGCATACGAATGGTCAAATTACAGAGGTTTTTTTTTTAATTAAAAGTATTTAATTATAAAAACATTTAATTATAAAATTCAGAGAGTAGAAGTAAAGGTCAAATAATGGATTTGAAAGTCCAAATAACATAATTTGATGCTTAAAAATTCAGACAAAAATGTAACTCTCAATGAGTCGAGAATGAAACACCATGCGATACTGTGGTTTTGAACGGATTCAAAATTACAGGTCCCAATATATATAAATAAAGAGGGATTCGATAAACAATATATTACAAAGTTAACAGAAAGTTAACAGAAATGTTTCATCAAACGAGATTACGTTATCCATGATAACAATTTGGAATTTTGGAATGTTTATTATTTTTAACATCACTAGCATGTTTGGATAATCTAATGACAATAGTACGTTTAGTACTGCCAATATAAAATTTATAACTATTTTCAGGGCAAAGGGAGGGGACATTATACACCCTAGCCTAATTTAAGATATTATTTTTATGTTTAAACTTATTGGTATGAATACGACGAAACAAAAGGGTAACAGTAGAATGGACTGGTTTAAATTTAAATTCGTTACAAAATTGTACAGGGTACGGGAAATAATAGGATGGTAGGGAAGACTTGATTTGAAATGCAAACGGGCGGAAGATAAGGCGAGATTAGTTTTAGGATAAATAAATTTAGAACGGATAGAGAAGAAAATTTAATAAATAAACTCAAAAGAGAAAGCGGCTTCATAACCAAGATAAAATATAAAGTAATTTCGTTGAGTAAATTATCTATAGAAGAACACACATTAAAAGCATGATTAAAATAGGCAATGAACGAAGTTTTTTAGAAGAAACGATGTGGGAAGAATTAGATAAAATGAATAATTTATCGAAAGTAGATGTGCAAAACAACAGAGATACGGAAGTGATTAGTATCATGAGAAATCAAAACATCAAGTAAAGACAATGACCCCATATTCATGCTCAGTAGTAAAATTCATAGAAGTATAAAACCAGTTGGCAATATCCAGAAGGTCGATTAATTTATTATTCCAAATAATAAGCATCCCGTAGCAATACCACGGAATTGGTTTAAGGAGAAAATAAGGCAAAATCTCATTCTGAACGCCCTGCAATAAGGCCTCGGCTAAAATACCAGATAAAGGGCTACTTATAGGGACACCAGCAGTTTGTAAAATGTATTTTAACGTCTCATTAATGGGATCAAATAAATACTTTTATTATAAAGTGTTATTCTTTAAAATTTAATGTTTAATATGTGTCGCCATACATTTTCGTATGAAGTAGTTTCTTCTGTGAGAAAGTTTTGAGTCATTTAGAAAAATTTCACTGCATTTGGTGTTTTCCATTTAATGAAATGTTTGCGTCCAAAAAGAAAAATTTCAAGAGAAAAATTATTTTCATTAATTTCTGATCCATTAATATTCCAGGATAAAATTTAATCTTGCGTTTATGGATTAAGAATTGTCAGATATGATGCGGATTTATCCAATTTCATGGATTTAGAATTTCCAAATATGATGAGGATTTCTCTAGTTTTATGGATGGAGAAATTTTAGATATGATGAGGATTTATTTTCATGGTTTTAAGGATTGGGCATTTTTCGATATGGTGATTATTTCCCAAATTTTATAGATTGAGATTTTTCAGATGTGATGAAGATTTCCCTAGGTTTATGGATTGCGAATTTTTAAATATGATGAGAATTTTTCTAGTTTTTTAAATTGAGGATT
Organism: Amaurobius ferox; assembly: GCA_951213105.1. Lineage (NCBI taxonomy): Eukaryota > Metazoa > Arthropoda > Arachnida > Araneae > Amaurobiidae > Amaurobius > Amaurobius ferox. The sequence goes on along the minus strand of OX578141.1, from coordinate 84,260,084 downwards.
TTCAGATATGATGAGGATTTTTTTATGATTGATAATTTCCCTAGTTTTATGATTGATAATTTTCGGAATACACTTGATTAAAAGACAAAAGTACTTCTTTACATAAGACCTATTCTAAGCTCGGGTTCAGAAACCTTGGAAAGGAAAGAGCCCTCTGCATCTTCGGAAAAACAATTGCGAAATGTTTTTGGTGGTATTCAGGAAAATGGAATATTGAGTAAAGTATAGAACTTTGAGTTATATAGACTTTATAAAGATGCATATATATTTAAACGCATTAAAGTGAACATAACAAAATAGGCAGTACATGTGCACAGACAAAGGCTGGATTGCGATTGAATCAGTAAAAAGTATGCTTGTCAACACTAATTGGAAAAATACTAAAACAGTATCTATAGAACTGTTCATGCTAGCATTTTAAAATTGGCGTCATTCTTTATCTAAAGAAAATTAAGTCGGCAATGATTATGCATCTTTCTTTATTAAGGGTCCTGATTTTTTACGTTTTTTTAAAAATTTATCCGAAAATTGGAGGGTGTGTCTTTTGAACATTCTATTACGTTTAAAATTCATAAAGCTTCAATATTAACTGTTTGCAATAATTGTACCAAATTACTTCTAGAATATTTGATTAAAATACCATATGCAAAATATTTTATACCTTGACGGAAAGGAACTTTTATTTTCTCTGTCCTTTTTTTGTAACATTGCTCTCATTATGAAGCCGAAACATGGTCTTACACTCATTCAATTAATAGAATGAAGCAGTCACACAATTAGAAACAGAATCTTCCTGTAACAGAAGATAATATAATGCGGGTATAAGGTGTTCTGAAGAACTGAATATATTTCCACCAGATGAATTTGCACAATTTATTTCTATGTTAACATGAAATAGGTATTTTATGTATTACTAAAAATTAACTCAAGGAAATAAACAAGATAAAATGAATTTATATCTAATTAGGAAATATTTTTCAAACACATTACTTAATTTCTTTTTTAATGAGTATATATATTCTCGTTTATAACACATTAATTAACACATTTAAAACACATTAATTTTAACTACCTAACTAAATTTAAGCACGTTCAAACATTACTAAGAATGACTTATTAAAAATGCTATTTTCCATGAAATGTTCTTTAAACTGTTTAACTTGAAGAAGTAGGTATTATTAGTGAGCACACACACTTAAATAAATCAATAATTACTCATGTACTAAATATTGTGCACCGTATTAGTAGATAGCATAAGTAATATATTCCGAAATCATGAATTGCAGTGTGTTACAACGTGTATCCTATGGAGAGTGTCAGAAAACGTATGGATAACGTCACAATGATAAAAAGTTGCACAATAAAAATATATGGATAAAAACACATTAAAACTGGGTTTATAGCCACTAGAATGACACTTTTAGACAGGTAAATTTCTATTTACACACTTTAAATAGTAACTATATCTATATGAATGTATGAATTTATTTATTCCTGTGAGAGCTACACGGAATAATAGGTATATTTTATTTTACGCTGACCATTTTAAACAGAGTAAAAACTAGCATGGAACATTAATTTTATGCACTTTACCTGCTTAAATGGGTTCATCTTAAAGAGCCCTTTTAAGCAGGTAAGCAAGTGGGTAGCAGATAAGCAGATGCGTAAAATGACCTGTTTAAAACGGTCCTTCGGCGTAAAATGAAATAAACCTATTATTATATGTAATTCTCACTTAAATAAATAAAATAACACATTTATATAGACAAGGTTATCTTTGAAGTATGTAACTGAAAATTTACCTGTTTAATAGTGGCAGTAAACCCAATTCCTTAGATGTTTTTATCCATATTTATTTAGTGTGTATATGAAAGTTAAAGCCTATCAATGAGCTTTAAGGTTCGATATTTCATGTTTATAATTCTGGATTTTTACTATGGAACCAGTTTTAAAAAAATCAAAGAGTAGTAATGAGATTTAATATGTGTATCACTGCAGTTAAAAATGGATATCAATGATATAAAACAGAATAGTAACAGTAACTGCAGCATCTCTATACTTAACTGTAATAAAATGTAGGCTTCAGCCTGTACCAACAGTTGCATAAGTAGGAAATCAATGTTCTCGACCAGCTGTATATGTTTCATAGTGTGGATGTCTCTGGTGTTCCAATTAAAATTAAGTAACCACCGTTTCAACCTTACACAGTAACAATAAAACAATATTCTACTCAAAGATGAATCGCAATATTATGTTGAATCATATAGTAAACAGGCATTGGTCTGTAGGTAAGCAGTTAAACAAGATATAGCATCGGCTACATGACATCATCGGCTACATGATAGCATCGGCTACATGATGGATAAATACTCGTATATAAAATACTTTTACTGCAATTAGGGAAGTGTGGTACTTCCTTTCCTCTGTACATCAAGCATTTGTTGATACGGTAGGCATATAATTTGCCTCATAGACACAAACGCATATTCTCTAAGGGTGAGGTTTTTCTGGAGGATTCAGAAAATCTAAAAGAGCAATATTTCGAGAGAACGGAGTATCCAACATAATTTGAAGAACTCAATTCAGTTAAACACACATATGAGATGACAGCTCTACCTTTTAACTTCTTCGAAATATTTTTGGAACTCAACTAGTTCATTTTTCCGCCGGTGGAAATTGTTTTTCTCTCTCAACATTTTAGCATGGAATGTTATCGTCTGCGCTAGTTTAGCCAAAGAAGTCCAAATACTTTATTAATTGCAGTTTTTAATATCTCATTTTAAATTTATGTGCAAGTTATGGTCATAAAATCCATGTTTGATGGAGTTAATATGCATTACTTCATACTTGACAAGTATATAGCCACCTTATCTTTGTACATGCAATGAATTTTGACATACACATTCATTTTTTTAGATAGGTTAATTTTATAATTGTTTTGTGTTTAAATTTTGGCTTACATTGTGTTCTAATCAATATTTGTGATATTATTAATTTAAAAATCTATCTTCGATGATTCGATGGTATTTGTGAAATTTAGCCAAAAATAATATATGAAACGAATATGATCTATTAAAACTGAATACATGAAAACAAAATTGCGTATTATGGTTCAGGTAAGGCAAGATTCAATATCTTATATTCATAATGTCAGAAAATAAGAGTAGCGTGACAATATATACATCAATTTAGTGGGGTGTTGCATCAATTCACTGCCGTCTATTAACCCTCATTTGGACTGCGTTGCACATTAAATTATTTGCTGTAAACACAACGGTCTCAAATTAACGATTATTTAAGATCACATAATGTAAAATGTTCTCTTGGTATAAAGCAGATACAATTTACAACACTGACATTGTAAAAGAACATTTCAAGGAAAATACAAGTTTTATTTTCAAATGGCACTGTTTTTTTCCGATATGATAAAGCATTAAATCTATGATATGCATTCCATAATCCCTGGTATTCTTGCAAATAGACATCAGCTAAAGAAAATCCTGACTATTCAGGTAAGAATAGACAATTTTTCTGTCGCATTCCTTCTCAAACGATTTGTTCTTGTCGAGTCAGCACAACTTCAATCGATCTCATTCTTTTCCTCCCGGATATTTCTTATAAAAGCATAGATATTGTTTCCCTTACTAAACAAATTAGCGTTGGTATTCGGAACACACGATTTTTCCAGCTATTCTCTTATGCTTTTAACCGAAATTGAGATGATACGAATTGAAAAATAATGCATTTTATTCAATTCATTTGGAATTTTAAATTTTAAGTAGAAAAAATATATTTTAGGTACTACAGCAATATTAAAATTGTATTTTTTGAAGTTTATAGTTTGATTTATAATTTCTTTTCCAACATACATAGGAATATAATAGTATAGAGAAAGTACTATGGTGGGTACAAAAATTCGAATTCCAGTTTTTCTACGGAGGAGCATGTTTTCAACAACCCTGAACTCAATTCGCACATTTTTGCAAGCGAGTTCTCTCTCTCTCTCTGTCTCTCTCTCTCTCTCTCCCTCTCCCTCCCCCTCCCTCTCTCCCTCTCTCTCTTTCTCTTTCTCGCTCGCTCGCTCTCTGCGCGTGTGTATGTATGTATGTTAGTATACGTGTGTGTATGCGTGTTAATATTTGTATATATGTATGTTAGTGTGTGTCCGTGATTTTGGGAGTGCGATATCTCAAGAACGAATAGATCGTTTTAAACGAAATTGGTACGATTATTACAATCAATGAATAACCTATTGATATTAAACGCAATTGAATGTTCGGCATGCATTTTTGAATAAATCATTAAAAAATCAAGAATTTCAATGATGATAAAAAATTAATCTTTCTCAGTGTAATTGTTTTTATTAGAAAATGAATAACACAAATTTTAGAATGCTACCGTTTTCAAGATATAGCACGATTTTCAATTGCGTTTTTGAAGAAACCTTAGAGAATTAGGACCTTCAAAACTATTAAATAAATAATGATTTTATACTTTATTTTTCATTGGAAAGCAAATGACTCAAACTTTAGAACGCTCGCATGACCCGTTCTCGAGATATCGCATATAATTCAAACAACTTTTTCACAAACATAATAAAAATTAAAAAGTAGCTCGTTTCATTCACAGATAAAGTTACTTTTTGGAAAAGTTTTGTATTTTCACGTCCAAGAATTCGTCAATAGCTATTTATTTTATTGGATATTAATTAAATACCAAATACATTTTTACGAAGATTACCACGTGAATATGAATGAGTTATTTTGTTTGGACAAATAACCTGCCAAAACCGCCTAATTTCAATTTATGTTCTATGAATTATATAGGAGAGGGACTTGGTAACAGTTGCTACGGTAGCTGTTAGATCGTATTGGTAGCTAGAAATTAGATTATTAGGTATTCGAGGAGTATTAGTGCAGATATAGTATTAGTGCATATGCATACACTGTCTAGACAGACAGATACGTAGACAACACAGTTATACACACACAGACACATACACATACGTCACGCTAAAAATATATTTTTCGTGTTCCTCTAGTGCTCGAGACTTGTAGATCCGTCAAACACTCAGTTGTGATTTTCGACGGGATTCCATTAATTCCACTATACATTGCCATCTATTTTAGGGAAAGTAAAAATAATAAAGAAAAACCAGCAGTGACAATATTAAATTGACAACTACCCCATCATAGTCTCCGAACGATCAAATCAAATTGTTAGACGATATTTGGCCGACGCGAGAATTTAATTTCCTTTTCGTATCTCTCCCATTCATCAAAGTGACACAATATTAATTGCATTAGCTGCATTTTAAACAGAGATTGAAATGTGGCATATCTAGAACTGCACCACCTTATAGGCAGTGGGCTCCCATGAAATAAATGAATCGGGTCTTCGACGTTTTCATTTGACTTCAATCAATTTACAGGAGGAAAATTTTATAATCATTTCTTATGACAAACAATCTGTTTCACTAAATTCATACATAAGAAAAAATGTCGCTATTTTTTGTTGTTAAAAACATTTTTGTCCTTGCCAATCAAGTAAATTCTCAAATCCATAACTTTATATTTTGGTTTGATCAAAAATTTCTAACTTTAAATACTAAAAAGAATAAGTGCGTTGTTTTTTATAGGACTAGGGGGCACTGCCCCCTGCTTGTTCCGCTGTCGCAACCCCCTTCGGGAGGCTTCGCCTCCTACTCACTGCGCTCGCAGAGCTCGCTCCATATCTATCTTTCCTAAAAATTCTACTTCCAAAAATATATTTTCTATCCCTGTCTATTTTCCGCAGGAGGGAAACGCAGGGATTTTTCTTAGCCCAAGGGATCTTAAAAACTGAATTCATTGATCAGGAACTCGCTTCGTGAGCTATTTCATGCCAAACTAAAATATAAATCGATAAACGATTAATTTCATCGTATTACTCTATTATTTCTCGATAAATGTACCAAATTTTGTACTTTTGTATGCTATAGTTTTTACAGTACGAGACAGAGAAATCGCTAGATGCGTCGATGCGAAAAGAAAAGCTCACTTCAGAAGTGCATAAAATGTAAAATATCACAAAAACTCCATTGAAATTAAAAAAAGGGCCCAGTCCTGCAAAAAATCACCCATGTAGGTACCTGCCTGATAAAAATTCGTGGTCTTGCTATTGTTAGTCTATCCAGGATGCAAACTCGCAACTCAAATAATTTGTCTTTGATTTTAACATTACATATTTATTAAACTACAATATATATCAATAAACGGTTTATTTAAGCATATTTCTCAAAGTTTTTTCTATAAGTGTGCCAAATTTCACATTTTTACATGCAGTAGTTTTTGCGGTACGAAGCAAAGAATCTCGAGAAATGAGAAATTTGTCAAACAGCGACAGCTACTTTTTTAATATAGAGAGAAAATATCTGCTCGTTATATTAATGACATTTATACTAGCGGTTTCCTCATTTTATTTCTTCTGAAGTTGAATATATATGTTGGCCATATTTGTAACAAAGTAAGAAAAAACATTGGATTAGTTAAAACAAAATTATATTTTTTACCCAAGACTGTTTTAATTATGGTCTATTACAGTTTAATTTTCCCTCATCTACCCTATTGTAATCTTGTTTAGGGAAACATTACTACTAGAAATGTAATTTTACAAAACGAATTTTACAAAGATTCTTTTGATTCAAATATTCATCACCATAATATATGTTCTCGATACATGTTGCCTCCCATTAAGTTTTTTCAGTATCGTTTGTATTTGTTTATATTTCACCATATTCTTTTAATCAGTATAGTGGCATTTTTTCGGAAATTTTCACGATCATAATTACAATACTCGAAATAGAATTGACCTTTCACCCCTTTATCTCGTACAAATAGCTTATGTCTAAATATAAATTCTACTGATTCAATATTATGGAATTCTTTTCCACCTTTCTTAATATCATTGAACAACAAAAATACTTTGAAGAAGTACTTAAACTTATTCCTCTTATAAGTTTGATCGATTTGTTGATCTATAGGTGATTTTCTTTTACTTCTTGTATTCCTACTAATTGTTTCTAAACTATTTTGTTATGGATTTTATTCCGCCACTGACTACTGATTTTATACTACGTGTTGATAGTTTGGCTGGGGATTGTGAAGTCGTCAGGCCCAACTGAAGCATCTTGCAGTTCTTTGACCCATTGTTATATATTCATTTATAATATATAAATTGCACACATTGTGTGGCAAAATGAAATGTATTGTTATTATTATTATTATTATTATTATTGAATGTGGCAAATTCAAAGAAAATAAATTAAATATGCATATTTTGATGTATTTAAGAATAAATAAATAGGAAGGAATTGTCCTACGGAATAGGTTCAAAAATCGTTAGAAAGAACGTAGTAGTTGAAAGAACGCAGTAGTTGAAAGAACGTTAGTTGATCTTTCCTATGCTGTTAAGATAGAAACTCTTTGATAATATTTCCATCACTAAGGAACCGATTTGTGTGAAAATAGCCCCAAATCGTGTTTCAACATAAAATAACTAAAATCGCGACAATAAAGAGATAAAATAAAATTATATTTTTTCTATAATTTGTTAGGATCAAAACCAAGATCGCTTCTGTATTTATTTAAAATTTCAAGTCTTAAAAATCAATAGACACTTTATATATTAGAGACGTATGCAAACTCTCGCAGATTAAACAAATATTTTGATTTCCACTGTTCAACATGACGACGTAGAAGAATAGATCTCATATGAAAACTATTCCCTGAACTCGGCTGTATTGCTTGCAACATGTTTCAGAGAAATATATGGCGCATTTTAAGAGAAATTTAGTGTGAAGGCGTATTTCTAAATTTGCCTTTTGAAATACTATGTACAATTACAAATTGTAAAATAATTTTAGAGTAAACCACCTTCCATTTAAAGTTAGCAAAGCATTAAAAATGTATGTAAATTAGTTGATCTGTATTCGAGATATATACGGCTAGTGTACACAGACAAACCCAAAATTTTAATACGAACGTACCAAGTTTCCTTGTACAGCGATTATCACCGATTGACATTTTTCGAATAGCCGGCACATTTTCTGGGACTACAGCTGACAAAAGGTCTTCCTGTGTATTTTTCATCCAGGAGAGAATCTCGACCTCTTCTAAACTCTGTAAACCATCTGAATACAGTGGCACGAGATGGAGCATCATTTACATATCCTAATTATAGACGTTACATACATTCTTCTTGCTTTGGCCCCACTTTAAAATCATAGAAAATCATAGCTCGATAATGCTCTCGCGTCAACTCCATTTTCTTTTCTTTCAAAATTTATTCTACGATAGCTAAATTGTAATTATTGCTACAAATTATCGTCTGCGAACAGAGTTCAAATTTAAATATCCGACAAATATTGTTTTTTCTGGCGCATATCGCCTGCACCTGTCTCAAAAATTTTAGTGTGACCCTCGTATCAGTTTGGTGACTACAATTGTTTCGAGCCCTTCTTTAGACCAAAACAGAACAAGTAGAACAAAATGCGCCCTTAACAAAAAATGAGAGCGAACTTCAGACAGGTAAATGATGAACAATTCAAAGAACTAGGAGACACATAGCGGAAAAGATTCTCAAAGGGATTCTTCAAAATTTATTCTACGATAGCTAAATTGTAATTATTGCTACAAATTATCGTCTGCGGACAGAGTTCAAATGTAAATATTCGACAAATATTGTTTTTTCTAGCGCATATCGCCTGCACCTCTCTCAAAAATTTTAGTGTGACCCTCGTATCAGTTTGGTGACTACAATTGTTTCGAGCTCTTCTTTAGACCAAAACAGAACAAGTAGAACAAAATGCGCCCTTAACAAAAAATGAGAGCGAACTTCAGACAGGCAAATGATGAACTATTCAAAGAACTAGGAGACACATAGCGGAAAAGATTCTCAAAGGGGTGGTAAAGGCACTTGAAAAGCACCCATATCTCACCCGCCCGCAAAGACAAGGGGAGATGATATTGAGAATGAAATCTTAAGCATTGATATGATATTTTAAAAACAGAGAATAAATGCATGAGCTGTTACATTATTTGTAAAATATGATAGAGTTTAGTCAAATTATTGAGAATTGTCAAACCCTTGTAATGGCAAAAACCTTTGGAAATTACAGGAGGAAAAATCAGTAATTAAGAAGAAAATAACAAAAAGAAGTAATCGGTTTTGATACTGATAAAGTCGCCAATCAAACTATTAAGTTAGGTCAATAAAGGATAAAACACGGAAAATGCCTGATATTCCTTGATTAGGTGCAGAAATTATATTACTTTCTATCGAACTTATATTTACTCCTGTAAGATATTTTATCTATGCGTAGATATATTAGCGTAGAAGGGTATTTTTGAAATGTCACTTTTATGTATTAGCAAGGAGTAAAATTTTGAAATATTTTACCCATAATCGTGTTCGTTATTAAGTTTAACAAAGTAATGAAAAATGTATGCAGATGATTCGTTGAGATGTTTTCGGGTTTAAGATATAACGATACATATTAGATTATATTAGATTATATTCAATTATAATCTGATATATGATATATATTAGATTATAATTGAACGTAATTATAAATATTATGATGTATTATATTAAATTAGTAAATATCATCTAATTCATTTTATTTCAAATACATTTCTCTAAATCATGATTGATATTAATATAGATATGCACTTGGAGTATAATTATTTTTTTTAATTTGGAAAACATAGTTTTATTAATTTTTATCTTCATATATATTACTATTGGTTGAATGTCTGCCCCCTCTTCGCCGTGTGTTTCCTTGGATTCCTTTCTTTTCCATTGACGGTGTTCTATGTGTTCCCCTGTTTGCTGCTTTGTTTGTTCTTGTTATTTTTTTTTGTGTGTGATGAGATCTCTATTTGTGTGTATTAGATTCCAATAAAGCCATATGTTACAGCATATTACTTTTGGGCCTGTAATTCATTATTATTATCTTCATATCTTATTCTTATTTTCATATCTGCTACTGTTATATCTCTATTTCATTATTGCTATCTTCATATTCCTATCATCATATCATATTCATATATTCAAATATGTTACTGTTAATCAGCATTTTATTAAACGTTTTAGAGTAAAGAAAAGCAATATGTTTTTTCGAAAATAAAGGCTAAATTATTGAATGAAAATTAGAAAACTAAAAATAATATTTCAGAAATAACATATTTTACTACAATTATTTTTACAGGAATATTTAGCAAGAAATACTTGTAAGTTCAAAGCCCAGATCCTCGTATTTTAAAAAAATTGAGCCAAAAAGTAAAATTATCTATTTCTTTATATTCCATAACGGTTTTATTAAATCCTTCATACTATACTTAACTTCATACAATCATTTAATAAATACTTTTTACCTCATCTTATATATGAGATCCTTATGATTTGGCAAAAAATACTCTTATGTCATATTTTCTCCTCTAATAAACTTTTCCATAAAACCGTCCAAAAGCTATTTTTAACAGAGCAAAGAAATTTCATTGCCCTTCGACCAATTTTTTTGAGTTTTGCTACTCATCAGCAAAAGTTTATTTCTAAGTCAAGTTTGGTATATGAAGTTAAGAATGCAAATTATTAGTGAAAATTTATTGAAATGATAATTGTAACATTTCATTCATGATTCTGTAAGTGGCTTTTATATTAATTTTATTAAAACTCGTGACATTTCCGAATTTCTTAAAGGAGTGGAACTACGTGTTTTAACCTGTCAGGTAGACTTTCTATTCATTAACATACCAGGGCGAAAGCTCTTTGTTATATGATTGAAATTAATTTCTTTATGTTTAAACATTTCACTCATGTACGGTTCATATACCATCTTTACATATTTTATTCAAAACTTTTTCTTGCCTAATATATTAAGCTGTTTTAATCCATTGTCATTTTTTGTAAACGTTTTATTCTTTATGTCTATCCACCATTCCGACATAACTTCGGGTTGTATAGCCCTGCCAAGAATATACCGCCATTAAGAGAATTAGCAGTTCACGCGGCGCAAACGTAATTGCAATTAGCTAAAAGCTTTCTGGCTGAGCGACTTGGTCTTCAACATTAGATTTTACGCTTTCTTATAAAAGAGACTGAAGGAATATCAGCTAGGAAGAGGGACGCCAAATTGTTCCAAGCTGTCTAAAAGCGTCTCTTCTTCATTAGCGTCAAGTCAGACAAGGAAATAACTTGACTCCTGGATTTCATCTCAGCTGACAAAAGGAAAGATATATTGTTCCACTTTCTCTTTAAACCATGTTAAGTACTGTCGAATTATTTCGATTGCTTACGGAATAGCATTTGTTTTCGTATTAAGCCAAATGTGATACATTGCCTAGAAATTACATGCAACTTTTCGCGATTTCGTTCAATTTTCTTCCAGGTGGTGTTGTAATTAAACAGGAATGTACTCCAGAATCAACTCCAGAATCAACTCCAGAAAGTGTCTAGGGCTATTTGCTTTGGGATTTAAACCAAAAGTCAACACAATTCTGAAAATAAAATGTCTGCGTTTTGTACTATTGCTGGATGTTGAGTCTAGTATAAATAAATATGAAACAGCATATTAAAAATTAATGAAGCTGGGTTTGATGGTCGTTACAGCTCATAATTATGAATATTGAAATTTGGTTATCAGTAGAAAAGATCATATTTTGGACACATCATATTTTTATGTTTAAGACATACGATTAGTATATATTCTGGAAACCCTAAATTAATCTTTTGCTGTTTACTTTATTATCTGATCTGTCGAGTTTTATTCCTCTAGTGTCATTTTTTCAAGCTTTTGTTTGTTATGCATATCCAGCATTACAAAATAGCACCAGATAGTACAGTTCAACAGAGTTTACATCGCCATTAAGAGAAGTATAGTTAAAACTGCACAAACGTAATTGTAATTAGCTAAAATCTTTCTGAATGAGCAAGTTGACCTTCAACATAGGTTTCAAAATTTTTTAAAAGATTCCAGAAATTTCAGTTAGGATGAAAGAGGCTTAATGGTTGCAATGTGTTCTAAAAGCACTTATTCTGCAAAGCGTCAAATTAGATAAGGAAAGAACTTGACTTTTGACCTCTAAGATCAGAAGATATACAAATAAGATACATTTATTTTCTTTATAAATATTTTCTTTAAACTGCGTTAAAAGTCGTTGAATTATCAATTTTAATAACTAATGAAATTGCATTTATATTTCACCAAACAGTTTACATTTGCAGGAAATATCAGCCTAATTCGGTATATTTTGATTTCAGATATTGGTAGTAAATATTTCGGAATATGATGCTAAGACTTATTCATATAATAAAGGTTTTCGGTTGAGTACGTATAATAAAGCTTCTTAACGGAACTCCTGTTCTAAACGCTATTCAAATCAGTATATTATTTTCGTCTAACCAGCTGATGTTCTTATCCGTTGAGTTACTGGAACATTTTCTAATCTTCATTGCAAAAATGTATGCACCCAGTTGTTCTGTTGCAATCAGATGACTAGCTGTCATATATGGGAATGAGGTATCCAGACAGTTGTTCAGTAGCAAAAAAGTTGTATTGTTACATAAGTAATTTAAAAGGAAAATATCTTCCGTCAATGCATACAACTCTTGGATTTAATTGGATTGGAACTTTTAGTGCTCTATGTTTTTACCCAGACCAGGACTACTGTGACTAGAAGATAAAGTTTAAAGTTACTTCTCAAAAATTACTTGCATACATGTATAAACAGAGCTCCCCACACGTGTCCGGTATTCAAATTCGTTTCTGTATGTCTGGGCGCCAGAGTGAATCATTTGTCCACAGATGGCCTTAATGCTCACAAATGGCTTCCTATAGGTGAAATATCTTCGTTTGAAAATGTAGAATATCTCTTGTTAAGAGATTTTTGTCTGGGAAATCATTATTTTTCTTAATGAAAACTACTGACTTTTCCGAACTTTTCTGTATCAGTAAAGAAACCTTAAGGGAATATTTTCTTTATCAGTAAAGAAATCTTAAAGGAATACAGACTGTACCGGAAGGACGATACCAACATTCTCAGTTGAATGAGTAGATAAAATAGTTTGCTTGATTTTAAGTTGCTGTTTAGTATTATTAATAATGATAAAGGTATTTCAGTTGAGTTCTAATTATTGTTTATATTTATAAAATGTAATAAACTATTTAAGCTGAGATTCAGTTATTGTTCCCGGTTGAATGTGTAGGAAAAATCAGTTTGCTTGATTTTAAGTTTATCTTTAGTGTTCAGTTTCTCTTTAGTTCTCTTTAGGAAAAGTGGGTGGAACATAAATATGAACACTAACCATTTATCCATGGGTAAGGTTGATACCTTACATAATTTTGCATTTTTTGCTATTGGTGTTTTTTTTCGGGGGGAAGGGGTATGGATTTAATGCACATACAGAATAATTATAATAAAAACTTTAAATTTTTATAGCATTTTATGTATTTAGGCACTTCATTCAAGCAAGATTAATATTTTTGCTAGAAATAAAATGTGAAACACTTTTATCTTGCTTTTCATTTCCTGAAATTTAAAATTTCTTTCAGCCATTGTCATGCGTTTCAACTTTTTGTTCGATATGGCCGTCTAAGATTCAGACGTAAACCCGGATTTGTGTTGTACAGTCTTGCCGAGCATACACCGCTATTAAGAGAATTAGCAGTTCACGCGGCGCAAATGTAATTGCAATTAGCTGAAAGCTTTCTGGTTGAGCAACTTCGTTTTCATCCTCTTCCTTACAAAAGAGACTGAAGGAATTGTAGCTAGAAAGATTGGTGTCTAATGGTTCCGTGCCATCTAAAATCGCCTCTTCTTCATTAGCGTCAAGTCAGACAAGGGAATAACTTGACTCCTGAGTTCTATTTGAGCTCGGAAGATCGACAAAGGAAATGATATATTTTTTTATCTCTGAATCACGCCAAGTGTTGTCGAATTATATCAACACTTAGGAAATAGTTTTATCAATACTTAAGAAAACTTAGGAAATCATATCCATACTTAGGAATTATATTAGGAATTATATAATTATAGGAATACTTAGGAAATATATCAATACTTGGGAAAACTTGATTTTTTTACATATTAAATTGAGTGTAATATGTTGGCTAGATTTATCACTATCGGCAATATTGTACCATTCGGTTACATCTGTTTTTATGGTTGTTGAAATTAATATGAGGAATAGGTTCATACAGTAAAGACACTTCCGTGGAGTTTAAGCTATTTTACTGGTTTTATGAATAGAAGCACTGTTAATCGTCTAATGCAATTTTTATTGTCTAATGTATTCTTCATTGCTGCAATTTCTTGGCATTGTTTTTTTATGTAATGGAGATAAATATAAATATACAATTTAAGAGCTATATCAACCGCGCTACGCATGTTTTCAATAGCTAGTGGTTACTAAATGTGATGTATACACATTTAATAAAAGTTCAGAATATCAAAAACCGATGTTTCAAATTTAAGCAAAAAATGCAATAGCGCACATTTTAAAGGACAAAGTGGAGTAAATTCTTTAAAAATCTCATTGTGGCGTCATCTCTAATTCGAATGTTCAAAATTTTTGAATTTTTGTTGTTGTTGTTGTTGATTTGGAAGCTGAGACGAATCGAGTAAGACGGAAACCGAAATTTGCGCTCGGGTGAAAGTGCTCGATCAGTTTAAAAAGTGGTTTCAGACACTTTTTACTTTTCCTTTGCACCTTAATTTGGTATTTCAAAATATAAGATTTTTTTCGTTGACATGAAAGCTGAGACGGATCAATTAAGAGCGAAACCAAAACTTTAGTTTTAGTGAAAGCGATCGATGATTCACCCCTTCTTTCATTCATTCAGTGCCTATTACATAAATGCAAATCAATATTTTATAACTGACCATAATTTTGTTTTATTAAATATATCAATCAAAATTCTTAATTTCTGTATTTTTTTATTTCAGGTAAGCTCAGATACTGCCTTCTCAAATATTAGTGAAGTGATATTTATTTTGGGTAAGATAAATATATATCATCATTGTATAAAATATGAATAAGCTTCATATGCAAGTATGGAGAGTAAATCATTTTCCGACAAATATCAATACATATTTACTCCAGTCTTGCAGTATATTCTTGCAAAGAAACAATATTTATTTTTACCACAATTATTTTATGCACTGCAATATTCTATACAGGGTGTCCCAAAAAGATTGAAACGCGCTTTAATTATTTACCTGTTGGAGATAAGTGGGGAATGTAAATTGCAAAAATATTGAAAGTAAAGTAGGAAATAAGACTACGTTAATCAAATAGTCCGCCCATTAATTTTCAAAAAGTTACACATTTTAAATTTTTATACGACCCCCATAGACTAATTTAGTCAATCAGAAATTTTTTATTTTTAATGCAACAAGATCATTAAAAAAAACTACATATCTGTATCTTTAACATCAACTGAATTATAATAAAGGAAAAAAACTTACTTATGCCACTTTTCCATACCATGTGAAAGGCTGTTTCATCACTGAAAATAGGGGCCATAAACAAATTGACGATGAAAATTGTTTAGATAAAAATACTTTAATATGTGTCAACATTTTTTATCACAAATGCATCTAAAGAAAGCATTACACAGACAGAGATCATATAAAGCAGTGGTACGCACTACGCGGTTGGATATCCTATGTATTATTAGTCAGTTCTATCTTTTTTGTGATATGTCACAAATTTACATTTCTAATTTGATATCGGGTCCCCATTCATAATGTTTAATTTTCAATTAAATATAACTCGCTCAATTTTAAAGATACAGATATGCTGTTGTTTTTAATGATCTTGTTGCATTAAAAATAAAATTTTTCTGATTGACCGAATTTGTCTAAGACGGTCGTATAACAATTTAAATAGTATAAATTTTTGAAAATTAATCGGAGGGCTATTTTGTTAACATAGTTTTATTTCCTACCTTACTTTCAACATTTTTGCAATTTACATTGCCACTTATCTCCAACAGGTAAAGAATTAAAGCGCCTTTCACTCCTTTTGGGACAAACTGTACAGTACGTTTTGTTTACGAAAAAAATTATATTCCATTAGTTATGTTAGTTCATATCTAAATTATAGTCATCATATTTTAGATACGAACACATATTTACTTCATTTTATGATTTCAAGTCTCCCATTTATAATATGGATTTCTTGATTACCTACAAAAAATAATCTGATGTGGGCAGCACATGACTTTCTCTATATAATGCGATGAATTTACTTCATTCACAGATGAAAAATGACGTATAATATCTACGGCACTGTTTTTTAACGTTGAACTAGTCGAATACCCCAACGGGTATTCGGTTTCACAAAACGTAGCTTCCGAATAACGTGATTTTTTAAATAATTCGATTTTGCCAGTGATACTTTTCAAACTGTTCACCCGTGCATCAAATTTCGAATATCTGTCAACTTCACAGACTGGGCATTTCTCATTTATTAAGTCAATTGAACATTTAAGGGAGTGTCATCCCTAACTTATCAAATACTAAAATGCTGAAATTAAACACTTTATTCCTCATCTTGCGGACGTTTATTCGAATGTTTGGAGAATGCATTCGAACATTTTCGAAAAATCTGGTTTCTCATGAGGTTCTATTGATTGATTGATCCGTGCATCAAATTTCAAGTCTTTATTTCTCATTTCACCTTATGAACGTTTGGGTGTGGAGAACCCTCCTCTACACAGTGGCGGATTTCAGGAGGGGCGATCGAGGCGATCGTCCCCCCCCCCCCCAAACGCCTGACAAATGTCGACGTTTTATCAAATAAATTATAAAATTAAAAAAATATATATATAATTAGGAAGATACTTTGGCCTTGCTCTACCTCCCTCAGTTTATCCACGAAATCTCGCCCCCATAATAAAAGTAAAAAGAAAGCTCGAGATGCTGTCTCTGATGCAATTACGATAATAAGTGAATTTAAGAAAAATGTCGAATCCGATTTCGGGAATATATGCAGAGAGGTTGAGGGAATGTGTAATGATCTTGGAATTGAAACAAAAATAACACGTACTGCTGGACGCCGAGTTCATAGATCAAATGTTCCTGCCATAACTCCTGAAGATTATTACAGAATAAATGTTTACTTGCCTTTGTTAAACTCCGTCCAAGAAGACTTAAAAGACCGATTCGCGCAGGAAAAGCTGGATGTCTTATATTTACAAGATTTAGTACCATCGACTCTTTCAGCGAAAATCAACACGGACGAAGAGTCACTCCTCACATCTTGGACACAGCTAAGCAAGAAGTATCACAGAATAGCCGAACTGGGAGTGGAAGAAATGAACATTACGCTTCAAGTTGAGGTGATTAACTGGAGAACCAAATGGATGCAAGAAAATACCGATACCGGCAAAGTACCCAAGTCTGCTTTTGAAGCACGGCAAAACTGTGATCCTGCAGTGTACCATATGATCCACGTGTTACTGAAAGTTCTTGTAACATTACCAATTTCTGTAGCAACCGCAGAGCGTAGCTTCTCAGCACTAAAACGATTGAAGACATGGCTTCGAAACACAATTAGAGAAGATCTGCTAGTGGGATTGGCTTTGTTGCATGTGCATTATGATATCGCAATTACACCAGTAACAATTTTAGATCGATTTGCTAAAGAAAAAGCAAGAAGACTTGAGTTGATATTATAATGATGATCCTTCCTGGGAGGTTAACGGCGCCAGGGTTTTTGCGATGGATTCCGTAAGGCTGTTAGGGATAATGATCGACAATAAGCTGAATTGGCAATTACACTTGAATAGTGTTATAGGTACTACCCCTGGAAAAAATTATGGAATCACTTCCATGTTATTTCAATGGGATATGAAGTTCAATACCCTACAACTTTTGATGCACGGATACCCTGAAAAACCCTTTTTGAGCGAAATAAATTGAAGAACTTTAAACGCTTAACAAAACAAAAAATATTTGAAAAATTTTGCACTTTTCATTATTTAATAATTCACGATCAAAAAATGGGAAAAAAAAACTAGAGGTTGAAAGAAAAAACTCGTAAAAATTTATTTGGAATAATAAATTTGATCATGGAAAATCATTAAGATATAGCTCCTCATGTTTATATGATCAAATTCATTATTCTAAATTAGTTTTTACGAGTTTTTTCTTTCAGCCTACAGCTCTTTTCCCATTTTTTAGTTGTGAATTATTAAATAATGAAAAGTGCAAAATTGTTCAAACATTTTTTATTTTATTAAGTTTTTATTCTTCAATTTCGCTC
Organism: Amaurobius ferox; assembly: GCA_951213105.1. Taxonomy (NCBI): domain Eukaryota; kingdom Metazoa; phylum Arthropoda; class Arachnida; order Araneae; family Amaurobiidae; genus Amaurobius; species Amaurobius ferox. The sequence goes on along the minus strand of OX578141.1, from coordinate 84,241,775 downwards.
AAAAAGGGTTTTTTAGGGTATCCGTGCATCAAAAGTTGTAGAGCATTGAACTTCGTATCCCATTGAAATAACATGAAAGTGATTCCATAATTTTTGCCAGGGGTAGTAAACTCGATCAAACCTTTTCCTTTGATGTTTTTGCGTAATGTTTTTGCGTGATGTTTATACGTGATGTTTTTCGCGTAAAAATTTATTGATTCCTGTGCAGCTAAAAATGTAAATCAATGTTCAGTGCTTATTAATACCTATATGAACTGTATTTACTCACGTTCATCCTCCTTTTCTACCACAGTCTAAGAAAAATAAAATTTATTTGTATTGTATTGTATGATAACCATATTTAGTGAATAGAATATAAATGTCTGTTTATTTAGTAATTATTCAGTATTAATCTTCTCACATGGAAATCTCTTACTTGTGTATAATTTTGTGTATACTTAATACAGAATATAATTCCGGTTACCTTACACCTTTCTGATAGGTCGGACGGTCTGGGTCTCAACAACAACAACAACAGAATATAATTTAGTTTCCTGTTTCGACTTCAACAATAAGCTTGTTTCTTTATATAGTCATGTAATTTTTTTTCCCTCCAATCTTCATTGTTTTGCTTTGGTCTTAAAAAAATGATAGGCCGTATTTTATAAGCTGCAAAGAACTTACTATAAACTTCCGAATTTGTTCTAGTTATTTCAAAAATGTCAAATATCCGTATATAGGAAGCCGTTAAGAAAATCCTAAGTGAACAAACCTCCGAGAACATTTCGATCGTCTCTCCCCCCAAACAAGAGACCAAAATCCGCCACTGCCTCTACAGAACATAATTAAAAAACTCGATTTTTATTTAATCTTTCGATTGACTCATGTATCAGATTTCAAGTCCATATCTCAGTTAAAATAAAGCGTTGCTCATTTATTACGCAAATAGAACATTTGCACCTGAATATATACACCATAGAACACGTGGCACCTCTAAAGCAGTAAATATTGGAAAACTGAAAATGTACAGTTTTTTTTCCTTTCGAACTATTTGCAACCAATTTATATTCTATCTCTTATCGTGAAGTATATTTTCTATCATTTCATCTTTCGAACGGTTTGATTTGGATTTGGAGCAACCCCACCCCCTGTGTTAAAAATATTTTTGAAAAATTCGATTTTTTGTTCCGGAGGATTTTATTGAACGATTGACTCGTGTACCAAATTGAAAGACTCTATCTCATGTAAAAAAGGTGTTATTCATTTAGTCGGCAAATCGAACATTTTAGCGTGCAGCATCCCTAAAGTATAAGATTACGGAAAACTGAAATTTCACACTTTCTTCTTTTCCAACTATCTACCACTACATCAAATTTAAAGTCTCTATAGCAACGCGAAGTATGTCTCTCTATCATTTTACATTATTCTGTGAACGTTATTCTGTTGAAGCACCCCTTTAAATGAACATTTTTAAAATCTCTAGACTTCTTGTTATTTTTTACTAAACTATTGGCCCATATACCAAACGTCAAGCATCTATATCATTTTAAAAGATGCGCTTTTCATTTATTCGAAATATTGAACATTCTGGTATGCGGCCCCCCCTAAATTTACAAATATTGGAAAACACCAATTGCACACAATTTTCCTTTCGAACTTCATATGGATTTTACTAGTAAACTTTTTGTTTCTCAAAATTGAATCCAAACTATTTTTGAAGTAGAAAATTAACTTTGCATTAAAATAATTTGATGTGGGTAGCACATTACTTTCCCTACGTAATGCATAATGATTTTAGTTCTTTCACCGCAAAATAATGATGTTCAAAATTGGCAAATTAATAATGCACATACGTCAGTTTTGCCAATATTTGGCAACATTTTCAATAAAGTCGCTAAGTAGTCGATATTTTTCCGAAACGATATTTTCCATTTTGTCAACTTATTTAAAAGATTTCACATTTTTAATTTTCGGTTTGCGCTTGCGTTCTAAAATTGGTGACATTTTTTTCTAATGATAAATTACGCATGAAATTCCTTATGTGACATTATTAAAAATCCTGAACTTTTAATGATTTTTTCAGAAATGCATTCGAAAATTGAAGATCTTCCTAACATTTGATTGCTCTGAAAATCAATAAGGTTCCAATATTCACTGAATGTTACAATCGTACCAATTTATGTTCGCTGCCATTCGTTTGTGAGATATCGGTTCCACCGACTCACGGGCAAACACACTTACACTTACATGCAGACACACACTAACATACATATACACACAGCCCCTTAAAATCGTTCGATTCAAGTTCAGGGGTGCTCGAAACGTGCTTTCTCGTAGAAAACTCAAATTCTAAAGTTCGATTCCATTTACGACACTTTCCTTATATATTTTACAATGTACAGCTGCGAAAAAAAAAGAACACCCCACCCTCTCTTAATCGAGTATCGTTCATCGTAGAGAAAATTGAAAGATACCATTCGATTAGGAATAACATCCTCTACAAATTAATGTGCGTAAAATTTGCATAAGGGCCGTCTTCATATCTAAACAAGCACAAACTTTGAAATTTTGAATGGCAACACACAAGTTTGACGCAATATTTCGAATATAACACTAAAAATTAACCTCGGATATTAAGCTTCAAGTTATTTGGATAAAGCGTTTCCGAATTCTGAGTATGTAAAGTTTTGAGCTCCTAATGTTAAATTAGTTTCCAAGACTTCCATTCATATCTTCGGTAATAATTATCTGCTCACGCTGATTATTTGTATGACGTTACTACTAAACAACCCAAACACATTTACGTGATTTTTATTTTTGTGGAAATAATTGTTTGTATGAAATATTAATTATGAAATCAATAATCGAAAAAATATAAATACAAACCTGGACATGTTTTGATAAAAATTGATTCACAAAGACTTTTTATATGTTTATGTAAAACTCCAGATGTTTCCTCCCTCTAGTTCTTTCGAAATGTTTAAATATTCAGCATCACGATGATTTTAGGAGTTTAAATTATCAGTTTAAAAAAATGAATTGTTGTATAGTTGAAATCGTCCACAAAATGTGATAATTTATAAAAAAAAATATTTATATAAAACAATAACACATTATAAAATTATGTGATACTAAACATCATAACACGTAGCTTTACATCAAAAGACGAATTTGCATAATTGCGGTTTAGTATGATAGTTATTATAACAACCTAAGAACCTCTTATTCAAAGGTAAAATAATTCTATAATTTTATTTCCAATTTATTTTCGCTTATTTAACTGTATTACACAGCAGAGTTATCACACCTAATAACTGCGGTATACCATTTGAAAATAAACATTTCATTCTTCTTTCATTTATCGACCCTGGCACGAATGCCCCATTAGTTTTTAGCAACGTACTTAGCAACTAGTTCAATAATTTACAACAGTGCTGTGGTTAATCAACGAAACATCGCCCTTCAAATTGCGGTTTTCTATATGGAGCTGATCTTCGAAAATTGCACATTCCGGAATATTGAATATCTTCTGATATAAAGATAGAAACGTCGTGAAAATTTGAATTTGGACTAATTTGGGGGGTTTAGAACTTGTGGGTGACGTCAAAATAAAGTGTTGTCATTGAAAATTTCAAAGTTAGTGCGCGTTTGGATATGAGGACGGCCTCTTTATGCAAATTTTACGCACATTAATTTGTAGAGGATGTCATTCCTAATCGAATGGTATCTTTCAATTTTTTCAACGATGAACGATGCTCGATTAACAGAGGGTGGGGCGTTTTTTTCCCCCGCAGCTGTTCATAAAAAAAGTAAAAAAGAAAGAAAGAAAAACAAAAAAAAACATTTTCTGCTGAAAAATTCATTGGGTTTTTGTCTTTATAAAATTAATAAAAATATATATTTTATATCTTAGTCAAGAAATTACCCTTACAATTTCTTAATTGGGTGAATTCAAATGCATTCATTTCCACAGCATCTGGCTGAATAAACTAAATACTTCTGTACATTATATCTATTATCTATATCGCTTTATGAAGCGATCGAAAATTTTAATCGATTGGTGGTAAGGCTGTTTCTAAAACATGGAATATTAACAATAATCGATTTTACCTACTAACACATTAAGCCGCGAGAAGCATCTGCGTAATTCCTTCTCGACATAGTCAATAAAATCTCTTCCTCCCGAACTGTTTTTGAGCTCACGTGATAAAGAACATTAATTTATACCAAATATTCTTTCCAAGAAATTTTCAATATTTTGTGTACATTTTATGGGGTAAAGTCCAGAACGAGTGCGGATCTAATTTTTGTTTCAATAATGCAAATGATCAATTATAGTAAGAGAAGCAATGTGTCTTTATAAATTTATATACAACTTATAGTATAGAAATGCTTAATTGATACTTCGAACACGTTTGTACACACTGCTTGCCATAATATGAAAACTCCTTTGAAAAGTTCTTGATTATGATATTTTGTTAATAACAAGCAACCTGAAATAATGCCAAATAGCAAAAACTCCTCACCACCTATAGACCATGACTTTATGGCCATTTCCGCGCATCAGCACAAGGCAAGATTTTAAAATGATCATCAAGCACAAAATCCTCAAGTGCCTGAGTGGTTAGGATTTCGTTAACAGAGAAAATTTTTTTGGATTTGGCGAAAATTGTCTACCAGAAAAGTACTAAATTATTTGTTTTTTTGAAACGATTCTGTTAACTCCTCTCATCGCCTATTCTGTGCTGATAAGCAGCAGTGACAGCAAAATTACGGTTTGCAAGGGTGGTGAAGGATGATCAGTTAAGCACGTTTTTGATATTAAAGCTTTAAGTTCTAGACTTTGAGGGAGAAAGTTTGAAAAGAGCATTTCTGCCTCAACTGGGAATCGAACCCTGGATCTCCAAACTGCCCAGCCGACGCTCTATCGTTGAACTACTGGGACGAAGTTGCAAGCTCTTATCTTTGAAGTGGACTCTGTAAGCTAAAATTACTAGATATTTGTATATGTATGTAATAAAAATATAGCAGTAGAGACATTTTTAGTACAATACCGTCTAAATTTCTATATTTCCAGTTCAATCAGTAAGATTTGAGTAATCTTAGTTGGACTTTCACCTTCCTGTCACCTACAATTCCGTCACATACTTTTCATTCCATGAACTGTATTCCTCACTTTAACGGCCGGCACCAATCATATACCAAGTGAACCAGGGTTATAAACTGGATATTCAATCAGTCGTGATTTGAAAATTTTAAAAATACTTATTCAACTTTTTTTAATAAGCTAGATGCGTATAATGCAGCCAGTTGCCATTTGGTTTTCTTATAAATTTGTCTAATACCATTTTAGTCCTATCTTTTTATGATGATAACCTAAATTTCATAACATTATTATTTTTAAAGAAATATATTGGATTATTTAAACAAAAGCAATCTAAAGAGGGACTCGTCGAAAATTTCATTCGACTCATATCTCCGAAAAATAGAAGGGTAATTTCATGTTCCTTCAATTCCATGGAATTTGGCAATATAAAATAAATACTTTTGTACTACGTGTCTATTACTTCCAACGCTGCAAGAACAGATCGAATTTTTAAATCGATTGAATGGAAGGCAGTTAGTAAAGGAGGTGGTGTTAGCAATTATCGGTTCCTGACTGTTATCAGATGAAGCTGTGGAAAGTATCTACTTAATTGGTCCTCGTCTCAGTCAATACAGTCACTTTTCTTTCAGAACATTTTTTCAATCGTACGAGATTAAAAGAAAGGACACATAAATTTCTTTCAGACATTCATGTAAAGAAACAATGCGGTTTTTATCGGTGGAAAACAAATTTGCCATCTATGTTTTTACCAAAATAATTTTTGAAGCATCTATTTCTCAAGATCCACTGTAGTAAAGAGAGCTTAGGGGCTACCAATTGTCGGTCTCTGACTATTATCGTATGAAGCTAGTGAAAGTATCTACTTAATTACTCCTCACTCATTATAGTGACTTTTTTCAGAACTCTTTTCAAAAGTAAGGAATCATAAAATTCTTCAAGAAATCATGTAAAGGAACAATGTGAATTTTACTGGTGGAACGTAAATTTGCCATCTATTTTTACCAAAAATTTGTTGAAACATCTATTTCTCATGATCTACTGTAGTACATAGAACTTAGGTGTTATAAATTATCGGTTCCTGTTTGTTATCAGATGAAGCTGCTGAAAGTAACTATTTAATTGCTCCTCGACTCAGTGAGTATAGTCCATTTTTTTCAGAACTTTTTTCAAACGTACTGGATTAAAAGGAAAGAAACATCAATTTCTTTCAGATAATCATGTAAAGAAATAATGTGATTTTTATTGGGAAAAATCAAATTTGCCATCTATGTTTTTACCAATATAATTTTTGAATCATCTATTTCTCAGGATTTACTGTAGTACGTAGATTTTGCGTGTTAGCAATTATCGGTTCCTGGCTGCTATCATATGAAGCTATAGAAAGCATCTACATAATCTCTTCCCGACGTAGAGCACGTTTGAAGCAAAGAAAACTATTGACTCAAATTGTGGAACGATAGTATGAAACGTTCTCAAAATATTGCACTTTTTTCAAAATACAGTTATAAAAATATTGCATAAAAATAAAAAAATATCAACTATCGTGAAATATGTACACTTTTAATATGAAAAATTATGCAACAAAAATTTTAACACCATTTTCGTGGATCTAGTCTGCTTCATTCACCAGAGAGGATACTTTGTGTAGTAGTTTTCTATTTTGATGCTCAACAATGCAACGATTGTCATTTGTTTATATATAAGAAAAGCTATTTTCTTGGTATGTATATCTGTAACGCTTGGAGATAAGTTTAATTAACTTTGCAACTAATTTTGCGAACTATCTCCAACTTGGCGACTTTTGTAATGGTGCCAAATGTCGATAATGACAAAATTTTACGAAAAGGTCTTAAAATTGGAAAAACAATGATTCTAAATTAAAGAAAATGATGCAAAATGTATTAATTAATTATTAAAACCAATTAATATATGGACTGTACTACTTATCCCGAATGCTATCAATATTGATAACTGTGAAGTTAGAGTTTCGCATATAATTGCAATTCAAAGTATCCAAATTAATTTGGTACTTTTAAATAGTTTTACATGCTGTCAACCATAAAATCACCAAATGTACAATTCAACTCTTAAAATATAGTACTATGGATCTTGCTCATATTTTTTTCGTAGTGAAATTAATAAATTCATTGCATTATGTAGGGAAAATTTTTGTCATGTACTGCCTACATCAGATATTTTATTTCATACTTGTTTTATATGCATTGCAATATTTCAATGTTTTAGATCATCAATTCACAAATGGTGTGCCGCGGCACATTAATGTGTCACGAAAATGCGTGGCTGTGTAGTGAGCTAAATAATAAAATATTTTTATTAAAATGGGAAATTAAGAGAAAATATAAAGTAGGTATTACATATTTTTACAGCGTTATCTATTAATACGCCATGGGTGTTGACTGGTTTAGATATATGTTTTCCGTTAAGGTTTAGGAGCATTTGAGACATTTTTTTCAAACTACAATTGAATTTTGTCGATTGGCCTTCGCTGATCGACTTCCGTACTGACTGGACATATAATGGATCCTACTGGATCGTACATTGGTTCCGTCTCTAGCGCTGTGCTTATCACCTATTGTACGGGTGTGGTGTAATATCCCACACGGCAAAACAATGTACTGCGAGTTAAAAAAGAAAAAAATTGAGAATCAGTATTTTAGATAATGGCCAGAATCGACTCATTTGTTAATCCTTGTACATATAAAAATTTACTAAGAAATAATGTCTTCTACTTCTTCGACCCAGACCATCCAACCTATGTACAGAATGTGTAAGGTGGTTTGGATGGCCAGGAAGTACCACCCAATTTAGACCGGAACGCTGTGTGGGGTGGCATCCACAAGGATCGTACCCTCCTTCCCCTACCACCAACCTCTCGGAGGAATATACAGATCCACATATTTAACGTGCCCGTACGTGAATTCGGGGGAAGTTAGGGCACAACCGAGAACTGAACTCGGATCGTCCAGTGTAATCCCCACTGGTCTGTACCACCACATAAGAAGTATTTTGATTTATTTGGACTTGGGAGTTCATAGAATACCTTTTGAGACACAATTATTTGACATTTTCCCTGTCTAATAAAGTGGCCATGCTCGATCAAATAAAAGGGATTGCAAATCTCCTAGTGAATAATGTAAAAATTAGGATAACGAATTCGGCAACAAAGGGAATAGAATAAAATAGATAACAAAATAGTTGTGCAGTGTTGTTGAATCAGTAGGAATTAACAATAAGTTTATAACAAAATGCATGTATTTGATACAGCATGGTTACTAGTGAATTGTCGCCATAGTCAGGAATTATACAACATTTGCATGAACAGAAACCTAGTTTATAGCCTGTTTAAAATACCTTCCGTCCGAGAAATTGTACATTTGATTTCCAGAAAAAATATTACCGAGTACTTTGACAAACATTGCAGGTGTCTCCATGTTAGAAACTTTGATAATGCAACTTCTTGAAAGTTATTTACTGCCTTCTGTGCACACGTTTCGTCCTATCCTTGCGTCTATTCCTATTATTTAAACCTTTGGTTTCAAACAGGTGAGGCGCGAAGCACCTTCAGGGTAGAGGCGAGGATCAGAGGCAAATACTTAAACTTTCGAACGACAAGACACTAAAAATAACGTTTCACACCACTTTCAGAATTTGGGCTTTTACTTCGAAGTCAAAAGGCGCTCTAGAAGTGCTCTTTTAATTTCAAACAAGCTACCTATGAGAAGCTGGATTTTCAGCATTAGCTGCAGTTAAAACAATATACAGAAATCATCTAAATGTAGAGAACGGCCTACGTATGAAAATGACAAGTTTGAATCAAAAATCAGTTGTTTGTGCAATTCAAAACAAGCCCAAATTTCCCACTGATGCGTACAGTTTGTGAAAATATGGAAAACACTTTTTTAATTTGCATTATTATAACTTTATTCAGAAGGAATACACTCCCTGCTGTACAGATATTACCATGTACAGACATTGATGTATACAGTTTGTGAGAATATGGAAACAATTTTATAATTTACATTATTATAATTTTATTCAGAAGGAATAAACTCCTGGCTGTACAGATATTGCTATGTACAGACATTGATGTGTACAATTTGTGAAAATTTGGAAAATATTTTTTTAAATTTACATTATTATAACTTTATTCAGAAGGAATAAACTCCTGTACAGATATTACCATGTGCAGATACTTTTTCAAATGCCTGGGGCATATGAACAAAATACAAAAGTTACAAGCAATGTGAAAAACGACAAGCTTTCAAAAAATAACCCAAATTATCGCTCCAATAGTCCTCTGGCTTCCCAATATCTGGAAACCTCAATAGCACTATGGAGGACTCCACAGCTGCGCAGGTGGTACATGATACATGATGGTACAGGTAGTACAGGCCACGTACAGATATTACCAACTTTATTTGTGCTGTAGGTAGGTATATTTGTATTTTTAGTAGTGCAGTTGTATTTTCTGTATGCTTAATATTTTTAATCAAGCTTATAATTTAATTTCGCAATAAAAAGAAAATAAGTACTGATTTCAGAGTAATAGACACATATAGGTTTCTTGAAGGGTGTGGGGGGTGCCAGCCACTAAAACTTATCCCCGATGGGGGAGGGATAATGTAGAAGAGGTTGGAAACCGCTGAATTCTCAATAAATTTGTATTTGGTATTTTTTGTTTATTTCGCTTTCCTGCCGAGATTTTATTTTACATTTGTAAATTCTCCTGTAAGACGCAACCATTTTTATTTGATCGGACTTGGTCACTTTACTATAGATTTAACATGTACATCCATGGACTTTTCTTTTCACAATTATTGTTATAAACTGGGCAGTTAAACTTTATAAATAGCTTTGCCCAACGAGATAACTAAATAACTGACATTTGCCTCAAAACTAAACTTTAATTTATTTTTAAAGAAATCAATAGAAAAATATCACTAATTATACCTGGGAACATTTACATTTTTATATCGCCGACGATTGCATCTTTCTAATCGAATTATTTCAATATATGTGTATATAACAGGAATAATTTTTCCTTTATGTTTAAAGCTAAAACATGTAATCATAATATACAAAGTTTTCTTCTCATTTTCGCGTACAGCAGTGAAAAATACTTCCTTCAATTTACTTCCACTGTAACATAATTAAATAAAAGGCAGGTTTCATTTCTGCCTGTATAATTGAAGAGAACCGCTGTCTAGCTTCGGCTACTACAAACTTTCAGTAAACTTTCAGTGGGGATGATAACATTCAACATAACTAACAACTTTTGTCGGAGTTTGATTCATTTAATTAAGCTTCTGGATAAAACATATTTTACTTTCGTGACGTTTTAAATTCTTATGAAATTAAGTGACTTGCTTTAGTAAGTTCTATTTTCCATACAGCTTTGACATTAAAATTATAGTGTGTGTATATATATACAAAATACTATATAATATTTAATTAGATTTGGGATACATTTTTAAAAATTATGTTGAGAAATTATATTGATAATAAACTTAAAATGCAAAAATGATTAAATCTTGGTATTGGTATGAAGTTTTAAAATATTATTATTTTATTTACAAGTGTAATCTATCAAATATTTTACATATTATTTTATATATGATAACATAGTCATTAGCAGCTTTATCGACATAAGTAATATCAAATTATTTTTGTTAATATATAATTTTATAATTGATTGTTTTAAATAAGAAATGTTATATTGTGATTTAAAATAATTTTGTTTTACATTGGTGTTAAATTATACACATTGAATTGCTCGTCACTTTTTTATATCGCAATTTAAATATAGGGAACGTTTTAAACACTAGAAAAGTATATATTCTTAAATTTGCAAAAATCCGACTATAATTGTATGGATTCCAGTAAAAGTTTATTTAAAAGATAATTTTTCTATCATTTTGATGCTCTCAAGATGTAAACTCTGTGATAATATTTTCGATTATTAAGGAACCGATTTATGTGAATATATCCCAAAATCGTTTTAAATTTTCGTAATGTTTTGATACGGAATTTTCTATTTAAATAATAAAATGTCACTTATATTTTTAATAAATGAAAAATAAAGCTTGCTGAATGATATACAATATTTTTGATTTCCTTATTTGATTTCCTTGACTTTTATATAATAGTTAGAGATTCTCTGGTATTGTGTTTTCTCTCATTTAATATTTTTGAATCTATTCTACAGAGAACCGTAAAATCAGAGCTCCACTGTAATGACAAAAATTGCAAAATGTAATTCATTTATTTTCATTGTAATTCAGTTATTATATATTATTTTATTCGTAACTTTGTTAAAATACACAGCATGGAACTTATAATTTCCTAATTTTGGTCTCTGGTTTTATGTCTCTCCAAAGCTCTTCATCACGCTTCGCCATTGTATACAATTGAAATTGCTACTTAACTGCAAGAGCTCCTATTCTATTTTATTTAGTCAAGCTTGTTTTAAAAACAATTTCTGGGATATTTCTGGGATATGGCATCTCTGTAAAATATTAATTATGTGCAGGGGTTACTCTGTGTGTTTTATTAACTTATTCAACTTATTCGCCAAATGATATTTTTTTATATAAATAGGTTTCTTCCGCTAAATTCTATTGTAATTTTCCGTTTGAAAAATTTAATTTGATTTATATATTCTCAAATTCTATGGCTAGTTGTTTTGAAAAAGAAAAATAGTATAATAGTATGAATTACAATTAGCATATCACGATTTCTAATTTTGCCATTTGCAGAATTCATAATCGTCAAAATTTTCGCTAAGCTTTTTTCAATCATTAAGTTTTTTCGAATGGCTAAATTTTATTTTATTTTACAAAATGTTATAATAGCGATCGATAGCGTGATCCCTGATGTGTATAAAGTAGTAAATATAGTTAAAAGAAGATAGGATAAGAGCAGCTTATGTTGGATCACGTGGGCGAACTTGAGCACACAACTCAGTCTAGTTATTGCTACACCACGACGAATTAGTAACAACAAAAACAAAAACAAGTAATAGCTATCCCGGAAAGTAAATATTTCTTAAACTTCCAAATACTATTGATGTCTACCTAGAGAGTATAATCATGGATACAATTCAGTCTGATTGTTTTAATTGGATGTCAAACCTTTTTCTGTCCATGTCACGAAATGAATATAATGACTGTCGTTTTATCTAATTTATATAAATCAGAAACTCAATCTGTCAATTATTAAAAAACAGATTAGCCTTTAAATTGCACATCGTTGACTGTTTCATAAACCGCATGTCTAGATAAAACCCCAAACGTACACAGAATATCTAATGAAGGATGACATTTTAAAATTCTACAACATGTAAGAAGAAAATCTGAAAGGAAAAAAATAATAAGTTGCCAAACAAAAAGTGGCTCTCCTTTTGTTGTGGTTTCCTGTTTAAATTCGATGCGACTAATGACTTTACTAAGAAAGGTTTTATAATGAAAGGCAGTACTACATAAGGCGTCACATTCTCGGACTTTTTGACACGTCCAGAGCTCGTCATGTCATCTTTTCTAAAAGACAGAGATGAACGAGATCTTTGCATGATGCTTTATGAAACCAAGACAAACCGCTTTTTTTTCTTTCCCTTTCTCCAACAGTTTCTGTTCTGTCTGTTTTCGCTTTTCTCACCTTGCTGGCTTGTTCGAAGCTTCTTTCCCCCTGCATTTTTTCCCTACATGCATCATTTTGTAAGTCATACTATTCAGCTGCTACTAGCGCTGTAGGTGAAGCAAAGTGGAGACAGAAACGGACTGTCACGCATATCGAAGAATGTGGGGTACGAGGGGGAAGAAGGGAGAAATTTCTTTCTAAGTTATTGCAAGATATCTTCAAGATATCGCTTACCTAATATCATTTCAGATTTCTGTCGAGGCAACTTCTCGATAGATAGCATCAATATTCAATTGCTTGGAAAATAACAGGATAGGAGAAGTGTAGTTGATTTATAGGAGAAATGTATCTGATAGTAGATCTGGATGATAGTATATTTAGCCTAGCTTTCTTTTCACATCTTCTTGTTTAAGATATTATTTTGACAAGTCACAGATCAGGTTAAATATACAAATAAAATTAACTAAATGAGGGGTTTTAACTAGGTATTCACGATAAAAACTTTATGTTAATCACTGTAAATTTATATCCACGTATATAAATGGCATTGGAAAGCTGTCAGTTTGTTGAGAGTACCGAAATGCGAGAACCATTAAAATAAGAGTACCGAAATATTAAAAAATAGCATTGGTAGACCCCAATAGTTGATTGCAATCGTTGTCGTGCGCTTTCCAGTTCGAAGACATTTTAAATTGTGTCCAGATGTATTATTTAAGTAGCGGACGCTTATTTGATTATGTAAAAGTAGTAGGCGCTGATTTATGACCCAGGCAATGCAAGAAAGTTATTTAATAAAATATTCTAATATATTTCATATTATTTTCTGGCTGATACGTTTTCTTGTAAGCAAATTCAAGCTTATTTATAAATACTACAATTTAAAAAAAATACATATTGTGTTAACGGAAACAGTACACCTTTTAAATTTTGAAATAATGTGATTTCTAATTTTAACATTCCTTTGGAGCTTAATACATTCATAAAGATTAATGACTATTACTTCATTGTACTTTTATTCAGTCATAAGATATTTAGGAAAATGAAATACTAAACCCGTTGTTGGATTTTTAAAATCAACTACTTGAAATTAATGACCAAAACTTAAGCCACAATTTGAACGTTTCTTTTACATTAATGATATATTGTCTCCTTAAGAAAGTTTAGAGTAGTCAGTAACTGGCAAGTGAATTCGAGTTAATTGAAGATTGCGAATCTTAAAATCTAGAGATGTGAGTTAAAATTTTTGTGCAGCAAAATTTAAGTAAATGAATATGATGTATTATAATATTTCTTATTGCTAAGTATGGTCAAAAGAATAAGGCGAGATTATCGGTTGTCCAGTGTTCTATCCTAAGCACTAAACAAAACTATATTTGTGTATATGCGGAGTATAGGCATAAAAGTCCTTTCGTGTGGTTGGTCAGAGGAAGGTGGATATAATGCTGCCACCCCCATTGCATATGGTATTTAGAAAGGTCCCGGTCTAAATTGAGGGGGTGTGAAGTAAAAGGCAGACTTCTACGTAGGAGTGAGTGCTAAGGCTTTTGGACCCACAAAGACTCCAATATTTTTTAACTTTGTTCTTATGGGCTTGTTTTGGCCTAGATTTAAGTGTAATTTTAACAACAACAATAACAACATAACATTTATAATTATAGTTCTAAATGTATGATAATATTTCTAAATATATCTACTCAAAGTACTTCCTTAATAACACTTACAAATTGCTTTATGAAGTAAGTACATCCTTACATATTTTGATTGGTAAAATTGCATTATACCAACATATTAAAAAATATGCGCTATTCATTTAAATGTAGAGATGAATAAATGGATTATATATTGTATTGCTGGTACAATATATTTAAAAGTTTCTTGCATTTTATCTCTGATTTACTTCCTAAACTACAAAGACGAGTAAAAATTATTTATATTTGTTCCTTTGTATATAAAATAAATCGCTTTAATACAAAACGGTATTTTTAAAATATAATTCAATACGTCTTCAAGCTACCACATGGTTCTAAAGCAATTTCTTTCACATCGTTGTATTTTGTGGTCTTATCGGAAAACGATAATGTTATAGAAACGTGCATGTTACAGTTATTAATATTATGAATATACCTAGAAAATTTTACTGAGAATACTTCTCTCTTTCATTGTATTTAATTAGACAATTGGAAAAATCTTCCCATTCTCCATAAAACTTTTTCAAAAATCTTTTCTTTTCAAAACAATATTTTGCAAGAGGTATACGTGAAGCAAAAATTTCCATTTAAGAAATTGAGGAGTCGTATCAAGCAATGAATTATGAAAGCAATGTAAAATGATTGCATGCATTCGCAGTAGCTTACGGCTGCTCTCAAAATAAATGTGAATGTCGATAAAAACGAAATTCGAGGAGAAGAGAACTCGATTTTAGGTTTATTTTGCTATGATGTATTGGCAAAAAAATGCTGTATAAACATTGAAATAGAGGCAAACTTTCACAGGGGTTGTTTTCACTGGAAATATTTGTTTGTTTTGTTTGCTGTTGATTCGGGGCATGTATTAAGTAATGTTTTCTACTTTCTTGCCATATACTTAGAGACATTATGCACTGCATTTATCATTCGTCTCTGTTGTTTAATCAATATAATCAATAAAACAAAAGTTTGTTGTTAGCAAATATCCAAACTGTTGTTTTGCTAGTTTCTAATTTTAATATAAAATGTATACACCGATTTTAAATTTAAAAAAATATAAAACGCATTTTAAAGACTCAAGAAAGTTATGAATATATGAAGACTATGGGGAGTTATGTTTTTATAAAGACTGATGACCGCTCATTTTAGGAAGTTATTTGAGAATTTTTTTTTTCAAATACATTTGATTTAAATTTGGCCTCCTTAGCTCTGAAATTATTTTTATGAGAAATCGGTATTTGGCCAGAATTTTGTGAAATATAATAATACATATGAAACGAAATTATTTAATAAAAATTGAAATTTTATGATTATGACAATAAATGAAACTGCTTCTTATGGGGATATACATTTCTAATACTGCTTTGAAAGGAGGAATAGGAAAATTAGGTGATCGCAATTGTTTCGAAGGCGTCTCGATCCTTCATCCTCTGGTCGGAAACAGTGTGCTCTTAATAATCGCTATGAAATAGCTGCCTAGTAAGTAGGTAGTTTCAGGCTGTAAGTAGGAAGTTTAAGGCAGTAAAAAGGCAGTTTCAGGCTAAACGTAGGCAGTTTCAAGCACTAACTAGGCAGTTGCTCCATAGCAATTGTTGAGAAGAAGAAGATATCAAAGAAAGATGGCTCAAAAATCTTAAACAATTGCTGTGAAATAAGTTTCCTATGCTTCTTACTTCAAGGAAATATTATAAAGTTTTATTATGATTATTGTCAAAGTTCTACAAGAAGAATGTAGTTGAATGTTTTTACACATGTTCTATTATACGGTTAGTTATTTTGTAATCTGTAACTCTTATAGAAATCAGTTGTTTTCATAAGTTTTTTGTTTTCATGCTTAATTACAAACTTTAACACATATACAACAATCTGAACTAGGGTAATAAACAATTTTGAAGCTCAAGTACAAGAGAACACTATGCTGTATGGAAACTTGGTAGCATTATAATTATCCAAATTGCTTTACTGTTGTCTCTAATTATAGCAATACGCTGCAACATGCTATGGCAAGTTGTTACACATAAATAAAAATTCATATGTCTAATTTCAAAGAGATACTTTCGTGACAGAACTTAGCATCTATTCTATCCGGTTAATTTCGAGTTTAATGAATGTTCAACTTGGGCCGTTTTGTTACTGAATACATCAAGTTAAGTTATAATGCGCTAGTTTTCAATTTTGATTGTTCATTCCTAACTAAATAAATCTAATAGACTTGCAACTCTTTACTCAATTTGATACCATTTAAATATGAGATGAGACTAACAGCTAAAACTTTCCAATAAAAATAATTCTCGTTTTTGTAATATCTAGATAGATTAAATGGATCCAAAAATAAATAGTGAAAACAAACTCTTGGTCATTTGCACGTGGCGTTACAACCGGTAAATCTACTTTTTGTCACCACTGCAATGGACGAAAAGAACGTTTTTCTGTCCCATGTTAGAATATGCTTTTCTTGTTCGAAATTTCTGAGGAAGTCATGGTTATATATCGTTTTGCTCATAATAAGCGATAAAATTTCGCAGTATACATTTCTCGAAGACGTACATTTATGATTTCTATCGTACCTGGTACGATATCAGGGATGGATCCCGATCAACCATGCCGAAGTAAAGAATCTGATGTGGGCAACACATGACTTTCCTTATATAATGTAATGAATTTACCACTTTTACAGTAAAATAAATAGGTTTTTCTTATAGTAGATACTAATATACTTTCCAAGATATTGAATTTCCGACAATTAGTCGTCATTTCATTGATTTAGCGTCATTTTTATCCATTTGGCGAGATTTTCGTTAATTTGGCAACATTTCAAAAAGTCGCCAAGTTGGCGACATTCCGCCAAATTCGTCTCCAAAATCTCGCCAAGTATAATGGACAAAGAAATAAGTTATTCTTACAGCAGATAAATGACTATTGGCGTTCAAATACAAAAGTATTACAAAAAGTATCTTTTTTCATGAATGGAACGAGCTAGATCCACGAGAATGATGTCATCCAATGTATTGCATGGTATTACTGAAAAGTGAACATGTCTCTCAAGAGGAAATATTTTTTTTTATTTTATATGACTTTCTGATAATTTTTTTGAAAAATGTGCAATATCTCGAGAACGGTTCATGTTAGCGTTCTAAAACTTATGTCAATCGTTTTCTAATAAAAAATTACATAAGAAATGTCTATTTGCGTAACTTTATTAGTGGTTTTGATTTTTTGACTATTTTTTCAAAATTTCATTCGAAAATTTAGGGGTGTTCTTAACATTCGATTGCGTATAAAAACAATAGGCTTCCAGTGTTTACGGATTGTGATTTTTGTACCAAATTTGGTTCGAATCGGTCCATTCGTTCGTCAGTTATCGTCTCCACAGGCTCACTGACACACACACACACACACACATACTTTCACACACACACACACACAGACATCACTTCAAAAATGTTTGATTCGTGATCAGGGATGCTTGAAACGTGCTCTCCCGTCGAAAACTCGATTTCGAATTTTCGACCCCGTCACAATACTTTCCTTCTACATTATGTATATAAGGAAAGTAATAACCGTGCCGTCACATTTCAACGTACGTGTAAATGATCAATAATAAGGATCAATCACGGCTAAACGGTTGCACGGAATGTAAATTCAAGCTTATGTGGAACGAATAAAGATTGAATGTGTTTCTGTGAACTTAAAGTGTCTTCCCAACTAAATCGCTCCCTTGGCAGTAAACTTGTAATGTTTTGTCTGCTATAGCATTATTTCGCTCTCTGTGTAGATTTAATTATATAATATAACTAGCAGCATACCCGTCCTTCGTACGGAGTATATAATATAAAAAAACTTATAATTCGCAATCATGTGCAAATTCGGATAAAATATTAAATTTATTGCTCATAAAGAGAAGTTTAAGAATATCTGTTCTCACTATGCAAAATTATCTTCACGGGCAAATCTGAAGAATAAAATAACCTGGCCCCTTTTGTAAACAAATTCACACACAAAAAAAAGAATTGAATCAATATATGCAACCACGTACTACTTATATTGTCGCAAATTAGAAAATATGCCAGTGTGTTAGTAGAAGCTTAAACATATTGTAATATGAGTCTTAAAAATATTTACCAAAATAAAAAAGATGACGTAATAAATTGAAAGTATCAAAAATCCCCGTAATCTTAATAGCAGAAGGTCGTAATTGATTCCAATATATGCCAATATATATAAAAATTTTGCCAATATACCTGTACTACTTATATTGTCGTAGATTAGAAGATATACCCGTGCATTTGTGGAAGATTACTTGTACAACGTACTATATATGAGTTTCAACAATTTTCGTCATAATGAAACAATGGCATAATAATTTGAAAATATCAATAATTCCTGAATCAACTGTCCCCGAAATATCAATAATAATGATGTTTAAACCTGAAGACCGTAATTGATATTATCCAGTCAAAAATGCAATGTCAATGAAATTTATTTTATATACATATTTTTATTAGATTTAATAAAAATCGTATGACACATAACACATTGGATCCGTTGCTAAGCGACATGATATCATCTGCTTCAAATAAATTGATGGAAATCATGTCGTCTGAATAATGTGATCTCCATGGAAGGTTTGGCGACATTTTCGTCTCCATGATATTTTTATGGATTTACAAATATTTTTATCAATTTAGTGATATTAAAAAAATTAGTTAAATGCGTTACTAAGTAGGATGGATGGACTGACCGACAAATGCTACAGAAACATCATTTCAGTACTCTATTCTAAAAAAACAAATTTAATTTCATTAATTTGGGTCATTTTTATTAATTTGGAGATATTTCCTCTAATTTGGTAAAGTTTAAGAAAAGTTACCAAGTTATTTAGAGATATTCCGCTAACTTCGTAGCTCTAAATTTGCAGATCTGAGGAATAAATTATCCATATCCGGTCTGTATATATACTAAATTAAAACACTAAAATTGTATTAGAAGATACATACATCCGTTCTACTCTTTTTCTGCTTCAACAATCGGCTAAATGAATTTATTGGGTAAACACAATATATGAGTTTATTAGCTAAACACAATATATGAGCTTTGAAACCTCTTTGCTAAAATAAATAAAAGTGTGATGTACGCAGTTCGCAATATATATAATTAAAAGAACAATCAAACCGTTCATTTATTATGAGTTTATTAGCTAAACACAATATATGAGCTTGAAACCTCTTTGCTAAAATAAATAAAAGTAATGTACGCAGTCCGCAATATATATAATTAAAAGAACAATTAAACCGTTCATTTATAAAATATATTTTTACATCCATTTATTTATTATACAAATAGAAAAAATAATAATAATCATTAACAAACACATTTAATTCCATTCCTTTGCCGAGCAACATGATGTAAGATAGAATCTTCCTCATAAAATGCGAAATTAAATAACCATTTTAATTTCTTTATACTTCTAATCATTGAGTAAAAGCTTGTGAAATACATGGAGGTTAATACATGTAAAAACATGGAGGTAGATTTTTCCATTTAAATTCATGTTTCAAACAATTCATGCTTTCAGATAGTGACTATTTAATGCAAAAATCCTGCATCAAACTCAAAAATAAAGTTTTAATTCCCTTTGACGCTTTAAACAAACGATTTTTATCCTTTCCGTTTGGATAAACCACGGAGTTGGAGAGTAGAACTCCTATAAAAAAAGTTCCGTTTTTCATTAATATCTCGACAACCCCTGGTCTTAGAAACTTGAAACTTGGGCAAAATTTATGGGGGGCTATTTTAAGGCAACCCACAAAATTTCATTAAATTCGGTTCAGCCGTTCTCTCGTGATGATGAGACAAACGAAAGTTTCGTTTTTTACTAATATCTCGAGAACCACTGGTCGTAGAAATTCCAACCATAGACTAAATTTTAAGTGGGGCTATTTCTAGGCTACCCATAAAATTTCATCAAATTCGGTTCAGCCGTTCTCCCGTGATGATGGGACAAACAGACAGACAGACAGACAGACAGACAGACAGACAGACAGATTTTCAATTTTATTTATATAGATTGATGTTTTTACAACCCAACATTATAACTTGATTTAAATTAAATATATTCAAGCATTTGTGTTCAATGCGACTAACGAATCACGTCTATACGATTCACGTCTATACGATTCAAAACGAATCACGTCTCTACGATTAAAATATATACATAATTGTGTAACACATGTGACTTGTCTTTTTAAACCCTTCAGAATCCCCCAGGTTACCTACATGGCTGAATCTTTTGCATACTTACAATATGCCTACAGTTCTGAAACTAACGCGGCTGAATTTTCGATTCACCCTTATAAGGGTGGAGATATCATGGGAGAAACGGGGGGGGGGGGGTAGCTGGTACTCGAAAAGTATATTTCAGTTCCTCTAGATATACACCTGGTAACCTAGAAAGATGATTCGTTACACACTTAATATCGACCATCTTACAGAACTTACCGCAACTGGATTTTCGATTTACCCCCTAGAGGCCGAGATTTCGATGTAATTTCAGACTCCTTAGAAGCCGTCTGGTGACCTAGAGAGCTGAATATTCGTACATTTATAGCATCCACCAAAATCTAACATAGTCGTCTTTTATATTCTTCTCCTGGGTTAGACAATGCAAGTTCCTTTTAAATGTCTTTCCAAATCTTGCAGTGGCTAAGAGAGCTGTCTTTTTGCATATTCATAATATCGAATACTAGAACAAGCCTAATGGAACCGGAAGTGAAAAACAAAATAAGGAGAATTGTTAAAGTCTCTCAGAACAACCCCAAAGGCCCCACTGAGGGCATAAAAGGCGGAAACATGACAACCCGGCAGAACCAATCTGAGCCAATTTTCAATTAAGACAACTATTTTCGACGCTAAACATCATGCATTGCTAAACAAAAAAAAATATTAAAAAATATTGCAGCTTAATTTTTAAGAGTGTTTTCCTGCTTTTGACAGGTTTAAATACTAGCTGCTATATAGTTGTTTATACTAACATTACAATCAGTCATTTTAACTGATAGAATAGGTTATAAAACTCATTAACATTTTGTATATTTAACAAACTGTAAGTTCAAATATTGTCACACCCCAAAAGTGCTATTTTAATTTAAGTTAGGCATCAGAGTTCTTTAATTTGTTCTCAACATTTTAGTGCTATTTATTAATGTGCAATTTAATGGCCCGTCAAACTGCAGCTTTTTCTGTTCTTTTCCCATCGGAGACTGCTTCTCTTCTTTTTAGTGCAATTCTCCGGTCTACTTTTGTTTGTGGTTGATTGACAGTCCAAATTGAGCTTTTGGATAAGATGTGGAGCCTCTATTGGAAGTCTGGTGACTGTTCAATAGTAGAGCTCCTCATTGTGTCTTGAGACTTCTTTCCTCCTTTTACTTTTATCTTCATTTATTTTTCCGATTTCTTTCAAGCCAGAGGTTGATGTTAAAAAAAAGTGAGTAATAAAGATAAAACGCATGACACGAAATGTTTGACTGTTGCAAAAGCAATCTGTGAATTTTTACTTCAGCTCTTGAAACTGTTTTCAGTTAACTCTAGCGAAATGTCACCAGGAGTTTTTGGCAGCAATCATTTTCATCGAACAAAAGGCAGGTTGGCTCTTGTTCGGTTATCCACTGGGTTGTTTCAATAGATGCTCTGGCAAGTGATTTTACACAATTTTACGGCGGCAAATTGAAGAGAGTTTTGGATGAAAGCCTAGAATCTCCCAAGCGCCTGTTTCCATGGGAAAATAAAGCATCGAATGAAATTCGAAATTCCTTCCAGGTGTTTTTACGGAATACAACAAATAGATTGATGCATTAGAAAAGCTCAGCATTATTGTTTCATCTTTTAGGTACATTAAAATATAATCTTTGAATTTATTGGTAATTAGTTTTATTTAGTATGTAATGTTTTTATTTAAACACTTATTAGAATTTATTTATGCTTCAGGGAGCATAAAGGCTCCCTGAAGCATAAGTAGGGGGCATGTGCTTCAGGGAGCATATGCTTCAGAGAGAAACCCAGTGGACGCGACGATACGAAGAACATTTTTTTTTACTTTAGAACTACATAAAAAATAGAAAAACTCGTAAATTAAATAGGATTTTTTAAAAAAGGGGGCTCCATCCTGCAAAATTTTAACTATCTAGGTACATGCCGAAACTAAAGTTAAAATCGAAAAACGATTTATTTCAATGTTCCCCTATCATTTCTCTACAAATATTTCACATTTTGTTTTTTTGTATGTATGTATGTTATAGTTTTTGCAGTACGAGAAAAAAAAACTCGAGGGATGAGCCGATACAGAAGAACATTTTTCACTTCAGAAGTGCATACAAAGTAGAATAACTCATGAATTAAATCGACCAACACTTAACTCGTAAACTAGGAGCTCCATTCTGCAAACTTTCAACTATGTTAAAAAATTCTCGGTTTTGCTGTTGTTAATCTGTCCAGGACAGGAAATCGCAGGAACTAAAGTTTATATCAAACATCGGTATATTTCAGCTTGCTTATTTCCTAAACATTTACCTACAAGTGTATCAAATTTTATATTCTGTATGCTATAGATTTCGCGGTACGAATTTAGAGAAACTAGAGATACGAGAAATTTTTTAAACAGCGGTGGCGGCGTCATATACTTTTTTTTTAGCATAGAGATATTGGTTTCGTAAAATTTAGCATATATTTTACAATTTAAATTTTAATGAAATTTAAAATTTGATGCTAAGTAAATATTTATAAATGGCATTTGCAAATCAACAACAAATCATATATTTTGTAGCACAACCGTGCTTAGTGGTTTCTCAACTGCTACTGCTCAATATACATTTAATCAAAGTTATTAATAACCAGTTTTAATTGTTTGCAGTGTAAGGATATGAAATTGGGCATATTTAGTTTTTGTGAAATAAAATGATATAAGATTTTTTAAAATCCATTTATATCGTCACGGAAGATGAAATGGAACGAATGAAGCAAAAACCTTAATACTAGCTACAGTGAAAGTGCTCGCTAATTATGAAAAGTGAATTCGATTTGCTTTATTCCTTTGCAACGTCACCTCTAATTCAAATTTTTAAAATTTTGGATTTTTCCGTTAATCTCAAAGCTGAGGCGGATCGAATGACTCCAAAATCAAGATTCTAGCTATAGTGAAATTGCTCTATAATCCCCCCCCCCCATATCTCACTTATTCAGTTAGTCAGTTCAGTGCATATTATTATATAAAATTGTGTTACTGAAATCTATATCACTGAACTGACCCTCCTTATTTGCTTCTTCGACGAAATTAATTTTGAATGTCTTGCATCAAAAGCATAGTAGAGGATTTTAATATCTAACTTATAACCGAGAGCAAATAGTGAACAATATATTTAATTAGCATAACGATCACATTTCCAGGGCTGCAAACAGTATTTTCTACGGAGTTTATATTTACACTTCGTGTTTATTAATGAGAAGAATCGTAGTAATTACGTGTTTTGGTAATAGAAAGAGGCGTTTCTCTATACGGAAAGACAGATAATGCTGTTTACTTTCACTTGCCTAGATACAAATTGGGTGATATAGCGGAAATTCTTTGTTCAATAAGCAATAATTACAGATTTGTTTGAAGTTAATTACATGTTTGTGTGAAGTTATTACAGATTTGTTTCAAGCAAATAACAGTGAGATTTTTTAAAGAAGAAATAACATATTTTAAATAGGAAAGTGACTTACACAATCATTAAATACTGCAATTCATGATGTTTTTACTGTAATGTAAGCTTATTAAATAGTCCGGTTTAAATATTAATTTACAAAAATTGCAGAAAATACATCAACCAAGATATAAGAAACAAGCCATTTCACGCCCGCTGTACGCATTTGCAGTGGACAGTATTCATCAAATATGACACCTATCAATCAAACCTATCAATCACTTATCACCGATTAATTGCTCGTTACTAGTTTTAATTGTTGACACCAAAAGGATATACATTGCGTATTTATTTTTTTAGATGCAAAGAGGTGTAAGTTTCTGAAAATAACTTGTATCGTTAAACTTAATTTCAATTTTAGATGTTTTTTTTATCTGGAAATTGGGATTGATTGAATGAGATCAAAACCGAGATTCTGTCTGGAGTGGAACTGCTTCGTCATTTTGAAAATTGGTATTGAAGTTTTTAATTACTCCTCTGCATCGTCACCCCAAATTCGAATTTTCAAAATATTATATTTTTTGTTGATCTGGAAGCTTATATGGATCGAATTGATCCAAAACCAATCATAAACTGAAATAGATCGATCCAAAACCGAGATTCTGGTTGGAGTGGAAGTGTTTGACCATTTTGAAAATATATTTGCAGTTTTTAATTATTATTTTTCATCGTCATCCCAAATTTGAATTTCAAATTTTAGAAATATTAGATTTTTTTTGTAAATGTGGAAGCTGAGATGGATGGAATGAAACCAAAACTTATATTCTAGCTTTGGTGGAAGTTCCCGATAATTAAACAAATTTGATTTGAGTTTTTGGATTATCCCTTTCAACCGTCACTCCCATTTCGAATTTTTAAAATATTTTGTTTTTTTGCTGATTTATAAGCTGAGACAGATCAAATGAGAGCAAAACAAAGGTTGCAGCTGAAATGGAAATGCTCGATTAAGCAAAGTGGTTTTGATTTTTTTTATTATTATTCCTTCGCACTGTCACTCCTAATTTGAATTTTTTAAATTTTAAATTTTTTCCTTTGTCTCGAAACTAAGACTGATTGATTGCATCAGAACCACGATTCTAGCTAGACTGGAATTGATGGCTGATCTTAAGATTTTGTATTTTAATCACCGAACAACACCATCTTACGCATTCCGTTTTTTCACTGGGGGACCTACTTTACAGTTTTTGATTCGATTGTAATTAATTTCTTATCACCACTAAAAATTAGCAAATACTCTTATCAAATATGCTATTTGCTGGGGCAAAATTTATTTTCTGAGTCAGAGATATCTAGATTCTATATGTTTCCCTTAAACACTAAACAACTATGAGTAGAAGAGGAAGGCCGGTTCACCGGCAGCGGCGGTATGTGCGGTATGCGGTATGCGGTAGGGCCGCCATCGTGAATTCCGTAATCCTGGACGGGAGTGTAAAAGGGGGGGAAATGAAAAAAAGGTGGGGGTGAAAATTTTTAGAAACTTTTTTTTGGGGTGGCAACGATGTCGTAGTCTTGTACGAGGGGTTGAGGGGGAAATAAATTTTTGGAATGAGATTTTTCTAAGTACGGAAGAAACTTTTTGAGGGTGGCAACACCTCCGCCTCTGCGGCGAAGGCGGGGCAGTGCCATCAGCGCCCCCTAGCGACGAAAAGTGGAACTATCGGGGATGGAACTTAGAAATATTGTGTTGTTTGGATTGCCATAGCAACACCTGTATGGGAGAAACTTTTTTCGAGGTGGCAACACCTCCGCCTCAGCGACGAAGGCGGAGCAGTGCCATCAGCGCCCCCTAGCGGTAGAAAGGAGAATTTAAATTGGGGATTTTTCTGATTGTTGCGATTTTTTTTTCTTTTTCTAAATGAATTAATTAAGTATGAAATATTCGTATTTTTTTTCTTTTTTCTAAATGAATTAAAGGTGTTAATGAGGATAATTAAATAAAGTAATTAAGTAATGAATATCCCTCCGCCTTCTAAGAAAAGAGTGCTTGTCCTATATCGCGGTTACGAAGTGAACTGCGAGAATCTTGTAGGGTGTAGGGGTATGCCAAGAGGATCGAACATGAATTTTAAGAAAGTGTCACTTTTAGCGTTTTTTCGCAAAAAGTTTTCAAAACGTTAAAAAAACAACAAAAATGTACGTTTTTAAAATAAATTGTGGTTTTTAGATTGTTTGAATTCTCTATGGGAAATAACATGGGTTTTCACACTTTTGTGTATTTTTTGTAAAAAAAATGTGCGTTTTTGCAAAAGTGTTACCAAAAAAGCGTTTTTCGAAAAATGTGACATTTTGCGATTTTTTTTCAAAGTGCCGTTTTCTCTATGGGAATTAACATAGGTTTTCGCACTTTTACATTTTTTTTAAAAAAATGTGCGTTTTTGCAAAAGTGTTACCAAAAATGCGTTTTTTGAAAAATGTGACATTTTGCGATTTTTTACAAAAACATACTTTTTACTTGTAAAAACTAAGAAAAACACGTTTTTAAAGTAGCAGAATCGCGTGAATTGGTGTTTTAAAGTAGCAGAATCGCGTGAATTGGGTGTATGGGAATCTCGAGAATCTCGGAGGGTTTAAGGGGTGTGTTTCCCCAACCAGTCTTGGAGTTCAAAAATTTAAAAAATAAATATTCCAAAAAATAAATATTTTTAAATAATCCTGAAAGTGTGCTTATGTCCAAAATACTTGAGTGTTATGAATTTCACAAGTTAATTAAAGGATGTTAATTAAATTAGTGTTATGTATGTCGCAAGTTAATTAAAGGATGTTAACTAAATTAAGTTATTAAGTATTGGATATCCGTATGTGAGGAGCATGTCAAAGACGTGCCATGGGTATGCTAAAGGCATGCCAAGGTCTACCAAGATCATCGTTCTTACAATACCCCTCCACTATATCGCGGTTACGAAGAGATATGCGAGAATATCGTATGATGAGGTGTATGCCAAGAGCATCGAACATGAATTTTAAGAATGTGCCGCTTTTAGCGTTTTTTTCACAAAAAGTTTCAAAAACGTTAAAAATCAACAAAAATGTACGTTTTTAAAATAAATTGTGGTTTTTAGATTGTTTGAATTCTCCATGGGAAATAACATGGGTTTTCACACTTTTATGAATTTTTTAGAAAAAAAATGTGCGTTTTTGCAAAAGTGTTACCAAAAAGGCGTTTTCTGAAAAATGTGATATTTTGCGATTTTTTTCAAAATGTCTGATTTCTCTATGGAAATTAACATAGGTTTTCGCACTTTTGCATTTTTTTTAAAAAAATGTGCGTTTTTGCAAAAGTGTTACCAAAAATGCGTTTTTTGAAAAATGTGACATTTTGCGATTTTTTTCAAAAACACACTTTTTACTTGTAAAAACTAAGAAAAACACGTTTTTACAGTAGCAGAATCGCGTGAATTGATGTTTTAAAGTAGTATAATCGCGTGATCGACTATATTCGATGAATGACTATTCGAGGAGGTGTATATACCCAATGAGGGAATCCACAGACCGTTTATCAGCTATCCGCGAAACATTTAAGTTAGTAATGTTATAAATCCCACATCCATTTTAGTCTGAAAATCTAGAAAACCCCCAGAGAATATACCTATTTTAAAAATAAGTATTATAAAAAAGGGTTAGTGTATCAGTTTATACGCATAGTGCGTGTCTTATTTCTCTAAATCCCGCCATTTTTAAAAATAAAAGTGCATGCCAGAACCCTCCACGCTTAAGTCTCGGTAAAAATGATTTAGCTATAAGTGTCCCCGCCCAGCCCTTTTGTGTGGATGGAGGGGAGATATTTAACACATTCTCGGCACTGGGAGAATACGTAGTGGACGTTGACACGTGTTATATTACTGAATAAGAAATTGCTTAACCCAAAATACGAACGAGTCTGTATTAGGGAGATATATAGCCGAAAATGGTTATCTTATGATTTTTAACGTTTGAAATAGCAACATACAGGTTAATTTCTTTACGACAAATAATATATATTTTTTTTGTATGCATACCAGTTTTAAGTGAAATGTAACACATATAGCTTTCTGAGGGAGGGAGAAACGCCTAATATGATGATACATATGGTATACGCGTTCAACAGAAATCAGAGGAAATAAATGGCAAGATAGCTTTTAAAGACGAGACCTTGAAATTTTTTTCGATAAATAAGGTATTTGAGGTTATTTAACGTGTAAATGATCGATGCATGGTAATAAAATGAGGAAGTAGGCTAAGTTTACAAGTATAGGACTTTGAAGTTTTTAGATAGTTACAAAGTTGTTGTTGTTGAAACCCAGACCGTCCGACCTACCAGAAAGGTGTAAGGTAACTGTTTGGACGGTCGGGAAGAGATAGTTACAAAGTGTCGAACTTGACGACATACTATAGAAAATTTAAATATACTAGCCAAATACAATGCTTTATAGCTTTTAAAGCGTTGGAAACACCTACGAAGGCAGCATATATGATACTTATAGCCGATACATAGCCATGAAATAGGAAGGTAACAAAGATTTTCTAGGGGTAGAACTTGGATTTATAATTAAACATGATTTCTACTAATACTGAAAAGGGAGAAATGCATAGTTAAAGGGGTTATGTATATATAATGCATATAACCAACACCCACCGGTGGAATGTAGATATAAGATAGCATTTTTAGGAGAAGACATGAAATTTTTAAGTAAATGGAGTATTTAGAGGCATTTAAAGAGATATAAACATATGATAAGGTAACATCCATAATACACACGCAACTAATATAGGACAGCGAAAGGAAAACTTTAGTATTGTTTAGAGACCGAACTTTAAATTTTTAAGTAAATGTAGGTGTTTGGAAAAATTTTAATGAACTATGTGCGATACAACATGTCTCCGATCACAGTGGTGGAAAAGTGATACCGGAGCAGTTTTTAAAGATGTGACTTTTAACTTTTTCCAATTAAGTGAAGAATCTACTAAATATTAGAGGGTGCTAGCGCTTACCGAGGGTTTTATGTATAATACACATAAGCAGCATATAACATTAGGAAGGGGATATTAGAAAAATTTTTAAAGATAGGACTTTAGATTTTGGAACTAAACGAGATATCAAGAAACATTTAAAGGGGATGAAAACATCTAATGAGGCGAATGGGGGTGTACTTGCCCAAGATACCCAGCACTGAAATTATTCACTAAGATAAATTTTTAAAGTAAAGACTTTAGAAGTTTCACATAAAAGGCAATTTATACTAGTTTTTAAAGAAATGAAAACGCCCAGCGAGATGACTTAGAATGAATACAACGCCAATATATATAACAGTGAAAAGAAAACTTAAATATTGTTTAAAGACTGCACTTCAAATTTCAAAGTAAATGTAGATACCCAGAAACTTTTAATGGACTAGTATAATACACATACTCGATATAACAGTTAAATGACGAACTAAGAATAATTTATAAGTATGTAACTTTGGATTTTTTAGTTAAATAGGGATTTCAGCTAATTTTTAGAGGGATAGAAAGGTATACTAAAGAGTATACAACAAATTTTTAGAAGGGACTTAGGGAATTTGCTAGCTAAATAGGGATTTCCACTACTTTTTAAAGGGATATAAAGACATACTAAAGGGTATACAGCAAATTTTTAGAGGGGACTTTGAGAATTTTTTAGCTAAATAGGGATTTCTACTAACTTTTAAGGAATAGAAACACGTACTGAAGAGTCTAGAGCGTAATCATTTCTAACACCTAGTGCTAAAATGAGGAATTAGAGTAATATTTTGGGGATGGGACATTAGATTTTTTAAGTAAATGTTATGTTTAAAAGCTTTTAAAGTAGTGTAAATACCTACTAAGATGACATATGCGATACACATAGCCAATACATAGTTATTAAATAGGGAAAAGCTAAGATAGCTTTTTAGAATAACACCTAAAATTTTTTCTAACTAAGCACAATATATAAACACTTAAAGCGGACGAATGCGAAGATTCAGGCGGCATGTGTGATACACATCGCGGACACATAATAGTTAAATGTTAATTTAAGTAAGTTTTTAAGGATAGAACTCTGAATTTTTTTTGGGTAAATGAGATGTTTAAGAACATTTAAAGAGTCAAAAACACCTAATAAGGTGGTATGAGATGATTTCATTATCATCCGATAACAGCGAAATGGGGATACTACAAATATTTTAAAGGGGAATCCTTAAAATTTCTAAGTAAATAACCTTTAAAGGGGCGAAAAATATGTAATGAAGTTGTGTAGATAATACAGATGACCGACATTCTAAAACAGACAAGACATGTCTATACAAGATAAAAAATGTTGTACGTTAGTATAAACATACATTATTCTATGTAGCAATGTAATACATATCCCCCAGATTTATATAAAGTAATCGTGAATCCATTATACTATTCCCATCAGAAATCAGCTAAAATAATAAAATTACCAAGCTGAATAATATATCTAGATACTAAAACACCAACAAACTACATTAAATTGATAAAGATCTTAACTAAATAAAATAATGAAGCTGTAACATACTATAAAAATACTAAGTTTAATAAAATGATAGAATAAAATCATATTAAAGCAAGTACTTACATGTTCAATCCGACTCAAAAATACTACATTAGGTGTAGGCCAATGAATAATGACAGATATAACATCTCCAGCTTTACCAACTAAAACGGACATATTCACAGAACAACTTGAAACGCGTCTTAGCAGCATGAAATCCACAGCAGAAATGACAAAATCGATAAAAATCCCTTTGTGATTATGAATGGTCTCTCTATTTTTACCGTGTGTGTGTGTGTGTGTGTGTGTGTGTGTGTGTGTGTGCGTGCGTGCGTGCGTGCGTGCGTGTGTGTGTGTGTGTGCATGTGTGTAATTATACCTTAAAAAGCTATATATCTGTAGTATCCCAACGGATACTAATATTTGTTTTACACATTTAGTTAAAACTTTTTTTTAATTACACTTAGAATAAGTGCAACTGAAATAAAGTTTTTCTAAGTTTGAAGAACATATATTAGTATCCGTTGGGATACTACAGATATATAGCTTTTTAAGGTATAATTACACACATGCACACACACACACACACGCACGCACGCACGCACGCACGCACACACACACACACACACGGTAAAAATAGAGAGACCATTCATAATCACAAAGGGATTTTTATCGATTTTGTCATTTCTGCTGTGGATTTCATGCTGCTAAGACGCGTTTCAAGTTGTTCTGTGAATATGTCCGTTTTAGTTGGTAAAGCTGGAGATGTTATATCTGTCATTATTCATTGGCCTACACCTAATGTAGTATTTTTGAGTCGGATTGAACATGTAAGTACTTGCTTTAATATGATTTTATTCTATCATTTTATTAAACTTAGTATTTTTATAGTATGTTACAGCTTCATTATTTTATTTAGTTAAGATCTTTATCAATTTAATGTAGTTTGTTGGTGTTTTAGTATCTAGATATATTATTCAGCTTGGTAATTTTATTATTTTAGCTGATTTCTGATGGGAATAGTATAATGGATTCACGATTACTTTATATAAATCTGGGGGGTATGTATTACATTGCTACATAGAATAATGTATGTTTATACTAACGTACAACATTTTTTATCTTGTATAGACATGTCTTGTCTGTTTTAGAATGTCGGTCATCTGTATTATCTACACAACTTCATTACATATTTTTTGCCCCTTTAAAGGTTATTTACTTAGAAATTTTAAGGATTCCCCTTTAAAATATTTGTAGTATCCCCATTTCGCTGTTATCGGATGATAATGAAATCATCTCATACCACCTTATTAGGTGTTTTTGACTCTTTAAATGTTCTTAAACATCTCATTTACCCAAAAAAAATTCAGAGTTCTATCCTTAAAAACTTACTTAAATTAACATTTAACTATTATGTGTCCGCGATGTGTATCACACATGCCGCCTGAATCTTCGCATTCGTCCGCTTTAAGTGTTTATATATTGTGCTTAGTTAGAAAAAATTTTAGGTGTTATTCTAAAAAGCTATCTTAGCTTTTCCCTATTTAATAACTATGTATTGGCTATGTGTATCGCATATGTCATCTTAGTAGGTATTTACACTACTTTAAAAGCTTTTAAACATAACATTTACTTAAAAAATCTAATGTCCCATCCACAAAATATTACTCTAATTCCTCATTTTAGCACTAGGTGTTAGAAATGATTACGCTCTAGACTCTTCAGTACGTGTTTCTATTCCTTAAAAGTTAGTAGAAATCCCTATTTAGCTAAAAAATTCTCAAAGTCCCCTCTAAAAATTTGCTGTATACCCTTTAGTATGTCTTTATATCCCTTTAAAAAGTAGTGGAAATCCCTATTTAGCTAGCAAATTCCCTAAGTCCCTTCTAAAAATTTGTTGTATACTCTTTAGTATACCTTTCTATCCCTCTAAAAATTAGCTGAAATCCCTATTTAACTAAAAAATCCAAAGTTACATACTTATAAATTATTCTTAGTTCGTCATTTAACTGTTATATCGAGTATGTGTATTATACTAGTCCATTAAAAGTTTCTGGGTATCTACATTTACTTTGAAATTTGAAGTGCAGTCTTTAAACAATATTTAAGTTTTCTTTTCACTGTTATATATATTGGCGTTGTATTCATTCTAAGTCATCTCGCTGGGCGTTTTCATTTCTTTAAAAACTAGTATAAATTGCCTTTTATGTGAAACTTCTAAAGTCTTTACTTTAAAA
This sequence comes from Amaurobius ferox, assembly GCA_951213105.1. NCBI lineage: Eukaryota > Metazoa > Arthropoda > Arachnida > Araneae > Amaurobiidae > Amaurobius > Amaurobius ferox. The sequence continues at coordinate 84,208,881 of OX578141.1, read as the reverse complement.
ATTTATCTTAGTGAATAATTTCAGTGCTGGGTATCTTGGGCAAGTACACCCCCATTCGCCTCATTAGATGTTTTCATCCCCTTTAAATGTTTCTTGATATCTCGTTTAGTTCCAAAATCTAAAGTCCTATCTTTAAAAATTTTTCTAATATCCCCTTCCTAATGTTATATGCTGCTTATGTGTATTATACATAAAACCCTCGGTAAGCGCTAGCACCCTCTAATATTTAGTAGATTCTTCACTTAATTGGAAAAAGTTAAAAGTCACATCTTTAAAAACTGCTCCGGTATCACTTTTCCACCACTGTGATCGGAGACATGTTGTATCGCACATAGTTCATTAAAATTTTTCCAAACACCTACATTTACTTAAAAATTTAAAGTTCGGTCTCTAAACAATACTAAAGTTTTCCTTTCGCTGTCCTATATTAGTTGCGTGTGTATTATGGATGTTACCTTATCATATGTTTATATCTCTTTAAATGCCTCTAAATACTCCATTTACTTAAAAATTTCATGTCTTCTCCTAAAAATGCTATCTTATATCTACATTCCACCGGTGGGTGTTGGTTATATGCATTATATATACATAACCCCTTTAACTATGCATTTCTCCCTTTTCAGTAGTTAGTAGAAATCATGTTTAATTATAAATCCAAGTTCTACCCCTAGAAAATCTTTGTTACCTTCCTATTTCATGGCTATGTATCGGCTATAAGTATCATATATGCTGCCTTCGTAGGTGTTTCCAACGCTTTAAAAGCTATAAAGCATTGTATTTGGCTAGTATATTTAAATTTTCTATAGTATGTCGTCAAGTTCGACACTTTGTAACTATCTAAAAACTTCAAAGTCCTATACTTGTAAACTTAGCCTACTTCCTCATTTTATTACCATGCATCGATCATTTACACGTTAAATAACCTCAAATACCTTATTTATCGAAAAAAATTTCAAGGTCTCGTCTTTAAAAGCTATCTTGCCATTTATTTCCTCTGATTTCTGTTGAACGCGTATATCATATGTATCATCATATTAGGCGTTTCTCCCTCCCTCAGAAAGCTATATGTGTTACATTTCAGTTAAAACTGGTATGCATACAAAAAAAATATATGTTATTCGTCGTAAAGAAATTAACCTGTATGTTGCTATTTCAAACGTTAAAAATCATAAGATAACCATTTTCGGCTATATATCTCCCTAATACAGACTCGTTCGTATTTTGGGTTAAGCAATTTCTTATTCAGTAATATAACACGTGTCAACGTCCACTACGTATTCTCCCAGTGCCGATAATGTGTTAAATATCTCCCCTCCATCCACACAAAAGGGCTGGGCGGGGACACTTATAGCTAAATCATTTTTACCGAGACTTAAGCGTGGAGGGTTCTGGCATGCACTTTTATTTTTAAAAATGGCGGGATTTAGAGAAATAAGACACGCACTATGCGTATAAACTGATACACTAACCCTTTTTTATAATACTTATTTTTAAAATAGGTATATTCTCTGGGGGTTTTCTAGATTTTCAGACTAAAATGGATGTGGGATTTATAACATTACTAACTTAAATGTTTCGCGGATAGCTGATAAACGGTCTGTGGATTCCCTCATTGGGTATATACACCTCCTCGAATAGTCATTCATCGAATATAGTCGATCACGCGATTATACTACTTTAAAACATCAATTCACGCGATTCTGCTACTTTAAAAACGTGTTTTTCTTAGTTTTTACAAGTAAAAAGTGTGTTTTTGAAAAAAATCGCAAAATGTCACATTTTTCAAAAAACGCATTTTTGGTAACACTTTTGCAAAAACGCACATTTTTTTAAAAAAAATGCAAAAGTGCGAAAACCTATGTTAATTTCCATAGAGAAATCAGACATTTTGAAAAAAATCGCAAAATATCACATTTTTCAGAAAACGCCTTTTTGGTAACACTTTTGCAAAAACGCACATTTTTTTTCTAAAAAATTCATAAAAGTGTGAAAACCCATGTTATTTCCCATAGAGAATTCAAACAATCTAAAAACCACAATTTATTTTAAAAACGTACATTTTTGTTGATTTTTAACGTTTTTGAAACTTTTTGTGAAAAAAACGCTAAAAGCGGCACATTCTTAAAATTCATGTTCGATGCTCTTGGCATACACCTCATCATACGATATTCTCGCATATCTCTTCGTAACCGCGATATAGTGGAGGGGTATTGTAAGAACGATGATCTTGGTAGACCTTGGCATGCCTTTAGCATACCCATGGCACGTCTTTGACATGCTCCTCACATACGGATATCCAATACTTAATAACTTAATTTAGTTAACATCCTTTAATTAACTTGCGACATACATAACACTAATTTAATTAACATCCTTTAATTAACTTGTGAAATTCATAACACTCAAGTATTTTGGACATAAGCACACTTTCAGGATTATTTAAAAATATTTATTTTTTGGAATATTTATTTTTTAAATTTTTGAACTCCAAGACTGGTTGGGGAAACACACCCCTTAAACCCTCCGAGATTCTCGAGATTCCCATACACCCAATTCACGCGATTCTGCTACTCTAAAACACCAATTCACGCGATTCTGCTACTTTAAAAACGTGTTTTTCTTAGTTTTTACAAGTAAAAAGTATGTTTTTGAAAAAAATCGCAAAATGTCACATTTTTCAAAAAACGCATTTTTGGTAACACTTTTGCAAAAACGCACATTTTTTTAAAAAAAATGCAAAAGTGCGAAAACCTATGTTAATTTCCATAGAGAAATCAGACATTTTGAAAAAAATCGCGTCACATTTTTCGAAAAACGCTTTTTTGGTAACACTTTTGCAAAAACGCACATTTTTTTTACAAAAAATACACAAAAGTGTGAAAACTCATGTTATTTCCCATAGAGAATTCAAACAATCTAAAAACCACAATTTATTTTAAAAACGTACATTTTTGTTGTTTTTTTAACGTTTTGAAAACTTTTTGCGAAAAAACGCTAAAAGGGACACTTTCTTAAAATTCATGTTCGATCCTCTTGGCATACCCCTACACCCTACAAGATTCTCGCAGTTCACTTCGTAACCGCGATATAGGACAAGCACTCTTTTCTTAGAAGGCGGAGGGATATTCATTACTTAATTACTTTATTTAATTATCCTCATTAACACCTTTAATTCATTTAGAAAAAAGAAAAAAAATACGAATATTTCATACTTAATTAATTCATTTAGAAAAAGAAAAAAAAATCGCAACAATCAGAAAAATCCCCAATTTAAATTCTCCTTTCTACCGCTAGGGGGCGCTGATGGCACTGCTCCGCCTTCGTCGCAGAGGCGGAGGTGTTGCCACCTCGAAAAAAGTTTCTCCCATACAGGTGTTGCTATGGCAATCCAAACAACACAATATTTCTAAGTTCCATCCCCGATAGTTCCACTTTTCGTCGCTAGGGGGCGCTGATGGCACTGCTCCGCCTTCGCCGCAGAGGCGGAGGTGTTGCCACCCTCAAAAAAGTTTCTTCCGTACTTAGAAAAATCTCATTCCAAAAATTTATTTCCCCCTCAACCCCTCGTACAAGACTACGACATCGTTGCCACCCCAAAAAAAGTTTCTAAAAATTTTCACCCCCACCTTTTTTTCATTTCCCCCCCTTTTACACCCCCGTCCAGGATTACGGAATTCACGATGGCGGCCCTACCGCATACCGCATACCGCACATACCGCCGCTGCCGGTGAACCGGCCTTCCTCTTCTACTACTATGTAAAAATGCTTAGCAACTATGTAAATATTATAGTATTATGTTGTCGAAATACATTTTTCAACTGCTCCTAATTAAGCCGCAAATATTAAAATAGATTTATCACGCAGAAGAAATGTTTTTAAATGTAATTTTCTTAAAACTATTTTGTAATTCAGAAAAGTATTAAGTGATTCGTTAAAAAATTCTAAATTGTACGAAGATGTCTCATCAAATTTGGTAATAAGGCCTGTGGTATGAAAACATTTATTCATATATGAGTAAAAATAATCAGAAATTTACGTGAGCGCACATTACTTTACAACCTAATCTCCATACTTATCCAGGCATTTGTTCCATCGGTACACCAAGGCATGGGTTCCAGACTTGAAGAAATAGGTGTTACAGACCTGTAGACAAGACTTTGCAGCTTGTTAAACTTAGTTCTCAGTTTCATATCGCTTTGCATCTAGGTGCTTTTTCAAATGACCGAAGAAACGAAATCGTTAGTTGCCAGGTCATGAATGTAAGGTGGGTGTTCAGACACCTTCAATGGAAGCACTGTAACAATTTGTGGTTGGCAGTGAGGGGTCTGGCATTATCATAAAATAAAATGATGCTTTGTCGCAGACATATTATTACATCATGGATCTCAACGTTTGACTACGTTTCCACAAGTAGCTCCATTTAATAATAATTGTGTAACAATGAACCAAACATGTTCTGATTTTTAGTGACAGGGAAAACAAACAGTGATCCAAGTAGAATATATTAACAGAACATGTAATTCAGTAATGAATTTAATGCGTGGTATAGGCTTTATTATTTTATATAATGAAACGTCCTCCTAATATACACATATTTTAGAGAATCTTCATTTTTTTAACTGCATGTAGATAGTTTTATTAATTTAAGCTAGAAGAATTTAAAAGAATGAATTAAATTTCTTTACATTTTAGTCCCAATATTATACTTAAATTAATAAAAACAACTTAAATTAAAAGAAAAGTACAAATACATGTATTTACCAAGGAATTGAAATACCACATAAAAACATAATGTAATAGTTATCTAGACATGTATAATTTTTGAATTAATATTCAATTCCCATTGAGCACGAAAAAAGAACTTTTTCTTGTTTACTTTGTTCTACTCGTATCTGAATAAACTTTTTTGGTTTTAGAACTATTTTATTTATTTATTTTTTAACCGTAAGCTGTTTTTGAAACGTAAGTTATTTGAGTCTATATTAACCACAAGTTGTCAAGTTGTTTAAGTTATTTTTAAACGTAAGTTATTTGAGTTTTTAATGACCGCAAGTTGTTTAAGTTATTTTTAAACGTAAGTTATTTGAGTTTTTATTGACCGCAAGTTGTTCAAATTATTTTCAAACGTAAGTTATTTGAGTTTTTATTGACCGCCAGTTGTTTGAGTTATTTTTAAACGTAAGTTATTTAATTTATTTTTCCGCCATAAGTTATTTCAGTTATATTTGAACCGTAAATTATAACGTTATAACCGCAAAACTTTTTATTTAATTGTTGGTTGTTCGGATTAGTATGTTTCGTACCAAATTATTAAATATACTTTATCTACATATTTTAGGGATTTAGCATATAAAAAATATATTTCTAATTTTTTTCGACCTTAATATTGCTAATTAAACACATAAAAACCCTCAAGTACAAATACATGTGTGCACTAGGTACTAAAATAGTACAAATTGAATAATCTAATTGTTATCTAAATATGTCTCACTCAGTTTCATTTTTTAATTAATATTTATTCTCTATTGAGAACAAAACATTTTAAATGAGTTTTGCTAGTCTTATTTTATTTATTAGTCTTATTACTTATTAGTTTTATTTTACTTATTAGTCTCGTTTGTATTCATATTTTACAATTAATTAGTTGTAAGAATAAAACAACTTCCATTATTATGGTTAACCAATGACGCAATCAAAATACTTCTCTTAAAAATGAATCACAATTTTCTAAGTAGTCATTAAAATGTCGTTGGCAATTCTTCATTAATCTTAAGTCAATATATGTAGTTCACCGAAGAAATTAAACACGTTTATGTTTCTTTAAAAATTCTATTCATTGAAGGCAATTTCAAAATAATATTCTAGTTTTTAATGGCTTTTCAACAACCTCATTTAGAACTTTACAAAAATGCAAGCAGTTTTCGATTATGAAAAATATTTCCCCAGAAAGTTAAATTTAGGAACAATTACAATTTGGAAAATGATAAAAAGTTAAATGATCATTTAGAATCAGTCTGCGTCCGTTTTGTAGTATATTATCTACGATGTGCCGTTTCTGGCAGATATACATTTGACTGTTTTTCATTGATACGTTTTATTTTTCTATTTTTTCAAAATCTGTTAACTGTCTATATTTCCTGCCCTCACTCATTACTTTTTGTACCATTAACTACTGAAGGCTGAATCCAATGAGCGTTGTTCTTCGGCTACTTGTTACCTGTTTAATGTTGTGTATGTAGAAACTGTACTGGGATTTATACACTATATATGCTGTCATTATAAATTTTATATATATAACTTTATATACTTTCACAATACTTTTTTAGTCTTTCACAATAACTCTCTCTTTTATTTCACAATTATTATTCCAAATTCCAATCTCATGTCCAGCACATGTTGCAACTACATTAAATTCAATCCCACGACACTAATATTAACAAGTCTGCAGACTCTTCCTCGTTTCCTCGATCATACCATACATGGTTACTAATATTAACCTCTGTATAAACATTATCATATGAAACTGCATTCCCAATCACATTTTTAAAGCCTACTGGACGCGAAGACAGCAACCACATGCCTCGTATCATCCTTCCCACTGCGATGTAAATTTAATCTGTACTTGTAGAGAATTACGCAGACTGCACTGAGATTTGGTGAAAGATGGTCGTTGATCAGGACCTCGGGCAGGCCATGTAACTAGCTCTGTTTGAAGTGTCTTGTAATAAAGTAGAATTGGGATATTGAGAGATGTCTTTTCTTTGGACTATTCAAGCCAAATATTACATACAGACACACACACACACACACACACATATATATATATATATATATATATATTTATATTCTTTTTTTTCTCTTTTTCTGAGAATCTGAGCAATAGAAAATTAAATACACTCGCCAGGAATTTGTTGAGAAACTCTCTCGAAGAATTTCTCGGGAATACCGCTTATATTCTTAAATAAAATTTTGCTTTATTGGATCGTTTAGAACTCAAATTGCAGGCTTATATCACAGACCTTGCTGTCAGCTCAATAAACCAGTCGTACCCAAAAGAGTTTTGAAGACACTCTGGTATGAAGAGCGTTATCAGCTGAAAACGTAAGGCGGGGGCATTATGTTTAACTTAGCAAAAACAGCATACTCGGGAGTTCCTGTCGTGTGGTATTTGACAAACTATTTGGACTTATTAAGCATTCCAAATCTATGCTCCCTCAGCAGAACATAAAATGAGCGCTGAACCCTATATTTTACTAACGAGTACGATGGAATAAAGACAGGGTAAAAGCAAAGACATAGGCAGTTATAATTGAAGAGCGATGCAGAAGGTAAATAATGGGCACTTCATATTATTTAAAAACAAATGCTTTATAAACGTTTATCTGAAAATAATTTCCAATTACCTAGGTTTATATTTAAGTATGTCATTGTATTTCGCCCCTGGAATATGATAAAATAAAAATATGTTGTACTATACAGTTTAAAATTTTATCTTGAATTAAAGCATATAAAACTGAAATAGCAAGGATCTATAATAATAATCAAAGATCAATAAGTAAAGCACACTTTGTGAGAAAGATATAGAAAACTTAAGCAACGTATATAAGCACAAATAACACAATAATGCAGCGTACAACTATTTTGAGTCGAAACAAACAGCCGTTAGTTTTACTTATATACGATGTCCTCGGCACCCGAGAAAGAAACACTTCATCGAGATGTTCCATGTAAGCTCAAATTATAAATTTTTTATTAAATATTGACGGGCAATTTTGAGATAAGTTCACTCAAATAGATTCCTTATTGACAGAAATTATAGCAACAGAGTTTCCGTCAGAATGATCGAAAAACGTTCTTCTCAGCTATCTTCGAACAAAATAGGTAGGATAATTTATTCATATTTATATATTTATTTTAAATACATCGGAGTACTTTCTAAGCTGTCTGATTCTTATTACATCCCATGCAAAAATAGAAGATTCGCACAATTTTATAATTATTGATTTGTTTTTATCAAGTATTGCTAAGTTTATCAAAATATTTTAAAATCAAGCCTTCTCGGTGTTTTGTAGGGAGTCCTTTTCAATTAATGCAAAACGTGATCTTTATGTTTATGAATATATGATACAGACATTTTTACCTCCCAAGTTAAAGTATCTTTTTTTTTCCTAATTATTTTCAAAAAATGCATTTCTCTTGCCATTCGATTATCCTGACCTTAGTTAACTCTACCACATTCCATTGATATTACTTATTTTTATCTTTTTTTGAAACTTATTCCTTATTCTCATAAACACCTGTGATTTAGGCCACCAATCTTGAATGCAATGCAAAAACTATCAATCTAATTTATCTCTGCATGCATATTCTCAGCTTTGAAGAACTACAGTCATAACTATACGACTAAAATATGCCTATCATATTAAATTTTTATCCGTAAAATATACTCGTTTCAATTTTTTCCTTTGTGTAGAAACAGCAATGGTTGAATGTTTCCTATGCCAATGTGAGAACAACTCCTAAAAATACTGTATCATTAATAAAACGTTCAAGAACTCCTTCCTTCTCCAAAGTCAGTACGATCATTTCCTGGGATAACTATTCTGTCTATAATTCGTTTCCTTTAATTATGTATCCAGAATCAAATCAATGTAAATAAATGAATGAATGGGATTTAACTACTAATGAACAGTCTCTTTATCGGATATGATAACAAATTATGGCATTATGAATGGATATGGATTCACAGACAGACAGAAAACAATCATTGGTGTATTATCATTTTTTTCGTAAACTATATTTTCGTAAACGAATATATATATATATATATATATATATATATATATATATATATATATATATATATATATATATATATATATATATATATATATATATATATATATATATATATATATATATATATATATTCTTTAATACGAAGCATACAACAGGAATTAGGATAACATACATAGGAATTAGGAAACAAGCATTTTTGTGTTCATTTCGTTTAAAATATTAGGAATTGATAAAGAATTTTATCGAAATGAACTATTCTTAAGCCTAGAGCTCTTCCACATGCAAGCTTTAATGCTTGATTATTTTGGTATTCCTTTTTTTGATTCCTCTCCATTGACATTTGTAGATTACCTTTAGCTTTTTGAACTGTAATTTGAACTGTTGGATGTGGAATTTACCTAACCCAGGCAAATCTGAAGCTTTTGAATATCCTTAAACATGTTATGATTAATCTTAATAAACAAAATACTGTTATGATTAAAACAGACAAGAGGTCATAAATCGCCTCAAATTTTGCCACAAGGACATCAGATTTAAAAGCTATGACTTTCGAGATTTGTTTAACAATATTGACTTAACACAGCTGTACCTAATACTGAAGAATTTACATGAAGAGCATGACCTAAAAGTGTTTATTACATTTCGTAGATATTTGGATCTCGTGGAATTTGTGCTAAAAGAGAATATTTTATATGACGGAAATGGCTATTACCAACAAATTACAGGTATACCCATGGAGGGAGCCTGTTCATTCATTTTGGCAGATATTTATCTATCTACTTATGAAAAAGGCACACATATTCTTTATGAGATGTCATATTTCCGTTATGTGGACGATGGGGTGTTTTGAAGGCACATCTAATTTCGATTTCACCTTTTATCCAAGAGAATTGGAACTGATCGAAAACCAAGTTGACGAGAATAGTGCAGTGAATTTTTTGGACATATCAATAAATAAACATCAAAGATATGGTACTTATACAACTTTATACGACAAACGCGATTTTTACAAAATCAAGATTGGCCATCTTATAGATTTAAGGACGAACCTTACTAAGAATGTTTTCAGAAACATCCTTGTCGGCCATTTCAAGAGAAACCAGGCTTACAACACATTCAAAAGGGATTGCAATAAATGTAATCAAAAAATCGTAACCGAAGCTTTAAAAAAACACTATCCTATTTATTTCTTGCGGGCATGCTATATTTCTTTTTTCGGTAATAAAGAAAACTTTAGCCGTTTCCATCGGGAATTGGTTGGAATTTTGTGCTTTATGCGATACTGGTGTGTTGGCACGCATGCGTAAGTGTTGATATATAGGCTCTGGTACTAGGATCGTTTTTCATTTTGCGTCCATTCCTTCTGCGTCGATGTTGTTCTTGCTCTTCTTGTATACGGGTGCCTTTGTCTATGCACATGTAGGGGACTGACCATTGTATTGTATTGGTTCCGTGAGCGTTGCCCGGGCTGTAAAAGCTGCTTTAAAAGGGAAGGGGTGTCGCAATCCTCCCCTGCCATTATATGCAACGCATTTGGTTCTCCCCTTTCAACACTTTAACGTTTCTTCCTTTTCACTCGGATATACACACACACACATATATATATATATATATATATATATATGTGTGTGTGTACAACGAAATACATATATATACACACACACATATATATATATATATATATATATATATATATATATATATATATATATATATATATATATATATATATATATATATATATATATATATGTATTTCGTTATATTCATTCTGGTGCTTCTCGATATTTTTCATACTGTTGCGGTTGATTGTACTTACACGTGGTGAAAGAAGAAGGTTTCCTGCCTCATGGTAATACTAGATTTCCTAATTTTTCATCTTTTGGTACCTGTAGTTTGAGTTTGGGCATTTATAGTAATGTACTATTGCCCAATCTGAAGCAAGCATTTGTTTGGGTTAATTAGAATTAAATACTCAGACCTGAAGATGAATTTAATTCTGGTTAATCTTCGAATTTGGGCCGGTGCTGCTCCTTTCTATTACCGGCCTTATGGCCGTGGTTTTGCTTCTATGGTGATGTTAATATTTCACTATTACTTGAATTAAATATTTTATTATAACATTTTTCTAATATATATATATATATATATATATCATAAGCAATATTTAACTGTGTTGCAAGAACATCACTAGTACATACTTCGTTGGAATATTATATAGACCATTTTATTTCATATTTATAAAGAATCTGTATCACTAGATATTTTGACATCAGTAAAAATAGATGGCGAAAGGGAGGGCTATTCTTTGCTTCTCGAGCAAATAATATAATAATGCATCTAGGCTGCATTAGATATTATTGAATTCCCATGAGAGAAAAATGTATTTCAAGTTATCTCATTCCTTACTGTTTGCTTCACATTTTGTTATATTCCATATATGTTCAATTCAAAATATGTCGTCGAGTAATCCGTATATGCAATGTTATTTTATAAAATATATATACAAAGTTATAGCATAATAACTAAACTGTTAACATAATGTAATAAATTGCTGTATTACATTATGAACCATACAGAAAAAAATAAAAATTTAAGATTCCAACGCTAAAAATATGAAACATTAGAACCGTAAGGAAAACTTGAGCAACGTATTTATACACAAATATTATAATAATGCAAAATACAGATATTTCGAGTTTATACTGGATCCCCTTCGTTAGTGCAAGAGGGATCCAATAAACAGAAAGCCAAAAAGACGAAATAGGCACCAATAGTCCACCTGAGAGTCCACCTGAGATAGACAATCAGAAGGCAGAACAAGAAAGATCAATCATGCATAAGCATTGATTATGAAACACTTTCCAACTGAAATGTAATTTCATTTAAAAATTTCTAAAATGTGATTCATTCAGTGGTAATATCTTTTACATTATCACAGTACTACAGTAATTTATTATACTTAAATATTTAAAACTGTATCGAAATATAAATCATCTGATTCTTTATGCAAAATCAATGAATATTTCATTCATATAACTTGTATTCCAGACTCCAGAGCTAAATAATTTTGTGTGAAAAGAATTCAGCAATTCTTATGTAATTCATCTTACAATCGCTTGAGATATTTGCATTCTGCATATGTTAAAATTAGGCTTCCTTGAAGAAATAATAAAAGTTTAGGGATCATTTAAAATCACAACTATTGTAATTGCATAGGCACGGAATTTAGATACACAGATAATACACAGATAATATATATGTGTATGTGTATGTACTCAAAGTATTGGAATCGTGCCGAAGATCGGAACTCGAATTTTCAAAGTATCTACACGTTTTGGGACTTCTAGAACACGAAAAAACTACTTTTAGGAAGACGTCTGTGTGTGTAAGGGTGTATCTGTGTATGTTTCTGTGTGTCTGTGTGGATATTACATCCACTCTAATTGAAAAACTAATGGACCGAATTTCATACAATTTGGTAGGTATGTTTTTTGTGGGAAATCCTGATGTTCATTAGATTATAGTACGATTCGTAATAAAAGAATCTGCCTTCTTTGCGAAATGGCCGCAGAAATTGCCTTTATCCACTCTAGCTAAAAACTAATGAACCAAATTTAACAAAATTTGGAGTATAATATTTCAATAACCTGCAAGTGATTTATATAATAAATTTAACAAAGTTTTGTATATAAATCATTTGTAGGTTATTCTACTACGATTCGGGAAAAAGGAACGTTCTATTTTTGCGAAATGGCCAGCAAAAATCGTTATATATAAAAATAAAAGACTACGTGTGCTCAATTATATCAATTAAATTCCTATTTTATATATGATTTTTGACAACAAAAAGAATAAGACTAACCCCATTACTCTAGGACTAGCTGTTCTTGAGATATTCTAGTTTTTTCGCGTTTTCGCTACGCCACCTTTGACAATAAGTTCAGCTATCAAATGAGAACTTAATTTAAGTTTAACGTTCAAATTCAATGTCATTTAAAATACTTATGTTGTGCAGATAAACTCAAATTATCATTGAATAAGTAAAGAGAACGAATATGAGTCTGCAGGGAAAGACTTGTGCTGTCCACATCAGAATTTTTAACAATATTACACCAATGATTTATAGAAGTGAACGGGGATTATTTTCAGGCCATTTCGAAAAAAATGTATGATCTATATTTAAAGATCCATCAAATTTTTGTCGAATAAAATGTTCAACAAATTTAAGCTGTGTACCAAATTTTAACTCTCTAGGACGTAGGAAAGTGCATTTAAAATGCCATCAATTAAATTTATCATGAAGAGTTATATAAAATTTAAAAAAAATGAAAAATTGTTATCTACCAAATTTATTTTAAAATATGAAGCCACTCCCATATGCAAAACGTTTAAACAAATGGAGAGATATTTATTATATAATATCTCTCTCTTTTCTTTCTGGAAGATATCCCAAAGTCAGAATTTAATTGAATTTGTTTTTTTCCCTATATTAAATAATTTTTTTAATTAAAAAACTACTTAACATATTTTACTGAATTTTTTTTTATATATTCTATGGGATAATGTGAATATTTCCTAAAAATTTCGAAGCAATTCGTGAATTTTAAATTTACTTAAAAAATGTTTGAAAAATTAGGTCCCATAGGGTTCAATGTATTTCATTTTTTCAACCCGGGTTCAATAAAAAACTAATTGGGTGATATTATTTATTTATATTCCCATAGGTCCTACAGACCGTCTGAACAACATACTAAAATTTCATTTTGATAAACTCATTTTTACGGCAGTTATCGTGCTAACGGACAGACAGACAGACAGACAGACAGACAGAATGAACAAAGTCATAAACACTTTTCAACTTTGTTGTAAAGTGTTAAAAAAGAACATTTCAGCCAATCCGAAACAAGAGGTAACACACGAAATTAGAATGCGACACAACAGAAATTTACCAACAAGACGAGTCTAGTTCGAACAAGAATAATGAGATCCAACAAGAGTTAAGTCAAAAACGACATATAGCTCAAAGGTTAAAAGATGGAACAAATACTATAAAGAAAATGGAAAAAATTTCAGGGCACTCTTCCTGACCAAGAAAAAAAAAATAGTGTACTGCACAAGTCATTAAATAAATAACTAGAATTTTTCTGGATTTGAAAAGCTTCAAAAAGTCAAGATCAGATCGAAGTGCATTTATGCATGATCGTTACTGAATTAAACTCAAAATAAATGGTGGTCAAAATTATAAGAGTATTGAGCAACTAAAAATTGATTAAAGTTTAGTTTTTTTAGTTTTCATTTTCCTTAATACGAAATATTAAATTACGTTTAGCTGACCAATATAAGATAAACCACACTGACAGGAAATACTATAATTTCCCCAACTATTATAAATTGCTATATGAGGATCAGAAAATCTGAGCTTATTAGAAGGTGCAAACATAATATTAAACTTGGATATTGTAAGGATTTTAGCAATTTGTTGACTGGTTTTTGGAAAAGTGATAAAACGATAGTGTTAAAATTTCTTTCACAACAAGTTCAGAGGAAAGTCTAGAAAATGTTTACATAGCATGATCAACAATGCTAGGAGTGAAACCACGATCGACAGCAACATGCTTTAAATAATTGATTTCGGAATCAACTTCAATGCAATTTTAATTAAACATGTCTAAAATGCAATACATTCCTCGGTAATATTTTAAAACTTATCACAATACTACATTAGTTTATTATATTTGAAAACTTAAACCTTCATCGAAGAAAATGAACTTCATTCAAATGATGGCATTGAAATATAAATTGCCTGGTTTAAACATCTCTAAAATGTGATAATAATTTTAGAATTATCATAATATTACAATAATTTATTATATTTGAAAACTTCATCGAAAACAACTGAAATGCATTCAAATGACGTCATAGAAAAAATAACACGTCTGGCTCTCTCCATAAAAGCAACATTTCATTCATAAATAATTTCCCATTCATGTCATTCATCACAATACTATAATACTTTATTTTATTTAAAAATTAAGACCATGAAGCTACAAGTAATTAAACTCTATGCGTAAAACTTCTTCAAAAATCGTCCTTCTCTTTGTAAAATCAATGAATATTTCATTCATATCAGCTACGCAGACTCCATGGACTAAATGATTTTGTGTTAAAGAAATACTGCAATTCTAATACAACTCATTCTACATATTTTGCTGTTTACATTTTTCATAGGTGAAAAACAGGCTTCGTTGCAGAAATAATGATATTTGGATGAGCATTTAAACTCAAATATATTGTAATTGCGTTGTTTCAGTATGTAGATGCACAGAATTTAACCAGAAATAAAGTGGTTTTAGGACGGATACAACACTCAATATGAATTAAAAAGAACTTTAAAAATCACGATTTTGAGACAAGATGGATGCCATATATCATTTTGAAGTAGGTCACGTGATTTTTCATATCAAGGTCAAGTGATCGCTTCATATAAGAGGTGTTATTATTATTTTAATTTTTATTTAAAAAACTACTGAATACATTTTTTTTATATATTTTATGGAACAATTTGAATATTACCTAACATTTTCGAAGCAATTTGTGAATTTTAAATCCGCTTAAAAAATACTTGAAAAATTAGGTCCCATAGAGCTCAATGTATTTTATTTTTTCAACCCGGGTTCAATCCAAAACTAATTGGGTGATATTATTAATTTATATTCCCATAGGTCCTACAGACCGTCTGAACAACATACTAAAATTTCATTTTGATTAAGTCATTTTTACGGCAGTTATCGTGCTAACGGACAGACAGACAGGCAGAATGAACAAAGTCATAAACACTTTTCAACTTTGTTGTAAAGTGTTAAAAAGACTGTCTTAAAAATAATGCATAGAGATGTCACCGAGAATAGGGCTGAGTGAATTACATATGGCCAAGCCATCAATGATATTGTAGAATTTATAATGTAAACTATTCACTTTGATGTTTATACTCATTATATTGATGGCAATTTTACTCATCTGAATCATCCTTTTAATTGTGTTGATGGTATTTTGGATGATTTAAAGTCCATCAATCTCTGCACTAACGCTTATTGTGTTCTCGTCAGTATGGAATAGCCGATCTACAATGGCAGAAAGAAACTTGTTGTAAGTCACAAATTTTGTGAGCTTCCATGGTATCTGGGAATTCCAACGTGGCGGGCATAAAATTTGCTTGCAATTTAGCTCAGGCCACACAAAGATGCAAAGACAAAGTTCATAAAGCACAAAACCCTCCTATATGGGGCTTCCATCAAAATATGGAAGACACTCTCATTGCAGATACTAGCATCATGGATTGGTTTGGAGGTTATTATGCTCTCGTCTGCCTGGAATTACTGATATCTTCAATGGCAGAAATATATTTGCTATAAACCACAGTACTTACAAGAGTCAATGTGGACTGACAATTTCAATACTTCCGCGTGGCGAGAATAAATTTTTCTGTCAAATGTTCCTCGTTAAAATGGAGAGCAATCAAAGTAAATTTATTAGAAACATATAACTTAACTCTCGTTTTGGACTAGACTGCTTTTGTCTGTATCTTCTGTATCAGATGGTAACTCTTCTGTACCTAAGATTTGCGAACAAAGATTGTCCGTCAATACACATTATCCATCTACACATTATCCGTCAATAACTTGTCTAAAACCCAACCGACAATTATGGAATTTGCAAAATGTTTTGGAATGTTCAAATATTTCAAATGCTTGAATTTTGTGAAACTAAAATCTTTGCAGACGAAATTCTTTGATCAGAATAGTCAAATATAAATTAATTGCGCAAGCTATGTAGCAAACACGATTGATTTATTTCTATCTATAAGATAACATATAGAAATTCAACCGAATTTTATGAAATATGCAATGCAAAAGTTTTGTAGTTTAATGCATTACAGATTGAAAACTTTGCTGAGTGTGGATCAAGAAAAATTTGTGCAGGATTTTATAAAAGAACATATTGTCCAACAATAATAGTGCTCAGCAATTATTTCTGCTGTCCATATTGATGGGTAAAAATGAGCAAGAATAGCATAATCCAGCTCATACCTTGTTATAGAAAGTTTTTAAGAAGAAAAATATCTACCTATGGCTTTGTTCGGAATTCATTATGTAAGGCAAGAGAATATCTATCTACCTCACATATCATGTAAGATAACTGCGTAGTCTGCTAAAAGATGGAACATACACCAACAAATGACAGTATAGGGTTTAATGCTTACTGCTAGAGTCTTCAGGGCATTATCTTTTGACTGCATTCTTCTTAGCATTACTCGCTTCGTAATACCCATGTCGTCCTGTTAGGGCGAACGATGAGAGAACTAATGATGCTTGTTGGAAGAGGGAAAACCTATTTCAGACACTGATCGTTTACATGTGATTAGAAGTATAGATGTATAGATCAAGGAAACAATATCAAAGAAAGCGTATTTCAGCTTATGTGGCAAAGAATTTTTGGATTAAAAACACCTAATATATGCATATAATTTCTTGGTTATTTCTCAAGAGCTTTGCGCGTTCTGCATGGCCAGCAGTCGCTAAATGTGACACTTATGCACTTAATAATATTTAGGAATATCACACAAAAACCATTTCAAATTTTACTTTGAAAATGGAATGGTGCATATTTTTGAGGTGAACAATGTTGGAATATTTTTTTAAATCCCTTTGTATCGTCATTCGAATTTTCAATTTAGAATTCTTTTGTCTCATTCGAATTTTCAAATTTTTTTATTTTTCTTTGATCTGGATGCTGAGACGGATCGAATGAGAACAGCACTGATAATCTGGATGGCTCAAGTAGGAGTGCTCGATCACTTTGAAAAGCGGTTTTCAATATTTGAATTATTCTTTTTCATCGTCACCCCTTATATGAATTTTCAAATATTTATATATATATTCAATATATATATATATATATATATATATACATTTGTGTTTCCTATTATATATTTTGCATTCCTTATTCTTAGCGTTCCCTGTTGTAGTTTACAAGGTTGCTAAACAAAAGTGTGTTATTGTAAATGCCAATATTACTTTCCCTGCAATACATGGTAATGTATAGGGAGAGTATTGGAATCATGTCGAAAATCGCAACTCGAGTTTTCGACGGATCTACACGTTTCGAGACCTCTACAACACGAAAAAACCATTTGTCGAAAAAACCATTGACGTCTGTGTGTGTGTCTGTGTGTCTGTCTGTGTGTCTGTCTGTCTGTCTGTGCAGATATTGTATCCACTCTAACTAAAAAACTAATTGACCGAATTTCATAAAATTTGGCAGGTAAGTCACTTATGCACGAATCTGGTACTGATTAGTTTTGGGCATGACTCGGGTTAAAAGAACCCGCCTTTTTTGCGAAATGGCCCGCAAAGGCTTGTATCCACTCTAACTGAAAAACTAATAGACCGAATTTCACAAAATTTGGTAAATAAGTCGCTTGTAGGCCATCCTGGTGCTGATTAGATTTTGGTATAATTCGGTAAAAAATAACCTGCCTTTTTCTGCAAAATGGCCCGCAAAAATCCTCAAAATCTAAATTTAAGAACTACGTATGCTCAAATATAGCCATTAAATGCTTGTTTAATACGTAATTTTTAGCGAAGAAAAGAATAAGACCAACCCCATTACATTAGGACCAGCCGTTCTCGAGATATTTTAGTTTTTCGTATTTTCTCTTCGCAACCTTTGAAAATAAGTCCAGTTATCGAATGAGAACGAAAATTGAACTAAAAGTGAAATAAATTTAATTAAAATAAAGAGAACGTGGATATAAGTCTGCAGGGAAAGTCATGTGCTGCCCACATCAGATTTTTTTACTCTAATATAATATTGTTACCTTGGTAGAAATACGGTCGTTAAAACAACTGTAGAAGGTCAAAATAATCAAATCAAATCAAATCACTCCTAATCTGTAAGGATTGAAGGAGAAAGTTTTGTTGTTAAATTCATTGTACAAAAAAGAAAAAATCTGCTTCCAACCAGGCAGCTGGATTTCTGTTTCATGCAGGATAGCTATGTATATACATTTTATGCAGTGTATCCTAAATGCAAAATTCGAGGGTTTTTAACATGAAGTTGTTAATCCAAAAAAGCTGTAAACTCATATTTAAATATTTCAAAAACGAATTCTTCATACTTAGCATTTTTTATAACATAATTTCTCAACTGTGTAATTTGATTTTAATTTTCATATCTAAATCATACCTTTTATAATATAATAGATTTTCTGCATTTGTTCAAAGATGAAAATAATAGCTACACAAGTAATTTTAACGCAACATACTTCAAACAAATCTCTGTTTCGATTGCAAAAACTAAACCCTCTATTCATAATAGAAGATGCAAAGGAAAAAAAATATGTTAACAAGATTAACGAAGTAAATGGTTTCAGCGATGTTTTTAAGCTTCTCAAATACTCAGAAAAATAAGTCCAGAAATTTACAATTTCAAACTCTAAAAATTTTGTTTCATTTAAGCCCAGGAAGGGATCAAAATATCAGTATCACAATTAACTTGTAACTACAACTACGGCAACAAAGTAAGGCTTTCAAAGTAATTAACTTAGGAATTTTAAACGAAAATATTTCTGCGTTGCATCTTATCTGCTAATGAAGAATAATGATTGCGGAAATAAAATGTGTAATTTGTTTTCTAACTACAGAAGTTAGGATTTATTAGAATTTCTTTATAGTGTTTGACAGGGATTTTTATAATTCTTCTTAAGTAGTAAATTTGATTCATAGCGTTTGAAAAGCCACTTCCTTCATTATAAAATCCGTTATTGTCATTAAATATAATTAAATATTATTCATTTGTTTCCAAACATCTCGTTTGCATACCAACTAAAGTATTTTAAAACAAAAATGAAAATAAAGAATATTGGATATCATTTATTAATGCTTTAGTTAGACAATTAAATCTTATTTACTAAACAAATATTTTTTACTAAAAAAATATTATATTTGCTAAAACAGTCTACAGCATTAGTTTTTTGAAAAGGAAACAGCAAGTGTTTAGTAGTTAGTTGTTTAGTAGAAATAAGCCAGTAATAAACCAGTTTCGATTTCAGGGCGGAAGCTCCTTCACTATAGTCATTCCTTCATTTTCATAAAGATTATGAAAACAAATGTTCGATAAAAATTTAACGAAGTTTTAGCCAAGATTTTACTTTTTGAGAAAATAATTGTACACTGTAATGCATTTTTTTACTGAACCTACGAATCGAACACAAGGAATTTTTAATATTTATTTCATAGTTTTTTAGAAAATGCCGGTCCTGTTTTTGGAAATTGGTTAAATCCCTAATAATTTCCTGATTTCCCTTTAAACTAATACATTTTGTGGAAAAATCATCATGAAATGAAATCTGTTTATTAAAAACTTCACTTTTGAAGAAGAAAAACATAAAATAATAAAACAAAATGTATTATTTTCTTAAACAGACAATTTTTTTTAAAGTGTACGATAAGTGATTAAACATTTAACACACAGTACTATGTTGCATGCAAATGGACATTACTTTTATCTTCCATACTTTACACCTTCTTCACTTTGATGTAGTTATAATTAAATACATAATGTTATAGTAGGCACTAGACGTATATATACTTTCTATAGGCTGTAGTCGATCTGAATGGTTTCCATCCATTGTTCTCCATTCCAAACGAATTTATAGAATGCTTTGAATAAATGGAATTGTGGATGTTACTATAGTTGGTGAAACTTTTTCCTGTTTGCTCCATTTGATGATCATTCTACATCACTTTTGAATTGTGAATCTTCAGTTTTATGGAAAAGTGGAATTTCAATTGTACCAACATTATCTTGCAAATAATCTTCCTATATATTTACATCGACTTTCTCATGTTCTCTGAAATTTTTATCATCATTAATATTTTCCGTATCACTGTTAGCGTCTATCTCTAAAAAAGGGGGGGGGGTAATATCTGTTTTATAACAATCTTAATCATCAAATTCTTCATTGGGAAGTGGCTGTAAATATGCCAGTGCTTCATCAAAGGTTTTGCAATTTCCCTTATATTTGGCAATCTGCTAGGTAAAATTACTTTCATTGTAAAAGTGTAAACAATTGCTATAACTTTAAATAAACAAAATAAATATACATTAGGAAATAAATTCAAACAATATATTCTCTAAATCTAAAAAAGTAACTAAACATTACCAATTACTTTGAGGATTAATGAACAAAAACATACGTTGACAATGCCTGTTACTATAATAACTATAGTAGGTCCGCATAATCTTATGCCTTGCTTAAAATTCCCGAGAACTGACATACTATTATGTTGCCGCCTAAAGAATGTTCTGCAAACATTGCCATTTTGATATTTTGGGTCTTAAGGGGCAAGTTAAATAGTTAATTGTAAATATTTTTCTATTTTTGCGGACCAGTTAGAAAAAAAAATGCGAGTCGAGGTCCAAAACCAAAAATCAATTATGAAGGAATAAACTGGTTTCAGAAGATATATGAGCTAAAATCGTCGAAAATAGTGGGAGAAATAACAACAACAAAAATTATAAAATGAAAATAAAAAACCGAAAATAAGAGAAGGAAATCAGACCAGAATGGAAATTTAAACAGAGATTTCTCATCGAAGGAAAGAAAATACATTACTGAGGGAAAATCTAGATTACTGTTAAGAATAGATTTTAAATAAGAAACAATACATACACTTTTAATAAAAACCAATTAAATAAAATAAAATAAAAACAGGTTATTGAGAGTCCCAAAACTGTTCGTCAATAAACATTCCTCAAAGAACTTCAGGAAGAAAGTCAGTCAACTAATAAAAACAATTAATGCAAAAACCATAAACACATGTACTAAAACTGTAAATAAATAAAAAAAAAATCATTACCGGGTCGTCTGTACCCAATAACATTATCACAGTGATCTCGGTCAAGATCTCGCACCCACTAGATGATTGAAGTCCATTTTCGTCGATGTGACCTGCTTTGTACCTAACAAGACATGCGAGGTGGTAGATCCGAAATTGAAATATTATACAGCGGCGCAGTAGATACTATTACGCGATAACTTCATTCACTCGCAAGAGTATGTTCCCACCCAAAGGTCGCCGGGGTAATAATTAATGGACAAGCCACACCTTGGCCACTGAGATGCGCTTAATGCCAATATTTGCAGTCGTGGAAAAGTTACTTTAATTTCCGCTATTTGCTTCCAGTTTTTTGGTTGAGGTTTAATGTAATTTTCGAGGCCATTTGGAGATGGAGATGTTACAGATATATTTACGATACTTGGTTTTATTGATTTCGTCGTGGAGCTTTTATTGAGATATTAATTTGAAAGAGGTGGTAGCTTAAATTTCTTTTCTTTTCTTTTTTACTCCTTAAGTCGATTAGAGCTATTGTTTGAAGAATGTTTTTATGCCAGCAGTAATATTCATGATTTTAAATTGGTTATATAGATACAGTTACCTTTTAAGGTATGTAATGGAAATTTACCTACTTAAAAGTGTTATTCTAGTGGCAGTAAACCCAGTTTTTAGTTTGTTTTACCTATATTAAATTTAGTGTGTTCTCTCCCCTTTACCATGAAAAATGTGTTTATTCTAACATAGTTCCGAAAAAATGGGATGAGTAATAACAACAGCAATAACAATATTTCGTACTTTAAACAATTAAAACTATTGCAGAAAATGGGTATATTTCTTACCAAGTTATACGGTAAAATTTAACTCCTTTCATATAGTAAGTTCTTAATATCCAACTAATATTTTTTAAATATGACAGTTTTTTTTTAAATACTTAAAATAACGGAATCGGAAATATATTTGCCGAAAAAAACATAATTATAAGCGTTATAATTTATCCTTTATATCTTTACAATTTACAATAAGTATGAATGAAATATAAACTCTTAAGTATGGTAAAATATTTCTAAGATATTTCCAATAGTTTGTATCAAAGATTACAAGTAATTGTAAACTGTATTTAAAACACTATCTTCGCTTACAGAAAAATGTTCAAAGTGCCATAGCTCTTTCAGACTTCCAGTACGTCTTAAATTTAAAAGTAACTTAAGACATTTTATGTAAGACAAAAGTAACTAAGACATTTAAAGTAACGTAAGATATTTTACTTTAACGTAAGACGTTTTTACGTAAGACATTTCATGCGTTTTCAGTCTGAAAGCGCTATGGCACTTTGAAAATTTTACTGTACGTCAAGATGGTGTTTTGAGGTGTAAAGACAGTTTACAAATACTTGTAATCCTTGATACACAATATCTGAAATATAAACTTCTAAATGTCAGCTAATTGTTGTCGAAAAATAAAAATGTCGGCCTAGAGTTCACAGTCAGAGGTAGATATGCCTTTGTGCAATTTCTGGAAACTGGTAGTAATGAATGTATAGGTTATAATGAAGACTGCAGCTCGATAAAAAAGAAAGATACTAGTTCTTGTGTATAGATTTTATGCATTGGATACAAGAAAACCGTACTATATATGTACACTTTTACCAGCGATGTGGTACATTAATTGCTAAGATGAATAAATAAACCTATAAACAGAAAAATGCATACATTTGAAATAATTTTAGTTTTGTAGTAATGCTTTTTTATCCCAGGCAGCATCGGTAATATCTGCCGTATCACTCGAGATAAATAGACGTAAGTGTATATTTTTTGTTTGAAAGTACTTCTCATTTATAATGTGTTAAATGAAGATTGGTAATAAATGTTTCGTGATCACGGTACATAGAAATGTATCTAAAAAAGTAATATTAACGTGAAAAATTTCATTTATTAAATGACTTGTACGTGTAATATTCAGTGTTCACTTTTAGACACTATTTTAATTTTAAAATTTCAAATGAAGGAGCACGTGATATAGCACAGCTAAACACAATACGTGGTAAATACAGATCTTTTATGAAAGGTGCATTTCGTTTGAAAATAGAATCATAAGCCATCTCTATGAATTTCAAGAACATATTGAGGATAGATATAGTAGATGCATTAAATAATCATAATTCAAATTTGAATGCGCTTTTGATTATAGAAAATTTTGGCGCATTTTGATTATAGAAAATATTCGGACAACTTTCAGAATCCCCCTATTGTGAATTTAGTAATGCCGTCTTTCAGTTGTATGTGACCAGGTCGTCGAGATTTGTTCTTGCTATCAATAATTTGATAATTTGTCTAATATTCTGATTCTTTCTGAACTTTTGACACTGTGCTATTTTTATAGAATTGGTTGTTGTCTTTTCCAACTCACCAGAGCTTCTTCTTATCATTTACGGCATGCACAAGATTAGTTTGAGAAAATTAGTTTGCGATTGTGGAAATGTTGGATTATCCATTTCCAGATATATATGTGAACGCTATGATATACCTCTCGTCATATCTGAACACCCTGAATATAACTCTGGAACAAAATTCAGCTTCTAATTTATTCTCAGTTTAGTTGATTCTCCAAAGCATCTGCTAGAAATTATCTGTAAAATGATTATCCAAGCTTTAGTTTGACCCAGAGTGTTTTATTGGGCACATGTGTGGAACAGAATCATCTGATATTTCTATCTCCATCTTCTCAAACTGCTTGTATTCAAGCCAAGATGTTTGGCCAGGAGTTTTGCAGAGCTGTAGAAGACAACGATCCATTTCTCGAAAGTGGCTAGAGGCAAATCTGCTCTGAATAACTGGCAAAAAGCTGAATTCAATTTTATGGGCTCAAATCTTATGCTGCTGAAACAAAACTTTCTAGATTTTTGCGACCTCGACGAAAATACTTCAATATTTTTGAAAGTATAAAGATTCCACAACTGCAATTATTCTTTTATAAAAAGTTTTCTAGATTCCCAAATAAAATTGAGTAATTATTAAATCTACGCACTTTCATTAAGGAATTTTCAGAAAATTTAGTATAAATTCGCAGACATAAACCATCACTAGCATTTCTTAGGCATTATCAGCAGATTATTTGCCTCAAAATATGACATTTTAACCTCGCATATCTAATTTTAACATACACTAATGATATACCCCGAATTAATTCCAGAACGTCTAGTCATTTTCACATTCCCTAGTTCATGGCAAATCTACGCAGTGTGCTTTTTAACATTCCTGTTAATGGAACTTAAAAGGATTCTTCAATTTCAAAAAGTCGGCATATAAAAGACACTCGACTTTATTCTAAAGTCTATCATTCCCCCATTCTCAATTTCACATTCAATTGATTCAAGTTATATTGCTGATGGGTTAAAAAAAGTGAGTCTGGAGTAGTTTCTTAAGAACAGAATATTAATGAAAATCGTCGGCTCGATAAAGAGTTCTTGCTCATTCCTGAGATAGAGAAAGGAAGTAAGTTCGAATTACTTTTAAGAACGAATTTGCTTTTATAATGAAAAGTAATTCATATCTTCGAGTGCGAATTGTGCAGAATTTTTAAAAGGGTTCATCCAGTCTATCTAATAAGAAGAACCGATGAAAGCTTCGTTACGTATGAGCTTTACGACTGAATCGAATTAGGATTGTAATTTCGCGCTAGGCCTTTTTCAATTTCTCTTCGCTTGAGAAAAAAATAGCACTTAGTTTGTATTTCTTATTTTTGAAGTTTTAGATATGTTACGGAATGCATATTATTATTTCGCAAATGTTAGTAATTGTATAAGACGTCATATTTAGATTTAAATTTTCACTGAAGAGAAATTAATTATTAGAATGTCTCTATTTTAAGCTTTATCATGTCAAAAATTGAATGAAAATTGAACAATTAAAGAAATTTAACAATTACTTAGAATATTTAACAATTAAATTTCAGCAATTTTATCTTATCGGTTAGTGACAATCAAATTTTCCATATATGTTTTCACCGAAATTTTTTTAATTATATATTTATCGGGATCTATTTCTCAGAATCTACTATAGATAGAGCTTAGCAGGTGACTTATAAGGATTCAGCATTGAATGTTGTAGGCGATAACGGGTTCACTAAGCATTTCAATTTATAGTTCTTTTGCCATTTTCATCTTAACATTTTGTGTTTTCCTTGAAATATCGGTTTAAAAAAAACTTATATAAAACATAAATTATATTATAAAACTTATATGATTTTATAAAAAAAAATTACGTGATAAATGATTCATCATCAAATTCTAGAGAAAGTAAAGTGGTTCACTAAGAATTTATACTTTGGGTTCCTTTCCCATTTCCGCTTCAAACATTTTTTTTGAAACACATAATTTTCAAGATTGGTTATAAACAGGGCATAGATAAAGAGTGGTACAGTTTCAGCAATAAATTCTAAAGGTAGTAAGATGGCTTACTAAGGATATCCATTTTCGACTCTGGAAATGTCAGTTCAGATTAAATTATTTTCATCTTCCTTGCAACATCTATTATTCTAGATCTGCTATAGAAAGAGCTTGGATGACAGCTGGTATGTATTCAGCATCACATTTCGTAGGAGAAGGAAACTTCACTAAGGATTTGCAGTTTCGTCTCCTTTGACTACAGGTTTAAAGACTTTCCTTGAAATATCTGGTTTGTGAAATTGACTACAGATAGTGCTTAGTCGATGACTGATATGGATTCAGCATCAAATTCCAGAGGACGTGGGAGATTTACTAAAAATATTTTACATCTCATTGTCCCCCAATTCCGGTTTAAAAATCTTCCCTTTTATTGAAACATCCATATCTCAGAATCGGCAATAAATATAGCTTAGATAATAACTGATATGGATTCAGCATAAAGTTTTTGAGGGCATTGAGGATTCCCAAAATATTTTAAATTATGTTTCTTTTCTACTTCCTGGTCAAACATTTTTCCTTGAAACATATATTTTATCAAAATTGGCTATAGATAGAGCTTACATGGTTGCAGAGATGGATTCATCATTAAATTCATTGGAGGTAGGGGATTTCACTAAGGATTTCCGCTTCCTTTTCTAAAGATGTCAGCTCCGATTAAAAAAATTCCATTACGTTTGCAGCATACATTTATCAGAATTAGCTATAGATAGAACTAACTTAAATGATGATTGATATGAATTCAGCATCTAATTTTGGAGGGGGTAAGAGCATTCACTAAGGATTTTATCTTCCAGTTCTGGAGATGTAAATTCTTGTTTACCGGAAATTCACATGGCTGTACTCAATAAGTTTGTAAATGAGTATAAAAATCGTTAATACTTTGGTCGAAAACGAAGTATACAAACTACTTACCACCATATGAAAAATCCTTCGTATATTTACCATTTTTAAATATTTTTAAAAAGTTATGTCAAAAATGTGTATATATCCATGCGTAAATATATGGCGATCGAAAAGCCAAGCACATCAAACTCTAAAATAGTATAATGTAGCAAGAAATTGAAATAGTAATTTATTTTTCCGTTAGGTCTTATTAATATACCGTCAAAAATATACCAGAAATGTCGTCTGTTGTTTTTAATGTGTAAAATGACAATTATAAATTTGCTTTTTATCAGTCGAAGAACATCACGTTTCTCAGAGTGAATGCTGTTTTAATTTCAGAGAAATATTTGCCTAACCATTCTTATGAGAGTTTCAGAAGAGTGTTCATTGAAGAGTTTCAGCAAAGCAGTCACTATTTCAGGCAGTTCTTCCTGAGTTAGTATGGAAGTCGTGGCGGTTCACGTTTTGTCTGTAACAAATTTAGTTTCTCAAGAAAGCTTTACTAATATCGTAATTGTTGGTCAGTGTTTACAGAGTATAGATATTTATTTTAAAGATCTTCAAAAAAAAATCTCAGTGAAACAGCTAGAGGAATATTGTTCTATAATAAAAATTGTTCCAATGGGGGATAAGGCCTTGTTTTTCGGTTGATAATAACGAGGTCGTAAAAGTCAACTGATATGAAAAAGAACAGCATACAATATTTCTGATATATTTTTGAGGATATATTAGTATTATCAAACAGAAAAATGTTCTAATATATATATATATATTATATATACATACGTATATATATGGTATAGGTATAGTTAAAAGGTTTGAATTAGCTGAATATTCTTAAATTCTCTCCTTAGTATCTTATATAAACCAGACATCAACTTTCTCTTGAATAAGTATTACAATGTATTTACATGGCCTTATACTTTAGCCTCTATGTTTTCTATTATATTATACGCCCCATTATTTTGTAGCTCTTACTGTAGAATATCACCTTTTATTGCCTTTTCGCATTACTGTTATTTATTTCTCACGACTGGCAACAGTAGTTCTCTACTTTTATCTTTTGCGATTGGTAATATTGCTCTCTTCATTCAGGACTCCAATGGATGGGACATATGCAGTGTTTTTTTCATGTATTCTTGTTTCCTATATAAATTGTTCAATCTTTATGCATGTCGTCCAAGAAGAAATAGGTTATAGATATCATCTATCTCTTTCTTCAGAAACACGCATATTTTTGTGTTCATTTTGATTAAATACTTGGACTAAACGAATAATTTTTTCGAAATGAACAATTCATTTAGGCCTAGTGCTTATCTACGTGTATAGCTTTAATACTTGGATTTTATTTATTTTTATATTATCGAATCCACTCCATTCATATTTGTTGATTCTCTTCAGCTTGATGACTAGAAATTTGCATTTTATTTTCCACATGATTGATGATTATCTATTTAATACTTCTTTTTATTATGTAGGCGTATTTTAAAGTCAGGTTTTTTTTTAATTATAACTTGTCTCTATTCCATCATTGGATTTTCAAATTATTCATATATATATATATATATATATATATATATATATATATATATAGGAATCAAATTATATTTCATTTACCATAAATAGTTTAATTATAACTCGGGATTTATCATTGATAAATATTTAATAATTACCTATTTAAAGAAAGTAATTTAAAAGTTAGGGTGATTTTATTGTACTATTTTAAAGGAAAAAAATAATCTGCTTTGAGTATTGCAGTTATGTTATCAGGGACCATAAATACTTCCTTTTTCTCACAGTAATTTAACATGACTAAAGATCTGCAGATATATTACCGATAAAGATGATGAGTTTCTCCGAATTTTGCATGTTCTTATGTAACTGCATTAATCTATAAACATCGTTTCTTATTAGATATATAGAATACATAATCCAAGGGATTTTTACTGGTTAAAAACAAGATTATTTGCTCAACTAAACTGGTTTAAGCTTTTGACCTGACTTATTAACAAGTTCTTTATATTTAATTATGTCAGAGAGAGACTGGGTGAAACGAAACATGTCGAGAAATAAATGTAGATCAAATGTATATATTTTCAAAAATGTTCTCATTATGCATACAAGTGTGTGAGTGTGAACATAAGGAAGAGTTTACTTGTGAATTATGTTTATATTGTACCTACATAAAGTTAATACGAATATAACAGCTATAAGATCATGAAGACATACTATATATATATGAAAAAAATATTGATTATATTTTAGTTTGATTTTCTTAAATTCAGTGACTCTTTACATCACTCCCCTGGTTTACCCTAAAACAGTATTCCATTTTACCAACAATGAGGGAGTAAAATGAAAATCTTCAAAGGTTTGAAGTACAGGGTGATTCAAAAGTTCGGAGCAAAAGTAAAACGTTATAAAAAAATATCTTTGCCTCGGAGAGCCATGCGGTTTGCAGATTAATATTCACCGTGGTGGAGGACTTTGTGTGGCATGAAAAAAATTAGTTCAAACTCTCGACACTCGGGGGGTTGCGGCAAATAAAGCCATGGTGGTGACTTATGCATGGAGGTGATTGCACACATGACTGTCTTGCGAGATCCCCAGATCTCACACCTTTCGATTTCTAGTTGTAGGGATACCTAAAATCACGTGTCTATAGAGGGAAACCCCAGTCCTTACCAGCACTGAAAGGCGTCTTACGGCAGGAGGTAGCAGCCATTCCCGTTAATACGTTGTTTCATGCTGTATCAGTCGTAATACCGCGACTGCACTCAGTACTGGAATGTGGTGGTGTACACATTGAGCACTTGCAGCTGTAAATCATGCTGAAATAAAATATCTCATTTCACAATTACTACCTCGCATTGTTTTCTTAACAAGCAGCGCTCCCCTAGTGTCGAGATTTTGAACTATTTTTTTTCATGCCATACAAAATCCCCTACCACGGTGAATATTTATCTGCAAACCGCATGTCTCTCCGACCCATAGATATTTTTATAGCGTTTTACTTTTGCTCTAAACTTTTGAATCACCCGGTACGTACGATTTTGCTCAAAGTTATTTTCTGCATATTTGATTAGTAACCTGTTTAGATATTCTATCCTTTTTTATGCCAAATTTCACACAGAATAGATTACAGTTTCAGTCATAAAAGCTTTCGAATCTTAAATATTTCCTTTTGACTCTACATTCCTTCACCACGGGACATAGAATTCGCTAATTTCATTACCTGTGAAATTAGGTTGCTATGTTGTTAACTTATTGGGATCAGGGTTAGAGATTTATTTAATTTGTTTTTAGTTGTGACGTAAATCTCTCAGTCCTCCAATCAAAGATCGATCTCTAAGAGCCGTATTTACCTGACGGCGCTAAACAGCTAATCCCGGCATGCGATTGATAAGACTAAAGCCTTGTGATCCAACAGCAGTGATTAACTGAATTGTTAATGAATCAGGTGATAAATTGCCCATTTGTGCAGGACAGATCGAACCAAACTATATCCTCCTCGACTCCCTAACTAATTGTTAGGGGTATTAACGTGCTGACAGAGTTTTAGACGGTGCAGCGCTGTGGCCTTATCGCTTTATCAATCTCTCTGCCATAAGCCTCTACACACTGGCTTTCATGGGATTTTAAGGATATTTCCTTCATAGGCACTGCAATATGTATTTAAAATCTCAGAGAAAATTACCCTTTTAATTCTAAATTGCGTAATAAGATGATACTTTGTCTGACATGTGTTTATTTTCCGTGGGTGATTAAACCGATCAATGATATACTGGAAGAATTTAAATAAATGACAAGTATTATTAGTGTAGTCTATTTTTAGGGACCAGTTATAAAGTGAAAGTTATCAATTATTTCGAAGAATTTTGGATGCGTTGGGGCCTAAGCGCGAACTGTAAATAACCGTTATGCTCCAGACGGGATCTCGAACCACGAATCTTCATTCTGGCCTGCCGATACTCTCCCAATTGAGCCACTGGGGCACAGCTGTAAGCTTTTACCATCTAAGTGGACTCTAAACAGCAAGTTACAAATAATTTTATTTCTTGAACATATATATTCATTCATAAAGGTCATATTTCAATGAGACAACATTTTCTCATCTCCAAACTGCATTAATTGTATTAGGAACTAGCTCAAAGTTAATAGTTTGGACTAAACTGCAAGTACATTTCGAGAAAATGATAAGTACATTTCAGGACAAAAACTAAGTGTGAACAGGAAATGAACCTGAGGCTTTTGAATTGCAAGTTCTATGATACACCATCTGAGATGACCCGTCACGGGTCTATTCAACACCGGTTCACTGTAACATGAATAAACAGCCGTAATTTTACAGAACACACGCATAATGCTGAAACTGAACGAAGAAATTTGGATTAGTAGTTTATAATGTTCTTAATTATTATGTGCTTTCAAAAAATAATAATCTATTTATTAACGTACAAAATTTTCCATGCTTAACATCTGCATTACAGAATACTACTGACGATTTTGTGACAGGTCACATTTACCTATTTATTGCTTGTGCAAAAAGTGACATACTGAATCACGAAGACGTTTAGCATCTAGGTAGTTTCTGAGTAGCATTTTCCTGCTCAACAGAAAATTATTTCAGTCAAATTATTTCAGAAAATTATAAAGTCAGTTATTATTATTTTTTTCATTAAATAATTCTTTAGTCTTTTTATTCTAAACTGTTATGCAGACTTGTATTACAGAGTGTCCGGGAAAGTTTTAAGTAGGCCAAACAAGTTTTGAACCATGGTAGCTAGAGCTATGAAATTAAGATATTGTTACAGATCATGCGTTACCATATGAGACTGACGGCAGTTCTCCAGCAAAATTTGGGAATTAGCACTTTTATCTTGGAAACTGCAAGAGAGTTATAGTAAAGATTCAATTAGAAAGTTGTAAAATATCATCAAATTAGTTGGAAACGCTATTCTATTTAATTCAAAATCTGTATTTACACAACATACAGTTTAACGTAAAGTATGTTTAATATGTCCACCGTCTGCCACAATACATTCTTGTAGGCGTAAAAACTGGTTGTCTCACCTTTACTGGTTATTAAAGGTGAATGTAGTGCAATGGAAAATCGTAAAGCATAATGCGGCGTAACTTCCAAAGCGTACAGTCTGAATTCGCCTTATAGCAGTACCATCAATAATTTTCATTTGAATAGTTTGTCATGATCTTTTTAGACATGATGCTCATCAAGCACACATATCTGATGATAGATGATCATTTGAAAGTTTTCTTGCATATTTTATCTGCAAGAACTGTTTTGCGCATCACAGCCATCATTTGTATGCGATACACAAATTAACACTTAGAGCTTTGCACTATTAAAATTGCGCGATTTATTTCTATAAATATTATTTCTTACTAACTCGATGATAATCTACAAGTTTTTATTTTTCCCCTGTATCTTTTATTGTTTCCGAAATGTAAGTTTTAACTTCCAGACTTTGTCGCAAAAGGCGCTGTCTTGACGACAGTCGGCATCTCAATTCACTTTACCGACATCTCACTTCGATAGCTCTAGGCAACATAGTATGTCAAAACTTATTTGGCCTATATTTACAGCATATCCGGGAACATGGTATACATATGCAAGAAATATTAAACCTTTGACTAAGAATTAAAACTGGGCAGCAAAAACTGCTTCTTTTAAGTTTTAGATGGAAAACCGTTTAATATATAAAATGCTGAAAAATAATTTGGTTGTTAAAAAAAGTAAAAAAAAAAATGCGTTTGAAACAAAAAAAATATTTTGTTGATTTTTTTTTCTTTTGGTTTTATACAGGTGCTTTAACAAAGAAAGCAAAAAATGCTGCTCATCAAATTTTACTACTCAGGCGGTGTCCGCTGCAGCACTGGTTACTTGCCAAAGAACTTATTAAGGAAAAAAAGAACCACATTAAGAAACATTTTGTCAATTTTATGTTAGGGCAAGGGAAATTAATTTTTATTAGTTTTCTCTTTTATATTTTACATATGTTTTCTATACTTTTATTTTGAACTGACAATATTTAGAATATTTAGCGGTAAACAAATATATAGAAAATATGCAGTAATTACGCAAACCTGTTAACCTTTTAAACATAAAGTAAATAAAAAATTTTGTGTTTTATATATCTGTAAAATATCAAAATATCTTACGTTCAGAATATTTTATTCTAATGACTTGAAAAAAACAAACCTGAAAAGTTGGCTGAGTCAAAGATAAGAGCTTGCAATTCTTTCTTAATTGGGAGATGGTCAGCTGTCCAGTACGAATATCCAGTTCGAGTCTCAGTGAGACAGCGAGGTTCTTTATAGTGGAGCCCGAACAAATGAACCTTGCAGTTTAGTTTTAAAATTACAATATTTTCTTAACATGAATATACAATGACATTTTAAATGTTATTACTTTCTCTATATACAGAGTATAATGTATAGGGACAGTATTGTGATGGAGTCGAAAATTCGAATTCCAGTTTTTGACGGAAGATCGTGCTTCAAGCACCCCTGAACTCGAATCGAATCTTTATGAAGTGATCTCTGTGTGTGTATGCATGTTAGTGTGTGTGTGTGTGTTATTGTGTGTGCATAAGTTTGTGGATGTGATATGTGACAAACGAATGGAACGTCTGTAACGAAATTTAGTACGATTATTAGAACCTGTTAACACTCGAACTTTATGTATGTTAATCGTAATCGAATGTTCGAAAGAGCGCCCCCCTCCCTAAATTTTTTAACAGAATTAAAATAAAATCGAAACTTTCAGTAATGTAAATCCTTTTATGAAATTCTTCACTGGAAAACACAAACATTAAAACGCTAGCATGAGCTATTCTCGAGATATTGCACGTTTTTCAAATACATTTATAAACACATTATATACAAATAAAAAAAATATTAACTGTTTTGAGATAACACTTTTCATATGCAATATTTTCCGACAAATTTGTTAACATCATTCTCGTGGATCTAGTCCATTCCATTCACGAAATAAGATACTTTGCAATAGTTTTATATTTTGATGCCCAAAAATTCGCCAATAGTCATTTAATTACATATAAGAAAAGTCCTTTTTTATATCAGTCTGTAACGCTTTCAGATAAATTTGGCGACTAATTGGGCGAAATATGGCTGACGGCGATTTTTATACTAGTGCTGATTGGACAAAAACATGTAAAAAATAGTATAAAATAACGCTAAATCAACAAAAATGACGACAAATTGATTAATTAATTGAAATATTTTAATATATGGACTTATTGAAATATTTTAATATACTAGGGGGCACTGTTTCCTGCTCGCTCCGCTCGCGAAACTCCCATCGGGAGGCTTCGCCTCCTACTTGCTGAGCTCGCAGTGCTCGTTTCATATCTATCTTTCCTAAAATTTCTACTTTCAAAAATCTGTTTTCTATCCCTTCCTATTTTCCGCAGGAGAGAAAAGCAGGGATTTTCTTAGCCCAGGAAATCTAAAAACTGAATTCTTTGATCATGAGCCCGCTTCGCGAGTTATTACATGCCAAACTAAAGTTTAAACCAATAAACGGTTTATTTCATCGTATTACCTTATTATTTCTCTATAAATGTACCAAATTTGATATTTTTGTATGCTATAGTTTTTATCGCACGAGACAGATAAATCGCTAGTCGTGCTGATAAGGAAAAAATGTTCACTTCAGAAGTGCATAAAAAGTAAAATATCTCAAAAACTACATCGAAATTAAACAAGAAAGATCAATCATGCATAAGCATTGATTATGAAACACTTTCCAACTGAAATGTAATTTCATTTAAAAATTTCTAAAATGTGATTCATTCAGTGGTAATATATTTTACATTATCACAGTACTACAGTAATTTATTATACTTAAATATTTAAAACTGTATCGAAATATAAATCATCTGATTCTTTATGCAAAATCAATGAATATTTCATTCATATAACTTGTATTCCAGACTCCAGAGCTAAATAATTTTGTGTGAAAAAAATTCAGCAATTCTTATGTAATTCATCTTACAATCGCTTGAGATATTTGCATTCTGCATATGTTAAAATTAGGCTTCCTTGAAGAAATAATAAAAGTTTAGGGATCATTTAAAATCACAGCTATTGTAATTGCATAGGCACGGAATTTAGATACACAGATAATATATATGTGTATGTGTATGTACTCAAAGTATTGGAATCGTGCCGAAGATCGGAACTCGAATTTTCAAAGGATCTACACGTTTTGGGACTTCTAGAACACGAAAAAACTACTTTTAGGAAGACGTCTGTGTGTGTAAGGGTGTATCTGTGTATGTTTCTGTGTGTCTGTGTGGATATTACATCCACTCTAATTGAAAAACTAATGGAACGAATTTCATACAATTTGGTAGGTATGTTTTTTGTGGGAAATCCTGATGTTCATTAGATTATAGTACGATTCGTAATAAAAGAATCTGCCTTCTTTGCGAAATGGCCGCAGAAATTGCCTTTATCCACTCTAGCTAAAAACTAATGAACCAAATTTAACAAAATTTGGAGTATAATATTTCAATAACCTACAAGTGATTTATATACCAAATTTAACAAAATTTTGTATATAAATCATTTGTAGGTTATTCTACTACGATTCGGGAAAAAGGAACGGGCTATTTTTGCGAAATGGCCAGCAAAAATCGTTATATATAAAAATAAAAGACTACGTGTGCTCAATTATATCAATTAAATTCCTATATTATATGTGATTTTTGACAACAAAAAGAATAAGACTAACCCCATTACTCTAGGACTAGCCGTTCTTGAGATATTCTAGTTTTTTCGCGTTTTCCCTACGCCACCTTTGACAATAAGTCTAGCTATCAAATGAGAACCAAATTTAAGTTTAACTTGTAAATTCAATGTCATTTAAAATACTTATGTTGTGCAGATAAACTCAAATTATCATTGAATAAATAAAGAGAACGAATATGAGTCTGCAGTGAAAGACATGTGCTGTCCACATCAGAATTTTTAACAATATTACACCAATAATTTATAGAAGTGAACGGGGATTATTTTCAGGCCATTTCGAAAAAAATGTATGATCTATATTTAAAGATCCATCAAATTTTTGTCGAATAAAATGTTCAACAAATTTAAGCTGTGTACCAAATTTTAACTCTCTAGGACGTAGGAAAGTGCATTTAAAATGCCATCAATTGAATTTATCATGAAGAGTTATATAAAATTTAAAAAAAATGAAAAATTGTTATCTACCAAATTTATTTTAAAATATGAAGCCACTCCCATATGCAAAACGTTTAAACAAATGGAGAGATATTTATTATATAGTATCTCTCTCTTTTCTTTCTGGAAGATATCCCAAAGTCAGAATTTAATTGAATTTGTTTTTTTCCCTATATTAAATAATTTTTTTAATTAAAAAACTACTTAACATATTTTACTGAATTTTTTTTTATATATTCTATGGGATAATGTGAATACTTCCTAAAAATTTCGAAGCAATTCGTGAATTTTAAATTTACTTAAAAAATGTTTGAAAAATTAGGTCCCATAGGGTTCAATGTATTTCATTTTTTCAACCCGGGTTCAATAAAAAACTAATTGGGTGATATTATTTATTTATATTCCCATAGGTCCTACAGACCGTCTGAACAACATACTAAAATTTCATTTTGATAAACTCATTTTTACGGCAGTTATCGTGCTAACGGACAGACAGACAGACAGACAGACAGACAGACAGACAGACAGACAGACAGACAGAATGAACAAAGTCATAAACACTTTTCAACTTTGTTGTAAAGTGTTAAAAAGGGGCTCCATCCTGTAAAAATTCACCCATGTAGGTACCTGCCTACAAAAATTCGTGGTTTTGCTATTGTTAGTCTATACAGGATGCGAACTTGCAGCTGAAATATTTTGATTTTGATATTAACTATTTATTAAACTACAATATATATCAAAAAGGTGTTTATTTTAGCGTACTCCACAAAGCTTTTTCTACAAGTGTACCGAATTTCATATTTTTATATGCAATGGTTTTTGCGGTACGAAGCAAAGAATCTGGATGAACCAGAAATTTGTCAAATAGAGGCAGGGGCGCAGCCACTTTTTTAACACTTTACAACAAAGTTGAAAAGTGTTTATGACTTTGTTCATTCTGTCTGTCTGTCTGTCTGTCTGTCCGTTAGCACGATAACTGCCGTAAAAATGACTTTATCAAAATGAAATTTCAGTATGTTGTTCAGACGGTCTGTAGGACCTATGGGAATATAAATAAATAATATCACCCAATTAGTTTTTTATTGAACCCGGGTTGAAAAAATGAAATACATTGAACCCTATGGGACCTAATTTTTCAAACATTTTTTAAGTAAATTTAAAATTCACGAATTGCTTCGAAATTTTTAGAAAATATTCACATTATCCCATAGAATATATAAAAAAAAATTCAGTAAAATATGTTAAGTAGTTTTTTAATTAAAAATTATTTAATATAGGGAAAAAAACAAATTCAATTAAATTCTGACTTTGGGATATCTTCCAGAAAGAAAAGAGATATATATTATATAATAAATATCTCTCCATTTGTTTAAACGTTTTGCCTATGGGAGTGGCTTCACATTTTAAAATAAATTTGGTAGATAACAATTTTTCATTTTTTTAAATTTTATATAACTCTTCATGATAAATTTATTTGATGGCATTTTTAATGCACTTTTCTACGTCCTAGAGAGTTAAAATTTGGTACACAGCTTAAATTTTTTGAACATTTTATTCGACAAAAATTTGATGGATCTTTAAATATAGATCATACATTTTTTTCGAAATGGCCTGAAAATAATCCCCGTTCACTTCTATAAATCATTGTTGTAATATTGTTAAAAATTCTGATGTGGACAGCACATGTCTTTCCCTGCAGACTCATATTCGTTCTTTTTATTTATTTTTTCTATGACGTCATTTGAATTAATTTCAGTTGTTTTCGATGAAGTTTTTAAATATAATAAATTATCGTAGTATTATGATAGTTTTAAAAATATTACCGTGGAATGTATCGCTTTTCAGATATATTTAAACCAGGCAATTTTTATTTCAATGCCGTCATTTGAATGAAGTTCATGTTTTTCAATGAAGGTTTAATTTTTCAAATATAATAAATTAATGTAGTATTATGATAAGTTTTAAAATATTACCGAGGAATGTATTGCATTTTCGACTGTTTTAAATAAAATTGCATTGAAGTTGGAAAGTGTTTCATAATCAATGCTTTAAGCATGATTGATCTTTCTTGTTTAATATAGAGAGATTGTGTATTGTGGATGTTATGAATATTGATAATTGTCAATTTAGAATTGTGCGAAATATTAGATAATAGGTACATCGGAAATAGTTTTATATGTTATCATCTAGAAAAAGACCAAATGTTGAATTAACTTTAAAAAAGTTGTACCGTGGATCTTGTGATAATATGTTCTCACTGTGAAGGAAGTGAATTAATTCCGTTATGCAGGGAAAGTGGAGTTTAATTCAGGTTCCTTATTTATATATGCATTTAATTAACGTATTTTCATAAATAATACCCGTTTCCTATGCGTATAAAACATAAAACACAATCTTTATTACAACAGACCAAAAAGCTAATTCCAAGATATATATTTTATAAAAATAAATGCTGCAACAAATACAATCCATAAATTATTTCTAATACAAAGTAAAAGCTGAATAACTGTAAATTATTGCTGAAAACAATGTCCATTGACTTTTAAGCCTGTAGATTTTCACTGCTTAATGTCACATTTGTAACTAATTGAGCTGGCAGTAATACTGGTGATCGTCAGAATTGCGTGCGAGGCCTGCATAAAAGAATAGGAGTAGTGGTCGACTCCTTCTGCGCAATGAATTTGATTTTGCAGAGAAAAACTGTGAATGCTGTATTTTTTTCGAAAGCAATCGTTACAAATAGTTAATATCTTAAAATCAATGCCTAGAACTACAGTTATGAGTATAGTTAGCTTTATTATATAATCTAATTTACCAATGAAGCATTTGGCTGAAAAATATAACTGATTACAATAGCAAATCTTGGTTGAGATTTTATGGTATTTATATCTCAGTAAATACAAAATGAATCATTTTATGAAATAATTCACACTTGTGCATTTCGCTGAAAATGCTCACAATTGTAAAATTGCAGCACAAGAAAGCTTTTCATTTTAGATATTGCCATATTAATCACATTTATATCATCGAAAAGTATTGAAGTATTAATCATATTAGCATGGCTCGTATAAATCAATCTCGAATGTCATTTCTATACAAATGCCTTGAGCAGCAGGTTGCATTGCAACATAGAGGCAGAGGTGAAGTGTGATCTTACAGAGAAGAGGGACTTCGCTAGCAAATCATCGAGAATGCAGATGCTGAGATGTTCAGTCTCACGACACCTGATGTCGACATGTGAGTGTCATATTTGATTGATAGCGAACTCAACAGCAGCTTTTCGTGCTAGAAATTGTCCCCCGATCCCTCACCCCGTCTTATTTTCCCGTCATCAAAGTTTCGTCTAGGAAAACTGTACAGCGTTTGCACTTAGAACTTTTTTTTCTTGAAATTTTTCACCCTTTCGCAGCAAATTGTTTGCTCAGTTTTATTCGAAATAATATATACTGTGTATATTATTATTATTACTATTATTATTATTATTACCATTATTATTATTATTACTGTTATTATTATTACTAGTAGTTCAGTCTGTCAAAGACAGGAAAACTGAACGCTTTAAAAAATCAAGATGCAATGTCAAAAGATGATATAAAAAATAGTCGATAATAAAAGATGACGTTAAGGTAATGTCAAAATTATCGTCATAATTGAAAATTAGCTCAGTCACTATTTGCACCATGGTCGATATAAGTGTGAAAAGTTTCAGTTTTCAATGTCACAGGGTTGTTTGTAGAATAAATATACATTTCGATCAGTCCCCCATTAAGTACACACCCAGAGGGTCCCGGCCACACATTAAGCTGCCATAAGCCTTAGGGTTGGTCGTATGGTCTGGGTCTTCAACACCCAGAGAGGGTGCAGAAACCAAAAATCTGTCTCAGTTAGTTTCTATACAGTGGACGATACTTTGAGCAAATACTCAGTCTTTTAGAGTAGTCATCTAGGAGGAGTGGACGCCTGGAGATTCTGGAAAGACTTTAAAAAATTAAATTATTCTGCCTGTGTTGTTCAATTCCGGTAGTATTCTCCAATTCTTAATTCGGGCACCAACTGAGGCAGCAAGGCTTTTAACGGGTTTTGGGACTTGGAAGTTAAAAAATGTGTAAGGCTTATTCTGAAATTGTCTGAATGATGTAGTGTACATATGCGTAATAAAATAGACACTGGTTTAAACTCCGGCTCGAAGGAATTAATTTTTCATACACAAATATGTAAGACTAATGATTTACAGCAGTTTAAACAAGACATATACTTAAAAGTAACTTGACATGTTAGTTACTATTAATAACAAAAATACCATTAAACGCTGTTAAACAATTTAACACAACTGCGGTAGGTCTCTACATCTCGGAGTTACCTCATATTTTGAAGTATTAGAGAAAGAAAGTTAAAAAAAACTTCGAGTTCTCAATTACCAACGCCCGCCACGTTGCCTGGTCATTTTTCTTCACCCTTTCGGTAGCTCTCTGCTGGACAACATATCTATTAGCAGCACCTGCAAATAACTAAGTGCCATGAGCTACATTGAAACAGCGTGGGTAGTGGAGTACTTTCTTAACTTTACAGGAAATACTTTATCTCTCCCGGATGAACTTATACAATATCTTCTCCATTCGTTTTTCCCCGAGTTGACAGAAGTCATTAAATCAAACTCCTCAAACACCCTATAATACTTAATGGTTGATGTGAAAAGAACAAGCTTATGCGAAAACGACCTATTCATCATATTTCCAAATACGCTGAGGCAAGATACTAT
This sequence comes from Amaurobius ferox, assembly GCA_951213105.1. Lineage (NCBI taxonomy): Eukaryota > Metazoa > Arthropoda > Arachnida > Araneae > Amaurobiidae > Amaurobius > Amaurobius ferox. Next base: position 84,167,861 of record OX578141.1, on the reverse strand, counting down.
TCGCTCCAGCGTCGAGTTTGTCGTCTCATACTTTAGGTGGGTACTAAGTCCTTATCAGTAACTTTTTTTCCTCCAGCGAGGAACTTGAATCGCAGGTGTTTAAGAAATGATAAAATTTGAGCTAAGATTGACGACCCGAAAATCGATACTGATGAGGTACATGTTGGATTTAGAACGGAGAGCACGTATAAGCATATGAATTTGTTGCTCGAAACATCGACATTTTTTCAGAAAGTTAATTGATTAGGAATAATAAAAATATTATACTGTTTTCAAGAATTTAGAACTGATATAAATGCACGATTCAGTGCTGTATAATTTAAATTCGGAACAAAAATAACTCAAAGCTGTATATTCCTAAAAATTTATTTGTTATTGCTTTATTAAATACTCATTTTTATGGAATTTATTTTCGAACAAAATAGTAATGGAATGAAGTAAAATTTGAATGAGTTATATAAATTTACTTACAATTCTTAAATCGCCTTTAATCACAGAGAAACTAGTTCAAATTTACCTGTTTTAAAATTCATATTATTTTATTACATTTATTAACAAGTTTTATTTTATTTAACAATGCATGGAGCTCAACTTAAAAAATAGTGGTCTTAATCGAAAATCGGCCGTGCTATGTTTTGTTCGAGTTTAAAACTCCTAAATAAAGGGGGAGAGTGACATCTGGAAGGAAGTTTAGACCATTTATACTTTGTGTGCTATTTCCTGATGTGAAATGAAGGCATTTGCAAAGTAGAGTCTTCGTTAAGCATACGCATTTGGTCTTGTACTGATTCTCGCTTAGCACTTTTCAAACTTTGAGAAATATTTTAATTATACTTAACAAGTAATAGATATTTTGAGTAAACTGTTTTCATCTTTATCATAAAAATTTGTTTAATATGTCATAAATAACTTAAAATGTATAGTTGTTATAATAATAATAAAATTATTTTATTTTAAATAAAATTTTTGAAGGAAAGTGATGTTTGCTCTGAACGCTCAAATATCTTAAACTCACTCTTGGTCCTTATATTCCTTGGGCCCTTAAGTGTCGTTCAACTACTCTGAACACTAGTTACGCCATCGGACATTGGACATAGGGAAAAGTGACAACAAACCAATTTCTCTGTATCTGAGAACTGAAGGACAAACACCGCTGTAAGATAATTAGGTAATTATAGTATTCTCTATAATTACATTTACAGAGTGGTGCAGTAAACACAACGTCTGGGTACAATTCCGGATTCCAACGTTTAATTCCCGATTCTGACCATTTGCTTATTTAATGTTTAAATTAATTATAAAAGTTAACAATGGTGTAACGCTTCTTTTTCTTATATTCAGAATATATATATATATATATATATATATATATATATATATATATATATATATAAGTGCGTGTGTGTGTAGCACCTTTGTATCAAGATAACAAGCTCACCATTTCGGAGAAAAGTCATTTGTAAAAATACTCAATGTTAATTTGATGGTCTCATTCAAAAAAATGGTATCATTACATGCAAAAAAGTGATTTTATTTATCTCCTGAAATCTTAGAAATTTTGTGATATCAACTTATTAAACCTATTGTAATATCAACGACCATTTATAAAATTTGCTATTTCCTTTAATTTTTTACATACATATTTATTGCTCAATAAGAATTATTCTCATTTGCAAGTGAGTGAAAAACTGAGTATGGGTGTTTTTAGACTAAGAAATTTATTAATAAGAGGATAAGAAAATTACTAATAAAAGGATAGTAAATTTGTTGATTTGATCTTAATATAGAAATGGAGACGGATTTTTAATGTCGAGTTTCTCTAATGTTTCTACCTTTTAGCATGATGAGCTTATATTTTTATAAAGCATTCTCTAAACATGCGTTACCTATTTTATTAAGGCTATTTTTCGCGCTTAACTATAACAAACTTATCATTTTAAAGATTACTACAATTTTATGTTTACGTTGGCTTTCAAAGAATTTGCTAACTCAAAAAAATAGATAATTGAAAATTTAAAGTTTTCTGCAAAGAACAAATTATGTTATTAATGAAATCATCGTTGTAATTGAAAATTGAATTTAGATCCAGTTACATAATCTAATAACTCCCCTCTCATGTTTTTTACTATTTACAGAATTACATCTCAAATATTTGTTTTATTCCTCAAATCTTAGCACCTCCTCTGCAGACCTTCGCGGCAGATTTGAAGTGGCTGTACAAACACGATATCAGACTGATGAATGGTTGCGCCAAGCCTTCCCGTGGTTCCACTGGCCCCAATAGAAGACCCCACCACCACCCATCCCCTGCGCTACTCATCGGACCATTAATTAACGCTTCTGACTAACTTGCCGGCTACTTTGCTTTAGTATCAAGTCATTAGCATGAAGTGGGGCGGAACTTTCTTGCTATTATCTGACAACGCGGCAAGGAATAGACGACTTGATACACTGTGTTCGTAGTGGTCTGTGGGAAGTTGTTTCTTTCCAGAGGCTACTGGTAGTACTGGGAGGGAGAATTTTATTTTTAATTTTCTTTTCTTTTGGGAATGGGTTCCCTTTCACTTCAAATTTTCATTTCAAACTCAGGTGCGAATATTTATTGCATTAAATTTTCTTAAACTCTTATGCATTGTGTTATATTTAAGCAATTTATACATTAAAATGTGGATCAAAAAATGTATAAAAGAAAATATTGTTCAACGAAAAATTTTAAACACTTTTTCTCTATAAATGCGTAACATTTCTTCTGAATGTTTAGATTCAATGTTTTCACATTTCTGTAAAATTGTGCACATATGTATGTATTGGTGCTTGGTATAAATTAATAACTAAGGTTAAATTTATATAATGGATGTATTATAATATATACAGGGTGAAAATATAGAAAAGTTGACCTCACTTTTTGAGATTTGGTTGGTTTAGAACACATACTTTCACTTTAAAAGTAATTCTTTCATATAATTTTTTGTCCGGAGGGTGATAGTTTCATGAAAATAGGGGTTTACATTTTTATAGGACCTCTTAAGCAAAGAAAAAATATTTAATTAAAAAGTAGAGCTGTACAATAACTAGACTAAACATGCGTGCAATTAACTACAATATTCACGAGATATATACAATAGAAATAACGTAAAATCTTAGTAAATTAGGTTAAAATTTGAATATTTAAATTGAGTTATCTCTCGACTTTGACTCATGCTGCTTTGTAAATAAAACCAAAACTTTCATAAAATGTGTCTCTGCAGTTTCATTTGTGGCTGACCCATGATTTGTAGGGTAAAAATTCTAATTATAAGCAATAACTCGCCGAATAATGAAGATAATTGTACTAGATTGTTTTTTTTCTTTAAACCAGTTACCGTTCTGCCCAGCTTTTTCTAATTGATTTTTTTAAGCTCAAGGGACCCCATAAAAATTTAGACCCACTATTTCCATGAAAATACCATCCACTGGGAGAAAAGTTTATGAAGAAATTTCGAATACAATTTTAAAAAACTTTCAAATTGCTCTAATTTTAATAAAATTTCAATTGTGTCTAGAACCCATCTCTGGAGCCTAAAAAGTTCGGTTAACTATGTACACCTTGTATGTTTAAAGTAGTACTCAACTAACTATATATTTAAAGTAGTACTTAGGAGAGAAACGTTACTTCAAGTAGTACTTTAAGTAGTATACCTTTAAAAGACAGATAATTAATTCGTTACAGAAGGGAATTCATTACAGGGCTCTTACAGTAATAAGTTTCAACTGCTTTTAATACGTTTTATTTTGTTTAATAATGTATGACATTTACCGTTCAAAATAGCTATCTTAATTAAAAACTAACCGAGTTTGATTGTATTTCGTGGCTGATACTATAAATATACATATTACAGCTTGCTAGTTTATCTAGGGGATTCTGGGTGATCTCGAAAGCTTTTTCGACCCACGCCCCTTTTAACCGCTCCCGAGTCGAAATCAAAAATCCGACTACTTAATGTTCCATTGAAGATATTATAAGTTTGCAGTTTGCGAATATTGAGCATTCTAGGTCAGTGAGGGTGGAGGTTTTCTGGAAGGAATGGAAAATCTCTAAATTCATTTTTTCAGGCTTTGGGGGAGAGAATCAAAAATAATTCTCTATTATTTTCTGTCCCGTAGCCGATACTATAAGTGTACAAAGATCCAGCCTTCTAGATCTTTGAGGGGACATTTGGAGGGTTTGAAATCACTTTCCGGAACCCAATACCTTTCAGCTCCCTCCTGGGGAGGAAATCGAGATATCGGTTTCGCTAGGTTCTGTCTCGTGTTCGATATTATAAGTTTGGAAATATTCAATCTTCTGGGTCACCGGAGGGCTTCTGGGGTGTGTGGAAAAACCCATTAGACAATCATTATGTACATAATGATATCTATCACCATGAATTATCTCCATTCAGACTTATCAAAATTTCTAGAAGTTGGTATAACTATACAATCATATTTTCCAAACACTGACAAAGTTGATTTTTGAAAACATATCATTTTCCTTAAAAAACATAGTTTCGTCTTCAATTTATGTTACTAAATTACATTCTAAAGTGCTATTTTCAATCATATTGAATTCTTGTTTACAAAGAAATAAAGTCAAACTAGCGTATTTCAGCAAACAATTTTCACGCTGCTTTATAGAAAAGTCTATATGTTGGATGAAAACAATTGACTTGCAAACTATACCATCTTTTTTCTTATTGTCGTTTGTCTTATAGGGTGAGCATATTAACTGTAAAAATATCAACAAATATGTGTTACATGAATAAATTATAAATTAAATTTATTTTTACAAGAAAAAATGTCAATATTTTTTTGTATCTTTCCTGCGTCAAAGAAGTAAATGTTAAGTATATAAAATCTAACGGCATATATGTTATTAAGGGCCTTATTTCTTAATTTTAGTCCAAGTAGTTTAAAAGATGAAAAAACGTTAGGTATGAAAATGAGAACCATATTAGAAAATATTGAGGACAAGCTGTAAAAAGTTGATTATTCTTTTAAACTCCTCTGGAGTTTATAGTGAATTAAGTGAGTTACAGATATAAAATGAACTTTGAATCAACTATAATTGCGTTGCTGAAATTTATGACGTAAAAGATATAAATATATTATTGACGATCAACCCCGAGATTGTTGATCATTACGCGATCAGCTAGTGCACCACTATCGAGTTTATGACCCTTGTTATGTAAAATTACTCTAATGTCAATAAATATATTTTTATCATGCAGGCAATATATTTTTATTATGCAAGAAATGCATTTTTATCACACGTTTAATGTGCTGTATGAATTCAAAAGAAGCTAATTAATATTTAAAATTATATATCAGATTTATGCAATTATATCCAAGTAGATACAAAAGTTATGCTAAAGGAAGACTCAATTACAAGAACTCTTAAATTATGCAAAAACAATAATTACAGAGATCCTGATGTGAATATATCTCAATATTGTATGATGTTAATGCATGGGAAAATCAAAAATCATTTAGATTCACTCTCTCTGAAGATATTTCCATTTCATTTAAAATAGCTTTCTTTATTAATTGTGAAATATCATCGGAAGAAGTATATATATATTAATAAATACACTGGAAATAATGTTAAATAAATACGACATTATACATACAATTTAAATATATATTTGTTTTTGTTATATATTCTCTCATATTTAAACATTTTAAACATACATTATTCAAAAATATATTTGTGTGTTAGCATAAATTTGAAAGAAAGAAATAATGAACATTGAGTTATACAACAGAAAATGTGTTTTAAAATAATTTTAAAAGAAAGTACGAATTTATAGAAATAAGCACGCTTGCGCACGTAAATATAGTACAATTTTAGGAATATTAATTAAGCGGTAGAAATATAAAATTTATTGGCAAAGAATTAATTTTAATAATTTTTGCATGTAAATATTTATCAACAAATAAGGTACCTTAAATGGAAATAATGAATTCTTACAGCAACCGACGCGGTGACTAAGTGATCAAGGAGGACGGTTCCTCGTCCTCGTTTGGCTACCGGGATGTGGGTTCGAGTCGCACCTGTGGGTCTGATTGTTGTGTTGTTGGACGTAGTGTGTTTAACCCCCCACTGGTGCTCCGGGGCAACTTCTTATGACGGCTAAATGTTTCACGATTCTGGCCGATATATAGGCGAATGATTAAAAGTATCCAGTTGCTGGCCATTAGCAAATAAATAAAAGAAATGTATAATAGAAATTATATAATTATGTGAAGGTAACACGTCTAAAATTTAAAGTTTAAATGTAAAACACTTAAAAATAAAAGTTTTTATTTCGACTAAAAACGTTAAAAACATGTCACAAGCTTAAGACCTTTCGGATGTAAAACGCCCTTCAGAGGCATCTGACAAAAGAAAGATACTTAAGAACTAATTTGAGATATATAAACCATCTGTGCATTTTCGGAAAAATATTTAAAAAATTATGCCAATCTTCAAATTGCGTGTTTCAGACTGTTTTTATTAAAAAAAAAATGCATTTCAGATGGTTCATCTTTAACAGAATGTGTTTTAGATGGTCTATTTTTAACAAAAGTCGTTTCAGATAGTTCATCTTCAATAGAATGTGTTTCAGATAGTCTGTCTTTAACAAAATTCGTTTCATATAGTTCATCTTCAACAAAATGTGTTTCAGATAGTCCATATTCAACTAATTGCGTTTCGGATAGTTTATCTTCAACAAAATCCGTTTTAAAGTATTCGTTTCAGACAGTTCATCAAAGTACGTTTTTAAGTATACATTTCATACCGCTCATCTTCAACGAAGTGAGTCTCGAAGTATGCGTTTCAAGCAGTAGTAATTAAAAGGGTCTTTCATATATTGCAAAAAAATTACTTAGCTTTTTTATTTTAAGCCATTCTTTTTTAACAACAATGAGTGATAGAATAACGCCGTTGTCATATTTAGATTCAGCAACCATGATAATTTTGCAGTGGGCGAAAAATCTTTGTTTATCAGTGTAAATGATTTCTAAACTGTTTTGATAAAAATGAAAAACAATTCCTATATGTCACTGTACTAAACCTAAACAACTTAAAGTAATCCTAAATTCATATCTTAAAGTCTGATAATTTAATTCATCTTCCCCTTATCTCAGCAGACATGTAGGTAATACATGTATTATTTCCACTTTAGAATATTTACTTTATATCTAACCACTCTTGTCGAATTAGACTTACGCATATCCGATACTGTTATAAATGTATCCCTTCTAAGTTACTTTGAAATTAGTTGATTGTCAGTTTGCTAGCTTTTTCCGGTGGGTAAATCATTTATCTTGCTCGCTATCACCACCAAATATTCTTACGTGATAGCATGTTTGGTTGATTTCGTTTACACCTTCACGTGACGTTAGGCTTTCTCGAATCGCAAACGATTCATTCATGTCGTGAATGGGACTTGTTATGTGGTAATAAAACTGCTTAGAGTGTTGGAAAACGTCGTGACAGGAAAGTATAAGTAGTTTGTTGTGCGTTAAATAAATGGTATTTTTGGTCACTGATTAAATAAAAATATTTGGGGGAAGAAAGATTTAAAAGAATCAAGTAGCAGATATACCCGACTTTGCTCGTGATTAAAAATGTGAAAATGCTAGTAGTATTCAAAATGATATTGTTCTTTAAAATTTCATAATTAAAATATATAATTTCAATCGCCTAAAATATGAATAATAATCCCTGTTCTCGCTATACAAATTTATCTGTACTGGCAACAATTTGGTACAGTTTATCAACATGCGCCTAAATAAAAACGCTAAAAGAGTAGTAAAAGCAATTATAGTGTAACATACGCAATTATAGTGTAAGAAGTATTTTTCTAATTGAAGAACCAGGTACAGAATATATGAAGAAAAACAATTGTAGATTATAGGATAATTATTATTGTTTGAGTTCTAATTTGCATTGCATTGGTAATTTATTAATACCATATTAACAGTTTAAATAAATATTATTTATTTAATACGAGACTTTCGCCCTAAAAATACATACAATACAGTAGAACTTATCTTACCCAGGTCTCATCTGAATTATTTTGCCTCATTATTAAACAAGAACTAAACAAGAAAAACTGTATCTGTTAATTTCCCATCTCTTTAATACATTAAACTTCCCTGTCCTCAGAGATGCTGTTTTTTATACAGTTAATCGATATAAGGTCAGACACTGTGACATTTTATTTCATGAGCATTACTCAGCGGAATGCAAATTAAAAAATAATTGGAACTCATAATACGTTACCGTATCCAAAATATTTACATGTCACCAGCGTTAAACTTTTAACGGACCTCAGAGATCTAATACTCCTTTCCCGTAGATTTGAGTTATGAATACCCCGAAGCCAGGTGGAAAAAAAATCCTCCAGAGGCATTTCGCTGAAAATATTTAATCAAGGTTGTCACTTATCGTTTTTACAACATTCAAACGAAAGACCTTTATTGAATCATTAAGAAAACTGGGAGTAAAAAACCAAGAAAATCCCTTCGGGCGCAGGTTGAAGTCAGGAAGGTTTTGCTGACAACATACTGCACGATACTTTTTCATTGAATTTAACAAAGGAGGCGATTTGGAACCAAGAAAGTGAAAGAGAAAGGACTAGAAGGGAAAGTTGTAGGAATGAGAGGAAAAAATGCTTCTCTAAGATTTAAGTACCTGCTGAAACGATGAAAATTGCTGATTTGACTCCCTTCGTTTAGGGAACGGAATCTCTATAATGATTGAAAAACCTATCAAGTACCTTTAGGCGGCGCAAATGTGATATTTTCTTTATCTCGATTTTTCACAGCACTTTTCGCTTTGGATAGGAAACTGAGTGTCTGTCATGAAATCATTCACCAGCAGGAGTTTCTTCTATTGCATTTTTATGTATGTATATTATGCTGTTTTACTTGACGTTGTTGCTTTCTATCACGAATATCTGTGAGGAATATATATCTTATTTGCGAAATAGTACAGATGAACATGAACACATGGTACTTAGAGTTATGGTTTTATCATTACTTAAGATCTTGTAAAATGTTAAGCGCTCTAAATTAGATTGATAAATCAGTTTCATATATTGACATTTTATTAATAGTAACAAAAGAAAATTAGATATTTTTTCTGCAATTCAACACGGTTGTATGCACGCACATTGTGCAAAACAATTGCCTTCAGATGCCAATCTGTACCTATGAAATCAAAGTATGGGGAACAAAAAAATTCTTGACTTACACCTAAAACCGCGCTTTTACCAAGCAATTTTCAAAAAAATCACCCGCAAAATAGATTCTTGTTGTACTTTATCTTGTTTTACTACATTATTCACGAACGATACAAACCATTATTCAATTGATATGCATGTAGCGAACCCTTATACGACATGGATGCCTTGATCTGGAGACGTCTTTAACCCTACGCTGTGATACTGACCTACCAAACTTTAGCTCCGGAACTGTCAAGTTGGTGTTTTTGCATTTTCGCTACATGGGGATTCTGTCTCATGAATATCACCACGAGTTTTCCACTTAGAGCCGTTAATTTTTTTATGCCCTTCAGATTTCATACATTTTCTTTTTTGCAATAATTGAACGATCTTTGCGAAGAGGGCTATATAAAATATTATTTTCTGTACTTTGATGCTAATATGTCACACAGATTTAAAAGTGTCTTAAAATATTTTTTTTCATACCATTTAAAATAATTTTTCATTTGAAAGGATGTATCTAGCGGTAACTTTTCAAAAATTATAAGCCTAGCCAGTCTTTCTAAAATAATTACATGACATTATTCAATAATGAATAAATGATCGTTAATGCCAATAAATTTAGCAACAATGCATTCTTTGACTTTTATTAAATAGCAGCGCCCTGCATTTTACGTAGCTTGCTTGTTCGAGTTATCGGTGGAAAAAATGTCTTCTGAAAGAGAGTTATATTTTTTATCATAATATACAATGTTGCATTCTAATCTCTAAAAAATGAACGATGCAGAATTTGATTATTATAATGAGATTTAATTAAAATATGTAAAAAGTTTGAAACAGGCGAAACTAATTTGAATATTCATATGTAGTAAGTTTCATCACACAGATAATTTTTTGCTGCATCTTTTGATAAAAGCTTCGCGATTAGAATGTCCTGGTTGCAGTTTGATTATACAACTTTTCATCAGTCATATCACCCCCCTCCAGTCTTCCCACTCTAAAAATCAAGAAGAAATATTGTCTCCCCCCTTTTTTGGAAAGCTTTATCAAGCGTCATAGCTTGGCCATATCTTGCGACGTTTCCGCAAAAAATAAAAAAAAAGTCTACTTTAGGTTTTACGATAAACTGCTTTCAGTAAAAAAATGGCAGAGAGGGAGTTTAAAAGAAAAAGTAATCATAAAACATCGAAACTGCATCTCATATTTTTTTGCTCCAATCTTCCTCGGTTGTACAGATAAGGCGTTTTAATTAAACAACGTTATGTATATATTTTTCCCCTATAAGCTATCTCCCGAAAAATTCTTCTCGGCATGCACTGGCCGTATTCTCTGTATGCTTTTCAAATCAGCGCAGAACGTGCTCTTGAGTGAGGTGCATTCATTACTGCTATGAGTGGGCCGATTTAATGGAGGTTATGTTAACGTTTCAGTGGCATAATTTACATTAGATTTTATCTGTTTCCATTAGTCTTAATCTGTTCTTGTCTCTTTCTACAGCTTGATTAATTAACGTGACTTAGTTATTATGATGTGCCTCTTTTATTCTGAAGTGAATTCTATTGATTATTCTTCCATATCTATTTATGAAATCAAGACTGAATAATTGCGATTTCCAGCTCACTTAATACATACGTTTCAATGAATGGAAGTTAAACTCATTTATGTAATTACAGTATATAGTTTACTATAGGATTTGAAAATAATATACTATATTCGAAAATAGTAATCTATATTTTTTCACATATGAATATTTATTTTCGTAAATGTCTATTATATCTGTTTAACTAAAATATTTCTACAGCAAATTTGTGCCACCTGTAATTATGCTCATATAAGAATATATTTTTTGAACAAATTCAAAAAATATATAAATCTAAACATATAAAATTTAATATATTTTTCAATGTTCTGTATGCAAATCTACATTTTTCTAAATATGATACAGTTATTCTCTACTTTTAAGTATTCGTGTAGCGGAATGAATACTTAAAAGTAATATTTAATTATGCGCGTATAAGAATACATTCTTTGAACAAATTCTAAAAATATATAGATCTTAACATATAAAATTTAATATATTTTTCAAAGTTCTGTATACAAATCCACATTTTTTTAAATATGATATAGTTATTCTCTACTTTTAAGTATTCATGTAACGGATGAATTTGCACACTACTTTGGTAACCTTGGTAACATCCTGAATCTTCTAACCCTCCTGCAACTTCATTAAACTGCAGAACTTCACATTGTTGACACTTGGCATCCATCTTTCCAATAGGGAATATCATTACATTTATTAAAGCTCCAGAAGCTATGTCTGCTGCATACATTTCTGACAGCCTGCTAGCAGCTCTGGAGCCTTTTCGATTCATATAAACAGACTGTTAATGTGAATGCTAAAAAGTTCTGACAATCGTGTACATACAAATAGTTTTCGTATTTATTTTATTTAATTCTCTATAAGAATCATCAATAAGCTATATAATTGTTAACTGCATGAATACTTACGTTTCAATGGTATATTTTATAACAATTATAGTTACAAAACGCTCTGTTTATAAGAATCAACTATAAGACATGTAATTTTTAACTGCAGTTATAATTTCATTATAATCGTAATTGTTAATTACCTCAAGTTTCTAAGTTTTTAAGTAGTCAACAATAAAATAGATAATTATTCTGTCTTCGGCCATCATAGTGACGTTTCTGCCAATAACAATCACAGAGAAGTTGTAAGCCGGCTTGATTCTAGTACCGCCTTTCATACCTACGAGTTCATATTAGACTATATGGAATGTGAAAAACCCAGACAACACGGCTTACCCTAGGGTACGGGTAGCTGTTTGAGTAGCCGGGAATGTAAACCTGCCGAAACAGGCTTCCATGGCATTTTAGACTATATATAAAATTTTCTGTTTTGCCGTCTATTTGCAATGCAGTGTCGAAAAATTCGTAAAATTTATTTAATATAAAGAGAAGTCATTGTTTCACCATGTACCGCAGTTAAATGATGAATGCTTATGCGTTTTTAAAAATAATAGTTTTGTAGATCTTTTCATACTAAATACTCGATAATATATGTTGTATGATATTAACATATTAATTAACTATTACAATGCACATTTTTCCTGCTAAAAGCATCACGTGCCTCATAAACTTGTCATATGAGAATATCTACAAAGCTGTTTACAAATTTACAAATCTATAATTGAGAATATCTACAAAGCTGGTAACAGCTTATAGCCTAATCTGTGCTTTCTATTATCCTAAATATTCGACCTTAAAAAAGTACCGTGTTCGCAATCCAATCGGATAATAGAGATTTCACTGTACATCCATATAATTGAATAATCCATATATTTTTTCATTTCGTAGTTTTCACTATGACGTGTAATAATACATAGTCATTTCACTCATTCTATTCATCATGTGAAAGTCATACTTGCGTACGAATTCATATCACGCTCAGTTCAAGTCAAGTCAATATATGTGCGCATTAATGAATGTTAACGATATATTCATGGGTACTTAACGCTTGGGAAGTCTTCAATTGTAGACGGTAATTGATTCCTGTATAAATATAAAGGCATTAGGTCATAATTAGAAATTTAAAATAAGACATTACTTTGAATATTCTCAGCGCAACATTCAATGAAGTGATAAATATAATTTTCAAATGATCCTTGTAGTAAGGTTAATAAAAAGACGTGACTCCCTAAGAGTTGATTCAGAGTGAAAGTTCAGATACTTAGGGGTGCAAGTTTACGTGTGAATATGTTAACCCCAGAAATTTTCTAAATCCAAGCACGTCCAACTTTCCAAATTTTCCTTATCTGCGGTCATACATGTTTTTCCCTGGGGCACAAACAACAAGCTCATATGTATACATAGGACTTCTCCCTAACTTTTACCACTGAGATACAGATGCATATATCGAAATTGCGTCTGAATCCCGAACAACCTATAATCAGAATTCCTTTTCTTGCCACCTACTGATTAGATGGAATTCCGCAGAGAGAAAGATGAAATGCTGGATAGAGGTTTGGTGTTATCTGTCCCTTATTGCCGAACGTTGCTTTCCCTTGAGGTTGCGAGGTCAAAAGATCAGGCATAGGGGCCGCATTGTTATCAAGCTCAAATGCGGGAAATATTTCTATACTTCAGTCTTGCTAATCCAATCTTATCGTGTGACTTCTGTCACATGTATCATTCGGGTCTGGAGTTAGATTTGTCTCTGAAGTCTGATGCGTCTCTAGTTAGTTCTGTATGATAAATAATAGTTAAATTCTTTATTTAATTGATTTTTTTTAATATTATATAGTTTTATTTTCGTAAAAAATATTTTTGAGCCTTAAATGACTTACAATCACGTCTAGTAGACAAAATTGCTTGTTGCATTACGCTGCACGGTGACTGTGACGGAACATTTGTCACATTTCTTAACATTCAAGTTTTTTTATGAACCACCTAGTTCGTAAAAGAGTTTTCGTATATAATGCGGTTCATCAACTTCATATCTATAAAATTGGAATAGTGAATATGATTAGAATGCTATAGTTCTATGTACAAAGTTTCAAACGTTACAAGGGCTGATATCAAGCATAATGGTTCTGCGGTTCAAAATCTTATGTGGTGTTCAAAGCGAAAAAACTCTTATTTTATAACCGATAAAAAATATAGCTGGGTAGTACGCACAGTAACAGTACTTGTATGCAAATTTTCAACTTTCTATCTTCAATAGTTTTGGCTGTGCAATTTATACTTTAGCTTTCAGTCTCACTATTTTTATTATCTCTCTATTTTTATAGAAAAAGAAACCAAGAAAATCCGCTAATTAAAATTTTTTCGAACAAAATTAAAATATTTTAGATGTTTTTTATTACTTATGGGTCAAGTCTTACGTGTATTTAAAGTTTCAAATTTCTACCTTTAGTAGTTTGGGCAGTGTAATTCATTCAGTCTGTTGGCCAGTCTCACTCAGGTACAAGTGCTGTTTCAGAAGAATGTGCATATTATGTTTTAAAGACATCAGATAAATTTTATGCTTATGTTCCTAATGAAACGACGAACACGAACAATACTAAATTATTAATTTTTTCTAATATTTTAAAAAATTTAATAAAGATGAAATGTGGAAACATCTAACCTTAATACATTAACGAAAGTTAAACATTTTAAAGATAACTATTGGATTTTCTTTAATTATATGATATATACATCTTACATGTATATGATATACACATCATAAATCAAACACCCGATAAAATAATCCACCTGGTAATTAACTTTATCCTAAGCGCTATCGCCATAAGTTCATCTTTTTGCATTCTCTTAATACGAAAATAACTATGAATAAAAAAGAGATCAATGATTGAACAGGAGAATCCCAACGGTTATCGTATTTTTAACTACTCCCGCAAGGATCACATCAAGTGGAAAAGAAATAATAATTTGTATTTTTTCTTATTCTCTCAATCCTGTGCTAATATTTGCAGATGCAAGCTGTCTGCAGGGCTGGAGACAATGTCTCATTTTTCAACAGCCGCTCCCAAAGTTCTCCACAAAGTTGCGTCATTATCCAGGCGATGGATCATTTAGTCTGCACTGCTTGTGTAGAAGGTTTTAAGCCACAGGCTACTCAGGAAGTAAAGTTGGGCCGATGTTGCTTTCCGGTAATGATTATTAATGAACGAAACAGCTGCTTGCAAGGCTTTATTAATTGGTTTATTGCTTAACTTGTTCTTCGTCCGTTATCGATTTACTTAATAGCAATTTATTACAAACACTGTCAATCATAGCACGTTTTTGAAGATTCCCTAGTTATTGATGCCCCTGAATGTGTGACCTTAGGCAGTCCGGTAGCTCCCAAGAAACTATCCCATACCTTGATGACTTATCTTGCATGATTGAACTTTAATGAAACTAGCCATGTGAAAATCTTAAAGAACAGTTTTACATCCTCTAAGAATACATTCCATGTTATATCAACATTGGAGAACCTGGTATTTTTCCTCCTGTAGAAATGTCAAAAGTCTTATCTGTGCGGTGGTTCTTTAAAGGGCATTCGTGTAAGTGCCAGGATGTGGATTCACCTCAAGATGAGTTACTTCGGCAGAGTACACTTCGATAAAGTTTGTAATTCCGGCCCAGTAGCTCAATTGGCCGAGTGTCGGTTGGCCAGTACGGAAATAAGCGGTTTGAACCCCAATTGAGAAAATATTCTTTACCATGGTGCTCAAACAGATTATTCTTGCAGGTTAGTGCAGTGATGTAGTGTAAAAGTGGCTCCAGTACGACTAGTACGGATTCAGTAGATTCTGAAATATTAAGCTCTATCATCTGGGTTACTTAATACTGGGTGGAAGAGAATTATGATATTCATTTTTCTTACAGTTTTTTTTTTCAATTTTTGTTTCTCTAATAAGTAAAATATATCTATTATATGTGAACATAAAGCTCTAAATAATTATTTAATGCATTTTTCTTTATATTTCAGGTAAGACACAAGCTTAATTTTACTTTTGCTGCTTTGCTTGTGAGTAACCTCATTTTTGTAAGTCTTGTGTTTTTATCATTAAAATGGTAGATTAACGTATATAAACGAAATATCGGATTAATATATTCCATTACAGGAGTCCCTAAACAGAAATGTCACTTCAGATTCAGGAATATTTTATGAAAGTGACTCATAATATAAATGTAAATACACAACTGAATCGGCATATACCACAAATTTGAAACTTGAATAATTATATGTATCATTATATGTATATATATATATACAATACAATATATATATATATATATATATATATATATATATATATATATATATACAATAATAATAGTTTGAAAATCCAATGATAGAATAGAGAGAAGTTGCGACTCAAAAAACCCTAACTTTAAATTATGCCTACATAATAAAAAGAAGTATTAAATAGAGGATCATCAATCAAATGGAAAGAAAATGCAAATTTCTAGTCATCAAGCTGAAGATTATCAACAAATATCAATGGAATGGAATCGATAATTGAAAAACAGATGAAATCCTAGCATTAAAGCTTTAAACGTGAATAAGCACTAGGCCTAAATAAATGAATTGTGCATTTTGAAAAAAAACTGTTTTTCAAGTCCAAGTATTTAATCAAAATGAACACAAAATATTTGTTTCTGATATTAGAGATACATTATATCTATAAACTCTAATAACTTGGCCGACACACATAAAGATGGAAGAATTATAAGAATACAATAATACCTGCAAAAATATCTCTGCATATGTCGTAACCAATGGAACCTAGAATGAAGAGACCAGTGTTGCCAATCACAAAGGATAAAAGTAGAGATCTACTGTTGCCAATCGTGAGAACTAAATAACAGTAATGCGAATAGGCAATAAAGTGTGATATTCTACCGTAAGAGCTACATAATAATAGGGCGTATAATATAATCAAAAACAGTGAGGCTAATGTTTAAGGGGATGTAAATACAATGTAGTGTTAATACAAGAGAATGTTGATGACTGGCACTTTGTTCTTTTCAATAATTATATTTTTCAAGGAAATACATTATACTTACAAGTCTCAGGAGTTCCGTAATGTGGTTGCAGTAGCAGTATGTTAGCTATTTTATACATTTATCATTACGAACAGTCTTTTACTTCAATAGATTATAAAATTTACAGATATGTTGATGATATGATTTGTTTAGTGTTTACTGAAAACTATGTCATAGATATAGATTTCTATCCAGACAATTTGGAATTAATTTCTAATGAAGTCACTATTAGTAATAACATACCTGTTTTGGATTTATATCTAATTATTGAACCTACTAATGGAACCTACTAATTTATATGATAAAAAATAATATTTTAATTTTAACATTAATGAAATATTACCAATTAATTCCTGCAACTCGATTCAATTTTTTAGAAATATTATACTTAATCAACTTTTTAGAATTTATAGATTATCAAATAAAAAATTCCCTTCTATGCATATAAATAATCTAAAAATTATCAGAACATTTTATAAATATCCAACATATTTAGTGAATGGTATAGTTAAAAAGTTTGGATTTGTTGAATATTCATAAAATCTCTTCGAAGTATCTTATAGTAGCCAGACATCAACATTCTCTTGTATTGACACTACATTGTATTTACATCCCCTTAAACATTAGCCTCACAGTTTTGGATTATATTATACGCCCTATTATTATGTAGCTCTTACTGTAGAATATTACCTTTTATTGCCTATTTGCATTACTGTTATTTATTTCTTACGATTTGCAACAGTAGATCTCTACTTTTATCCTTTGTGATTGGCAACACTGGTCTCTTCATTTCAGGTTCCATTGGTTACGACATATGCCGAGTTTTTTTCCAGGTATTCCTTTATCCTTTATAATTTTTCCATCTTTATGTGTGTCGTCCAAAGTATTAGAGTTTATAGATATAATCTATTTCTAATATCAGAAACACACATTTTGTGTTCATTTTATAAAATACCTATACTTGAAGAAGAGTTTTTTCAAAATGAACAATTCTTTTGGCCTAGTGCTTATCCATGTGTAGCTTTAATGCTTGGATTTTATTTGTTTTTCAACTATCGATTCCATTCCATTGATATTTGTTGATCATCTTCAGCTTGATGACTAGAAATTTGCATTTTCCCCCCATTTGATTGATGATTCTCTATTTAATACTTCTTTTTATTATGTAGGCATATTTTAAAGTTAGGGTTTTTTGAGTTGCAACTGCTCTCCATTCTAGCACTGGATTTTTAAACTATTATTATAATTGAAATCATTTTATTTATAAGCGGCATTTGCGCAATAAATTAAATGTATTTTGCATCGTCATTCTTTATTACTTAATAACTTTAGTATTTTTAACTATTCATACATATATATATATATATATATATATATATATATTTATATATATATATATATATATTTATATATATATATATATATATATATATATATATATAAATAAAAATTGAAAGATTTTAATCGAAAACTATGCATAAACTACTGTATGTACAAAAAACCCATCTCTAGCATATCTGTTACAAATGAGTAACTATAGACCAAGACTAAGGATAACAAGAAAGATCAATCATGCATAAGCATTGATTATGAAACACTTTCCAACTGAAATGTAATTTCATTTAAAAATTTCTAAAATGTGATTCATTCAGTGGTAATATCTTTTACATTATCACAGTACTACAGTAATTTATTATACTTAAATATTTAAAACTGTATCGAAATATAAATCATCTGATTCTTTATGCAAAATCAATGAATATTTCATTCATATAACTTGTATTCCAGACTCCAGAGCTAAATAATTTTGTGTGAAAAAAATTCAGCAATTCTTATGTACGAGTAATTCATCTTACAATCGCTTGAGATATTTGCATTCTGCATATGTTAAAATTAGGCTTCCTTGAAGAAATAATAAAAGTTTAGGGATCATTTAAAATCACAACTATTGTAATTGCATAGGCACGGAATTTAGATACACAGATAATACACAGATAATATATATGTGTATGTGTATGTACTCAAAGTATTGGAATCGTGCCGAAGATCGGAACTCGAATTTTCAAAGTATCTACACGTTTTGGGACTTCTAGAACACGAAAAAACTACTTTTAGGAAGACGTCTGTGTGTGTAAGGGTGTATCTGTGTATGTTTCTGTGTGTCTGTGTGGATATTACATCCACTCTAATTGAAAAACTAATGGAACGAATTTCATACAATTTGGTAGGTATGTTTTTTGTGGGAAATCCTGATGTTCATTAGATTATAGTACGATTCGTAATAAAAGAATCTGCCTTCTTTGCGAAATGGCCGCAGAAATTGCCTTTATCCACTCTAGCTAAAAACTAATGAACCAAATTTAACAAAATTTGGAGTATAATATTTCAATAACCTACAAGTGATTTATATACCAAATTTAACAAAATTTTGTATATAAATCATTTGTAGGTTATTCTACTACGATTCGGGAAAAAGGAACGGGCTATTTTTGCGAAATGGCCAGCAAAAATCGTTATATATAAAAATAAAAGACTACGTGTGCTCAATTATATCAATTAAATTCCTATTTTATATGTGATTTTTGACAACAAAAAGAATAAGACTAACCCCATTACTCTAGGACTAGCCGTTCTTGAGATATTCTAGTTTTTTCGCGTTTTCGCTACGCCACCTTTGACAATAAGTCCAGTTATCAAAAGTCCAGTTATCCAGTTATCCAGAACCAAATTTAAGTTTAACGTGTAAATTCAATGTCATTTAAAATACTTATGTTGTGCAGATAAACTCAAATTATCATTGAATAAATAAAGAGAACGAATATGAGTCTGCAGGGAAAGACATGTGCTGTCCACATCAGAATTTTTAACAATATTACAACAATGATTTATAAAAGTGAACGGGGATTAATTGCGGGTCATTTCGAAAAAAATGTATGATCTATATTTAAAGATCCACCAAATTGCTGTAGAATAAAATGTTCTACAAATTTAAGCTGTGTACCAAATTTTAACTCTCTAGGACGTAGGAAAGTGCATTTAAAATGCCATCAATTAAATTTATCATGAAGAGTTATATAAAATTTTAAAAAAATGAAAAATTGTTATCTACCAAATTATTTTAAAATATGAAGCCACTCCCATATGCAAAACGTTTTAACAAATGGAGAGATATTTATTATATAATATCTCTCTCTTTTCTTTCTGGAAGATATCCCAAAGTCAGAATTTAATTGAATTTGTTTTTTTCCCTATATTAAATAATTTTTTTAATTAAAAAACTACTTAACATATTTTACTGAATTTTTTTTTATATATTCTATGGGATAATGTGAATATTTCCTAAAAATTTCGAAGCAATTCGTGAATTTTAAATTTACTTAAAAAATGTTTGAAAAATTAGGTCCCATAGGGTTCAATGTATTTCATTTTTTCAACCCGGGTTCAATAAAAAACTAATTGGGTGATATTATTTATTTATATTTCCATAGGTCCTACAGACCGTCTGAACAACATACTAAAATTTCATTTTGATAAACTCATTTTTACGGCAGTTATCGTGCTAACGGACAGACAGACAGACAGACAGAATGAACAAAGTCATAAACACTTTTCAACTTTGTTGCAAAGTGTTAAAAATAGAAGGTAACATATCACTACAATGGAAAGGGGGATGAGAAGAATATTAGGATACAAAAATCACAGTTAAAAAGTATATATAAATATAAACAAAAATGAAAAATAAAACACGGCAAAAATGAGAAAAGGCAATAATTAGCAATAATCCGCAGAAAAAATCACAAAAGCGATGAGAGAACTCAAACCAAAATACTCCATAATGCGAAATGTGAATACATATATATATATACATATATATATATATATATATATATATATATATATATATATATAAATTTGTGATGAATATTATAAATTAGCGCACTTTATGGAATTATTGAGTACAGCGTCTAATAATGCATATCCCCCCAAGTTTGTTATTAAAATTATCAACTCAGTGTATCAAATTTCACTCGATAACATCCTAGAAAACATTCCCAATTATAGTGACTGACATACAGTAAAAAAAAAAAAAATTATATATAATTATTTATTAATTATATAAATAAATAAAAATGAAAAATAATAAACTAAGTCAAAAACATTAGAAAAATCAAAAAATCGGAAAATAAGATGCATTAAGATTAATGCTTTGAATTTTATTTTCGCAAAAAAATGTAACTTTTGTCAGTATTGAAACTACGATTTGAGCGCCCTTATAATGGTGTATAGTGGCATTCTCGTTTATCTAGTTTTCCTATGAATTACTTGTTTAGTAAGAATTTTCATCTTTGATTCATATTCATATTCAGGATTGCATATTTGGGAAGTTATATTCTGAATTGCTTGTCCAGTCTCCAGCTTAGACTCACTGGAGGGGTCTGGGAGTATTATCGTGAACGTTCGTACTGCCTCCCTGGTAGAATTTCGACTTGTTCATTCCGGTGCTTCTAGATTAAGCCGTTGAGGTTGATCGTGTATACACGTGGTGGAAGAAGAAGGGTTCATGCCGCATGGTAATACACATTTTCTTAATGTATCCTATTTTCATTTTTTCATTTTTGTTGCCTGTAGTCTGAGTTTAAGCATTTATAGTAACGTACTATTGCTTAATCTGAAACAGGCATTTGTTTGGGTTAATTAAAATGAAATACTCAGACCTGAAGATGAATTTAATTCTGATTAATCATCGAATTTGGGACGGTGATGTTCTTTTCTCTTATCGGCATTATGGCCGTGAATTTGCTTCTATGGTGATGTTAATATTACTTGAATTGTATTCTTATTTATTTTTTTTTACATAATTCTTTTTATTACATATTTCAAATACATATATATATATATATATATATATATATATATATATATATATATATATATATAAAGTGTATACATATGAGGTACATTAGCATCCAAACTTTAAGAACGAAAATTTATTATTGTCGATAAGATTACAACCACAAATTTAAACGAATCAACAACTTTGGAAATTTGCATAACTCAATCAAAAAGCGGCATAGATTCATATTTTCAAATCGCACTCATGATAATTATGTGGCAGAACTGAAAAAGACAAAAGACGCAAGGCTAAGCTAAGCTAAGCTAATTGTGTTTCAAGAAATCGATACGTTTTGCGTGTAGATCCGTTGAAGAATACGAATTCTTATTCTTCAACGGATCTATAATAGGAATCCGTAATTTAAACTTTACGTAATTATGTGCTTTTGTGCAATGTAGGCATCCACACTAGATCAAACACTATTAGTCAAAATTTCATAAAATTTGATAGTGCTGTCACTTACCTGATACCCGCTGTCTTGATACCATGGTCCATTTCGACCATAAGAGACGGTTCCGTCTCAATAGCTCATCGGTAGTGCATCAGCTAGTTAGTAGATTAGATAGTAGACGAAGATTCGTGGTTCGAAACCCGGTTGGGCATCAAGGCTCTTTACGATGGCGCAGGAACAAACCAACCCATTATGTTAGTGCAAAAATTTTGGAGGACTGAAAATGACCCTAGTACAACCGACACAGATTCAGTGGACTCTGATATGTTGCGCGCCAGTTTCTAATCGGAATAGAAAAGATCAAGCAGAAAGTTACTCTGAAGGATAAGAATCTGATGTGGGCAGTACATAACTTTCCCTACAGATTTAAATTCTTGCTATCTTTTTTTCTTTTATAAATCGTTAAATTGAGTTTAATAGCACAAAATAACACTGATAATTATTTGAAGTTACACTGAATTCGCAATTTCATTTTAATTTTCGTTTTTAATTGGCTACTAGACGTATTTTCAAAGGTGACTTGACAAAAATACGAAAGACTAAAATATCTGGAGAAAAGTTAGGTATAGAGTTAATGCCTTAATACTTTCATCGTCAAAATTTACGCATAAATCAAGCATTTAAATAATATATTTGAGGGTACATAGACTTTTATTTTAGAATTTGGCAATTTTTGCGAGTCATTTGCAGGTGTGTTCTTTCTTTCTGAATCGTACCAAAATCTAATCAGTACTAGAGTATTTAATTTTTATCTTTAACCTTTTGTCTGTGTCACCCGAATCCAGCTCGGGCAACCGAGTTTTGCTTTATCAAATGCTTTACAATATAATTCACTGTTTTTCCAATAGATGGCGATACTTGTCCACATTTTTAACACTTTACAACAAAGTTGAAAAGTGTTTATGACTTTGTTCATTCTGTCTGTCTGTCTGTCTGTCCGTTAGCACGATAACTGCCGTAAAAATGAGTTTATCAAAATGAAATTTTAGTATGTTGTTCAGACGGTCTGTAGGACCTATGGGAATATAAATAAATAATATCACCCAAATAGTTTTTTATTGAACCCGGGTTGAAAAAATGAAATACATTGAACCCTATGGGACCTAATTTTTCAAACATTTTTTAAGTAAATTTAAAATTCACGAATTGCTTCGAAATTTTTAGGAAATATTCACATTATCCCATGGAATATATAAAAAAAAATTCAGTAAAATATGTTAAGTAGTTTTTTAATTAAAAAAATTATTTAATATAGGGAAAAAAACAAATTCAATTAAATTCTGACTTTGGGATATCTTCCAGAAAGAAAAGAGAGAGAGATATTATATAATAAATATCTCTCCATTTGTTTAAACGTTTTGCATATGGGAGTGGCTTCATATTTTAAAATAAATTTGGTAGATAACAATTTTTCATTTTTTTTAAATTTTATGTAACTCTTCATGATAAATTTAATTGATGGCATTTTAAATGCACTTTCCTACGTCCTAGAGAGTTAAAATTTGGTACACAGCTTAAATTTGTTGAACATTTTATTCGACAAAAATTTGATGGATCTTTAAATATAGATCATACATTTTTTTCGAAATGGCCTGAAAATAATCCCCGTTCACTTCTATAAATCATTGGTGTAATATTGTTAAAAACTGTGATGTGGACAGCACATGTCTTTCCCTGCAGACTCATATTCGTTCTCTTTATTTATTCAATGATAATTTGAGTTTATCTGCACAACATAAGTATTTTAAATGACATTGAATTTACACGTTAAACTTAAATTTGGTTCTCATTTGATAGCTGGACTTATTGTCAAAGGTGGCGTAGCGAAAACGCGAAAAAACTAGAATATCTCAAGAACGGCTAGTCCTAGAGTAATGGGGTTAGTCTTATTCTTTTTGTTGTCAAAAATCACATATAAAATAGGAATTTAATTGATATAATTGAGCACACGTAGTCTTTTATTTTTATATATAACGATTTTTGCTGGCCATTTCGCAAAAATAGCCCGTTCCTTTTTCCCGAATCGTAGTAGAATAACCTACAAATGATTTATATACAAAATTTTGTTAAATTTGGTATATAAATCACTTGTAAGTTATTGAAATATTATACTCCAAATTTTGTTAAATTTGGTTCATTAGTTTTTAGCTAGAGTGTATAAAGGCAATTTCTGCGGCCATTTCGCAAAGAAGGCAGATTCTTTTATTACGAATCGTACTATAATCTAATGAACATCAGGATTTCCCACAAAAAACATACCTACCAAATTGTATGAAATTCGGTCCATTAGTTTTTCAATTAGAGTGGATGTAATATCCACACAGAAACATACACAGATACACCCTTACACACACAGACGTCTTCCTAAAAGTAGTTTTTTCGTGTTCTAGAAGTCCCAAAACGTGTAGATACTTTGAAAATTCGAGTTCCGATCTTCGGCACGATTCCAATACTTTGAGTACATACACATACACATATATATTATCTGTGTATTATCTGTGTATCTAAATTCCGTGCCTATGCAATTACAATAGTTGTGATTTTAAATGATCCCTAAACTTTTATTAATTCTTCAAGGAAGCCTAATTTTAACATATGCAGAATGCAAATATCTCAAGCGATTGTAAGATGAATTACATAAGATTTGCTGAATTTTTTTCACACAAAATTATTTAGCTCTGGAGTCTGGAATACAAGTTATATGAATGAAATATTCATTGATTTTGCATAAAGAATCAGATGATTTATATTTCGATACAGTTTTAAATATTTAAGTATAATAAATTACTGTAGTACTGTGATAATGTAAAAGATATTACCACTGAATGAATCACATTTTAGAAATTTTTAAATGAAATTACATTTCAGTTGGAAAGTGTTTCATAATCAATGCTTATGCATGATTGATCTTTCTTGTTTTTTTGGAAGTAGGCGGGATCAGCTAGCTGGATTAGGCGGGATATAAACCGAGTTTATTGTTCAGAGTGTGATGTAGGCTTGTGTACCGTGCCATGTTTTCGTATATATCATACTATAAAGGATTTGTGAAATTCTGAAAAATGATTCTGTGAAATGATTTGTGATATTAAAAAGATTATTTGATTTATTTTGCTATAATTAAACAATTTTGAGTAAAATATGAATATAATCCATTAATTGTCCACATGTATGTCAAAATATTAAATACAGTAGTTATTGCATATAAAAATTTATATTTTTACAAAATAAAATTTTTCTAACCTTTTTAAATGTTATAATGCACAAAACTGAAGCATAAAAAAATGTCCATTTTTGACACATTTTCCTGAAATATACTCCACAGGTAAGGGGTTAATAATATATTCAATATAATTTAATCTTTCTAATTTCGGAAAATTTGGCCAATTAGTTTCTCTGCTAGTGTGGATACGTACTTTTTTGCCGGCCATTGCAAGTTTTTTTTTCCCGAATCGTACCGAAATCTAATCAGCAACAAGATAACTCACAAGAGATTTACTTACCAAATTTTATAAAATTTGATCAAGTAGGTTTTCAATTAGCGTTGATACATGCATTGCACAGACAGACACACAGACTTTAAGCTAAACTAATTTTTTAACCTGCTGCGTTGCTCTCTAAAACGTATTGCCCTTTTTAGAGATAGTAATTTTTTAGCTGATTCTCATCAGTACCTCTTTCAAACCCTTGTGTCACAACAGATGGACTGTCCGAAAAGATTCTATTCAAAGCATCCTTTCTAATTATGAAGAAAATTCTGATGTAGGCCGGAAAATCACAGGACTGAGACATTCATTCGAGCTGTTTTCTGCATATTTTGGGTTAAATGTTTGTGTGAAATGGCTTTCGGCAGCAGAAGAGATCAGTAAATAGTTACAATTAAAATCAATTAAATCTCAGGAAAAAAACAACTTCTATCTATACACTATATTTTCACATTTTGAGGGTTTAAGAAACGATGATAATTTCGACGAACTTTGAAATTTTATTCTAAATTTATTTGAGAATTGGACTAATTCACACATATATTGCTACGAATTCGTAAAATGCCCAAAAGATGCAATGAAGGATTGTTACCTTCTATTTTTCAAACACCCCAGGGTTACTTCAAAAAATAATATTTCGAATCGCTGGATGCCCTAATATCTTCCTTACGCGACCGCTTTTTAAAAAATCTGATGTGGGCAACACATGCCTTTCCTTATATAATGTAATGAATTTACTACTTTTACAGTAAAAAAAATAAGTTTTTTCTTAAAGTAGATACTTATATTATTTCCAAGATATTGAAATTTCGACAATTAGTCGTCATTTTCATTGATTTATCCTCATTTTTATCCATTTGGCGAGATTTTCGTTAATTTGGCAACATTTCAAAAAGTCGCCAAGTTGGCGACATTCCGCCAAAATAATCCCCAAAATCTCGCCAAGCGTTATGGAAGAAGAAATAAGTTATTCTTACAGCAGATAAATGACTATTGGCGATCAAATACAAAAGTATTACTCAAAGTATCTTCTTTCATGAATGGAACGAGCTAGATCCACGCGAATGATGTCACCCAATTTATCGCATGGTATTACATATGAAAAGCTAACATGTTTCTCAATTGGAAATCTTTTTTTTATTTTATGTGACTTTTTGATAATTTTTCCAAAAATGTGCAATATCTCAAGAACGGTTGTTAGCGTTCTAAAATTTATGTCAATCTTTTTCTAATGAAAAATTACATAAGAAATGTCTATTTGCGTAACTTTATTAGCGGTTTTGATTTTTTTACAATTTTTTCAAAATTTCACTCGAAAATTTAGGGGGGTTCTGAGCATTCGATTGCGTATAAAAACAATAGGCTTCCAGTGTTTACGGATTGTGATTTTTGTACCAAATTTCATTCAAATCGGTCCATTCGTCTGTCAGTTATCGTCTCCACAGACTCATGGACACACACACACAGACATCACTTCAAAAATGTTTGATTCGTGATCAGGGATGCTTGAAACGTGCTCTCCCGTCGAAAACTCGAATTCGAATTTTCGACCCCTTCACAATACTTTCCTTATACATTATGTATATAAGGAAAGTAACAAGCGCATTAAACTTACGGAGAGCTTGTAAAGTTGTACTATCACCTGCAGCAAATGCCAATGAAATGGGCTTAGAGTTTGAGGATAGCCTTAAAACTTACAGACATACAGAAAGATCGACTGAAAATAAAAATTAGTATGTTACCGGATTTCATAAAATCTTTGGGTGATAAGTATAAGCATGATTTGAACTTCAAAAAAATTAACATTTCTACAATATGCAAAATTTTGAAAAGGGATCACCAATTATCGTCAAATACGTTTAGCGAGATACAGAGACTTTTGCAAATATATCTGACTATACCTGTGACGATAAAGTACGGGGTGTGAATTGCGCACGTTTTGGGATCTCTAGAATACGAAAAAACTATTTCCAGCGTGACGACTGTGTGTGTGCGTCTCTTTCAGATTCTGTTTTTCTCAATATTTGCCATCAATTTGCATACATATATGCTTATTCTTATCGCTATTATACTTATGAATCTACATTTTTTACTTTCCCTGCAATACATGGTAATGTATAGGGAAAGTATTGAAATCATATCGAAAATCTCAACTCGAGTTTTCGACGGATCTACACGTTTCGAGACCTTTAGAATACGAAAACACTACTTTTATCGTCACGTCTATGTGTCTGTCTGTGCAATGTATATATCCACTCTAACTCAAACAGTAATGGACCAAATTTCATAAAATTGGGTAGCGAAGTCCCTTGTGTGTGGCCTTGGTGCTAATTGGTTTTTGGTACGATTCGGGATAAAAGAACGTGCCTTTTTTTCAGAAATGACCCGGAAAATTTGCCTGTATCTACTGTAGCTGAAAAACTAATAAATAAAATTTTACAAAATTTGGTAGATAAGTCACTTGTGGGTTACCTTGGTGTTGGTTAGATTTTGGTACAGTTCGAAGAAAACGAACATTACTTTTTTAACGAAATGGGTCCTTAAAAATCGCCAAGAAAAAAAATAAAAGGCTACACATGTATCAATAAAATACATATTTTATACGTAATTTTTGACAATGAAATGAATAAGACCAACCTCATTACTTTAAGATGGATCATTCTCGAGATATTTGATTTTTTAATTGGTGGGAACTAAAGATGTTTTTCACGGTAGTGAAAAAAACTATGCAATGAAATTTCTTAAAATTTAGTATTCACATCCCTGATTAGGTTATTCTGATACTGATTAGATTTGGCATGATTTGAAAAAATATAACCGTCCCTTTTTTCGAAATGGCCCGCAAAGTTCATGAAAATGTGAAATGCATAAAATTGCTAAAATATATTTATTAATTACATGTTCTTCATGTAACTTTTGACAACACAGCGAATAAGACTGGTACCATGACTCTAGGATGAACCGTTTTCGAGATATTTTAGATTTTTGGAATTTTGAAGAGCTGAAGTACTTAAATTGCATTAATTTGCTAAATGAAACGACCATAATAATAAAAATAAACGTTCACTATCGACGCTGCTAGCTAGTGCAGACAAGTACTTTCTAGCTAATTTTGCAAGTATGGCACAAAATAGAAACATTCATATATAGAAACATTTCTATTTTAAATTGGCATAAAATAGAAATATTGCCTTTAAAAAAATAACGGTGGTATCAATACGACTGTAGTGATTTTTAAGAGTGAACAGAGTGAGTAAGGGCACAAAGCACAGATAGAACATGTTTCTAGATGCACAGCACACAAACTGCTATGAAATGAATTAGAATTTTTTTGACTAATTATATTTCTTTTTTTAAGCATATTTTTAATTCTAATATCTAAAAATTGCAAAAATTATAATTACTACGTTATGAAATATAATTTTGCGTATAGTGTTTTTAAAAAAATTCTAAGAATTATGTGTGTTTTTATTTCTAAGTATCATGTTTATTTTCTTTTAAAGCTTTTATTACTTCTTCCCAAAATTTCTTCCAAGTATCAAATTTGTTTTAATTTAGTATTGTGTTTTTTAACATTTCACTCCTGTATCAACTTTTTGTACGTAGCGTATTATTTTAAAAAATTTTCCTAGTATATTTTTTTTTATTTCTGCAAATAACATTAAATTAATTATAAAAAATTTATACTTTAAATGAATAAAATAATTTTAATATTTAACACTGTCTAAGCAGAGAATAAATGAAAACGTGGTCATATTGCATTTGTTATGCATACATGTTTATTTCAAATCCTGTAAAATCAAATTATTATTTTACATGTTTTTTATAGATTTTAGTTTTAGACATGTATAATTACACTAAATGAAAGTTGCTTTATTTACTAATATATAGATTAAATTTATTTTATTATAAACACTAACCAATACTAAATAAGTATTTTTACTTGCAGGTAGGTTATAAATGAAGCAACTTTCATTTAGTATAAGTATACTGTCTTAAGTCTAAAATACATAAAAACATGTAAAAGAATAATTTATGATTTTACAGGATTTGAAATAAACAAGCATGCGTGACAACAAATGCCATCTCGAACCACGTTTTTATTTAATCTCCGCTTAGAGAGTTTTAAGTGCGAGCATGGATGCACATACAACGATGCTGAAAACATGCACTTTTCCCGTTTGCTTTTAAAGCAATATCTAATGCTAAAAGTAATATATAGATAAAATAAAGCTAGGAAGATATATAAAATAAAATAAAAGTTAAAGCTAAATATAATTAAATAATTTAAAATATATAAATTAAGCAACGTGTTAAGCTAACACAGAAAGATCAAGATACCAACCTACAAACACGGCGGGAAACATAAAGAATAACTCTAACTGAAACTCAGTGTTGCCAGATACACAGAGCTTATGGCTTCGTCCGCTGAGGTAGAAATGAGTCCGCTCCAGAAGCTTCCAGAGCTGCGTGACGTCACGTCCGATCACCGAACTCAAGTAGCATCGGCGGGGTTAGAACTTGGGAGGGTGAAGATAAACAAGTAGGGAGATCCCTGACCACCTGTGTTGGAGGACAAAGCTGATAGGGGATTAGCAAGAAGTCCCAAGGGGAGGGAGGTGGAATGGTTATTTTTACGTATGAAAAATGGTAATTTTAATGTAATATAAACGGTATTTATAACGTATGATGAACGGTATTTATAATGTATGATAAACGGTAATACATGAAAATGCCTTCGGGAAAAGGGTTCGAGAACAAAGCTGAAAGAGGATTTGAGCAAGGGGGGAGCGTTAATGGTTATTTTTACGTATGACAAATTGGTATTTTTAATGTATATATATAATAAAAACGGTTACTTTAATGTAAAATAAACAGTAATACATACGTATTTAAAACGGTATTTCTACATACGGTATGTTCATACATGGTAATTCATAGGTATGATATACGGTATTTTTATATACTGTTTACTCATAACGGTATTATAACCGATGTATTACCGTTTATCGTATAACACATACAAAAATATAACGTATAAACGGTTTAATAACGATTATAATACCGTATGTGTGTTACCTGGGTATATATATATATATATATATATATTCTTTATACGTGCTAATAAAATGATGTGAGTAATGCAAGAAAGTGAGGATCTCAAAAATGTGCATTAGTATGAGTAACAAAAAAAATCTTCCTTGTCCCCCCCCCCCCCTCCCAAGATGCATTCGTTTCGCCGTCTTTGTAGGTGTAAGTGCATAGTTTATCTACAGGTTTTAGATCCAATCTCAGTCAAGTCCTTGAGCGAGATAGAGCAATCGCTCTAGGACGCCGAACTAGGAGGGGGCTCTTGCGATGAACATATTTTGGCTAAAAGACCAAAGATCATATACATTGCTGGGAAGTGCTTGCTCCCTAAAATTATTTGCTCCAGGGCGTCAAAATTCTTGTTGCCCAACGGTGCAATGCAAAGTGAAGTGATAGTGTATAGTTCTCCACGAACTATTCATTATTGGGACAATAGGAATTTTGTAACGTATGTAGAATTCGATATTTAATAATAACTGAATTATTTAATTCGATTACAAAATGCACTTTTGAAATATATTTTCATACGACGAGCTGAAAACCAGTTATGATCCTCTTTGTCTGACTATGTCTGTTGTCAAATAACAAACGCTGTCAAATAATAAACGCTGTCAAATAATTCAATCTTTGTATTGCAATATTTGGTATAGTTATGCATGCATCATACGGAGACGCGATAAAAACAACTACCATGTTGTGATCACTATGAAAACGAGAAATAAAATTTGAATTTTATATGAGAAGCCATGTAATTCTTTAATAAAAACTAGAGGTAAAAGGGACATTTCGGTATACAAGTGGCGCCATCTGATGCGCACTTGTATAACGAAACTCTACAATTATGAAATTAAACAAAACTCTACAATCCTGAATGAAATTTTACATTTATTTAACTTCTGAGCATGTCATTTTTTTCTTCCTAGACATTTAAAGAATATAATAAGCATATATACATATTTTACGTTATTCTGAAAATGCAAATGTATAATTCATTGAAAGAAGTATATTTTGAATGATGCTTTTATCACATGCTTCTGCCACTATTTTATATTTTCCTTCAGAAATAAAGTTTGTAAATATGTTTTACAAACCATTGAGTATTCAAGTATTTATCAAAATTTTTAGTGTAAAAATAAATACAATTCTGCACGTGTTGTATGTGCATTTAGATTAATAATTAAAGTTTAAAACGATAAATTACCTTTAATGCAAATGGAAATTCCATATTTATTAGGCATTAAACGTAAAATGTTTATATTTTTTTCTACATGTATTTAAAAAGTATTATTAGTAAAAAATGTGTTTTTATTACTGTGTATATTTTACATTTGTGAAGTACATGTACGTTATCAGTTTCTCTGCTTTTGACAAACTTAAATACTGGTATATATTTAATTTTCATGCGTGTTTATTGCATTTGTGTTTCTATGTTACTACGTTGTTTTATATCCGTTTTATTTTATTTTTTCTTCAGCTTCTGAAATGTTTGTAAGTAAACTATACAAAGCATTGAGCGTTCATAATCTTGGTTTATGAAAATCCCATAGCTATGTGTCTTCCTTTGAATTGTATCTATAAAGACATCGTGCTGAAAAGATTTTTTTTTTTCGCAAATTGATGCAAGAATAAGCTTCGTCCCTGAGAGAGTTTCTCAACAGTTTCATCTTCTTAAAGAAGCACGCTCTTTCGTTGCAGGATCAAAAATATTTTGAGTATTTTCTTTGAACCTTTTGTGATAAAAGCAAACAAAAAGAAACTCCGTACTTAATGCATTTGAAGCCTTCTGATGTTTTATTACTCGTGTCATATTTTTTTTAAATTTTCATGGAGCGAAAAATATTAGGAGTTCTCGGTAAATGTGCTATTTAAATAAAATATTAACAAATATGATACAATATTTTCTTCATATGCTTTTGCAAAAAACAATAATATAATAAAAAAAAACATTGGTATAATAAAAGTGATAGTTTCAAAATGCAATAAAGATGTAAGGTAAGCTTTAGATTCAGATTTAGAGATTAGATGGTTATTATCGAATAATTTCATGGATAGAAACAAACTCTTGAAGGGGGTTGGGAGGAATTATTTAAAAATGCATAATTTTAAGGTGATTTAAAATGAATCTTGTACTATTTACATGTAAATATCTTAACATTTTTATTTCTTACAAAACTTAAATACAATAAACTGTATATCGCAAATCTTGATACTGCCCATACTGTAGCGATTTAGTGTTCCGAAGCAATTTTCTCTCATTCCAAACTTCCAGTATATAATTTCTCATTTTTCATAAGACCATTAATATAATCATTTTAATCATTTATCTAAGTAATAATTACGCTGTTGGGATAATTGTCAAAACTCCAATAATTAATGTTATTGGTGACAAACATTTTGCCATGTTATTATTCTCACGAAAATATTTTCTTATGTGAATATTTCACGAAAATATTTCATTAATATAATCATTTATCTAAGTAATAATTACGCTGTTGGGATAATTGTCAAAACTCCATTAATTAATGTTATTGGTGACAAACATTTTGCCATGTTATTTTTCTCACGAAAATATTTTCTTATGTGAATATTTCACGAAAATATTTCATTAATATGATCATTTTAATCATTTATCTAAGTAATAATTACGCTGTTGGGATAATTGTCAAAACTCCGATAATTAATGTTATTGGTGACAAACATTTTGCCATGCTATTATTCTCACGAAAATATTTTCTTCGAAACATCTATTTCTCAGGATCTGCTATAGATAAAGATGAGATGATGATTAATATAGATTCAAGAAATTCTGAATGAAGTTGGGGGATTCACAAAGGATTTCCACATTTAGTTATCTTTCCATTTCCGGTTTAAACAAATTAATTTTATTTGGAACATCGATTTCTCAAGGCTATACATATTGCTTAGATGATAGTTGATATAAATTTAGCATCACATTCTGGAGGATGTAGAGTGGTTTAATAAGAATTTACATTTTTGTTACAAAATTTTTTTGAAACATCTATTTCTCAATATTGGCTTTAGATATAGGTTACATAATGATAGATATGAATTCAGCATCAAATATTGGAGGAGGCAGGTGGTTAACTAAGGATTTCCATTTCTGTATTTTTATTTTCAATTGCAGTTAAAAAAAATCTTGAAGCATCAGTTTCTCAAGATTTGCTATTGATAAAGCTTAGGTGATAACTGATGTGGATTCACCATTGAATTCCTGAACTGGTAGGAAGTTCATTAAGTATTTCCACTTCCGGTTCTGCAGATGTTACTTTCACTTTCTCCGAAAATTTGCAGGATACTACGAAATAAGTACTCAAAAGAGAATAAAAATGCTTAACAGTTCCATTAGAAATGAAGTGTACAAACCATTTGCGACCACAGGGAAGCTCATTCATTAATTTATTGTTATGTGTTATCGTACCGCATTATATAAAGCAAGTAACTCAAAAAAATTCAGATTGCTATATTTTGTGTGTGTATAGCAATATTACATATTAGGAAATTTTCATTTTACGCTGCCATTTTTTGTTACTTTCCCTGCAATACATGATAATGTATAGGGAAAGTATTGGAATCGCAAATCGCAAATCGAATTTTCGACGGGTCTACACGTTTTGGGACTTCTAGAATACGAAAAAACTATTTTTAACGTAACGTCTGTGTGTCTGTCTGTGCAATGTATGTATCCAATCTAACTCAAAAACTAACGGACCAATTTTCATAAAATTTGGTAGGTAAGTCACTTGTGTACGGCCCTGGTTCAGATTGGTTCTTTGTACGATTCGGAAAGAACGAACACGCCTTTGTAGCGAAATGGCCTGTAAAAGTCTCATGTATCCACTCTAGCTAAAATACTAATTGACCAAATTTCACAAAATTTGGTGGATAAGTCACTAGTGGGATACTCTGGTGCTGATTAGATTTTGGTACGATTCAGAAAATAAAACCCTGCTTTTTTTTTTACGAAAAGTTCCACAAAACTCGCCAAAATCTAAAATAAAGACTACGTATGCTCAAATGTATCAATTAAATTCGTGTTTACACGTAATTTTTGACGAGGAAAAGAATAAGATCATCTCCATTACTCTAGGACTAACCGTTCTCGAGATATTTGAGTTTCTTCGCATTTTTGTTACTCCGTTTTTGGAAAATTGTCCAATTACCAAATAAAATCAAAAATTGAATTAAAAGTGCAAATTCGGTGTAATTTCGTGTAGTTAAACTTTATTTAATAAATAATTAAAGATATCAAAACAAATAAACAAAATTAAAAGAATTTACATTTTAATTTCGGTAAATTCTTTCTTTAGCTTTAGATCTTATTTTCTTCCTTTTTTGGGGAGTGGGGAAGTGTAATTTGGAATTATTAAGCTGAATCTGATGTTCAGCTGGAGGGGTATTAAAAGTGGCGTCACCGCGTTTTAATTATGAAATGTTTAATTCTGCCTTAGAGTTGTTAACTATTACTAATAGTTTTGAATAAATTTATGAAACTGCAAATATTACATATACAAGAGTTTCCTACCAAATTAAAATGAGTTTGAATAGTTCCACAGCATAAATTACATTTAGTGAATTGAGGTAACAGATAATTGCATGCCAAGTAATGTATAAAATTTAGTACTGCCATTTGATCTATTAATGTGGTAGAATTTAATCGTAATAGCTGTAGAATTATAGTCTAGTACAAAAACTCATCTCCAAAGATAAAAATCTGATGTGGGCAGTACAAGACTTTCTCTGCAGACTCAAAATCCTGTTTTCTTTATTTCTTTAATACTTCATTAAATTGAGTTTTATTGCATAGAATAACACTGAATTTGTGCTTGTAATTCAATTTTTGTTTTTATTTGGTAATTGAAAAGTTTTTCAAAGGCGACGTAACAAAATTGCGAAAAATCTCAAATATCTCGAGGACGATTAGTACTAAAATAATGGAGTTGATCTTATTCTTTTCCTCGTCAAAAATGACGTATAAAACAAGCATTTAATTGATACATTTGAGCATGAGTAGTCTTTTATTTTAGATTTTGACGATTTTGGCGGCCGATTTCGTAAAAAAAAAGAAAGGTTCCCTTCTTCGAATCGTATCAAAATATAATCAGCACCAGGGTATCCTACAAGTGACTTATCTACCGAATTTTGTAAAATTTTTTCAACTAGATTTTTAGCTATAGTGGATTTATGAAATTTTTGAAAGGGTTTTCTGAAAAAAAAGACGGGTTATTTTATCCCAAAGCGTACCAAAAATTAATCAGCACCAGGGTCATACACCCGCGACTTACCTACCAAATTTTATGAAATTTCTTCCATTAGTTTTTGTGTTAAAGTGGATACATTCATTGCACAGACAGACACATAGACAGACAGACGCACACACAGACGTCAAACTAAACACAGTTTTTTCATATTTTAGAGGTCCTAAGAGTTGTAGATCCGTCAAAAACTCGAGTTGCGATTTTCGGCATGATTAAAATACTTTCCTTATCCATTATCATGTTTTGCAGGGAAAGTAAAATGTAGTTAGCAAACTATCATGCCATCATTTGGAAAAGTTTTCAAATACTAATGCAATTAATAATTTTTCTCCCACGAGTAGTGTTGCAATTTTGTGTATGCTCAATTCTAACATGCATTTAAGGATGCTTTTAGACAAGAAGGTACTTTTACGAAGATATTAAGGGCTTGAGAGCATCAGTATTTCATCTGAAACTCACTCTCATA
Organism: Amaurobius ferox; assembly: GCA_951213105.1. NCBI lineage: Eukaryota > Metazoa > Arthropoda > Arachnida > Araneae > Amaurobiidae > Amaurobius > Amaurobius ferox. The sequence continues at coordinate 84,131,414 of OX578141.1, read as the reverse complement.
AAATTGGCTAGAGAAATATATCTTTAAAATAAAATAAAAAAATTACTCTAAGAAAGCCAAGTTTTTTTATTGATAAAAAAATAGGTCTCTAAAAATCGCCTGAAGTATTTAAAATAGCAAATGATACATTCGACATATTTTTAGGGTATATTATTTTCAGCTAACAGAAAAAAAATCTCGTACTTGAATTAGTTGCATGAATTTAAAATTTGTGTACTTAAATTTTTCATTTGACAATCAGATATTAATAACTTGCGTATCATTTGAGCATTGAAAAATGCTGTATTTAATGAAGAAAACCGGAAAATTCAATTTTGTGACAATTATTCACAGGAAATGATTTTGATAGCATTTGAATGATAAAAGTAAACCACATTTAATATAATCGCAAGAAACACGTTTACCTATTGAATATAATCAAAGAAAAATAAATTCTGCTGGCATCGTTTGATGCAAAATATTTCATTTCCTACATCCACTTAACATCTTTTATTAGTTCACGTTCCTAGAGCTGCACATGATATTGAAATATATCATCCTTTTTCACTCTCGTAGGCAGTACAAAACACTTTCAGACTTGACTGGGGAAAAACGCAGAAATACTATGCTGTTATAAGACTCAAACGTAAAATTGATATTTATTTTGGACACCATACTTCCCTTTCTATAAAATCTGAATAAACACATTACTGATAAAACGTCTTCTGTTGGGACAGAGATAGCAAATTTAGCGAGTAAATATGTCGGAAGCCAAGAATTTACTTTGTGAAGGGCGCATAAATAAACAGGATGGCTTTGTACAGTGGATAGGAATCCAACTTGCGTTCTTAATGCCGTGTGAGGCTGCAATGAAGATTGGAAAGATTCAGGGACGGGAGAAGTTTAGAAAAGAGAATTTAACTTTTGATCTCATCCACGCTCTGGGTGTCACCAGTGTATATAATAAGAAATAGATTTGAAAACTGTAAAACTAGAAAAAGACAGAGAATGAATTTTTTTTCATATTTTGCACTTAAAATATAAATCCAGAGCTTAGTTTTATCAGTTGTTGTTGACTCAGTTGAAATTCAGGTTTAAAAAGGAGAGTATATGAAAAATTTTATCTAAACCAGACAAATGTTCTCAAATAATATTTTTTTACTGAATCTGCATGAAGGGACGGTGTCAATTTATCTAGTGAATAAAAGATTAATGACATGTTTTTACCTGACGGTATTTAAAACATTTGCACTTTGTTAAAGTGTTTAATTATTTAATAAATAGCACGTATATAGCACAATAGCTGACATTGCAAGTATATTCTAATATATTCTGAAGAGGGCGCATAAAAGGCGAAAAACTGATCCTTTTTTGCAATGAAAATGCGATATCGTTTAAATATGAGTTATTCTATATTTTTGGGGTATTCGTGTACCGGATGAATTTGCGCACTACTTTTTGTGACCTTGGTGACCTGTATGTTCTTACCTTCCTGCGACTTTTTCAAACAATGTTGACATTTGTCATTCATCGCCAATAGTAGCCTTCATTATATTTATAAGCTCCTGAAGTTATGTCAGTCACATATGTTTCTGACTGCCTACCATCAGCTCTAGAGCGCTTTTGATTTTCATCTCTAATACAATAAGATTATTTTCATTTTAGTGGTATTTTAAAAATGTGAACAATTAATATTCCTGATTATTTCGTTTAATTGCTTATAAGAATAAACGATAAGACATTTAATTGTTAGTTGTATTAATAATTAGATTTTAATTATAATTGTTCATGGCAATGATATTTGCGAAACGTTCTGTTTATAAGAATCAACGAAAAGACATACATGCATTAGCTGCAATTTGAATTTCATTTTAACAGCAAATGTTCAGGACAATCATAGTTGTGAAACTCTTCTATGTAATCAACAATGAAACATACAATTGTCCATCCTTCGGCCATTTTTGTGACGCTTCTACAATCAACCAATGACAGAGAAGTTGAATGTCGGTTCAATCCATTAAATCTTTGCTCATATTGGCAGTATTCCATTTCATATTAATTAATATTTAATTAACTATAGCTTAAATCACAATTCTAAACCTGTATTACACATCTACGAGTTTATAATATTGGTCTACATGTAGAATTACAGAATTGTACAGAATTAAACAAAAAGTAACCAGGTATTTCACAAATAGCTAGCTGAAAGAAATTGAAGCGGTTTCTTTTATAGAAACATTGTAATTCGATTTATTTCTACATTTTGCTTCAGGACGTATATTTGTCAATATTTTACACAAGTGATTACAAATCAATTAAGAGCATCAGAAAACCTATCACTTTTGCTGTAAACCTTAAATTTAATTTATTTACAATAAAATCCTCGTGTTCAATAAAGGAAGGCGGAACAATATCCGACTTGCTATACATCACCCTTGCACAATCATTTCTAAACAAAACAGCAACAGAAAGTAACCATAAATTTTATAATCATTATAGAATCATTTAAATACCTTTTATATCTACATTTTACTTCAAGACGCATAATTGTCAATGAGCTACAGATGTGCTTACAAATCAATTGAGAGCATCGAAAAACTTTTCGCTTTTACCGTGAACCTTAAAGACAATTTATATACAATAAAATCATAACGTTAAATAAAGGAATGCGGAATAATATACGACATGGATTTATATCTCTCTTACATAATCGTTTTTCACAAAAATGGCAATAAAAAGTATCCAGAGATTTTACAAATAGCTAACTGAAAGAAATTAAAGTATTTTTTCTCTATAGAATCATTTAAATTCTCTTTATATCTGCATCTTACGTCAAGAGGTATATTTATCAATGCGCTATATATGGGCTTACAAATCGATTGAGAATATTGGAAAACTTATCACTTTTACTGTAAACCTAAAATCCAGTAAAATCCTCATGTTAAATAAAGGATTGAGGAATAATATTCGACTTGGTATACATCTCTTTGCACGATCTTTTCTGACAATAATAGCAGCAAAATGTAACCAGAGATTTTACAAATATCTAGCTGAAAGAAAATCTCTTTTATATAGAGAGAGACACAAAGAAGCATAAAAAAGATGCATTCTTGTTGACTCTTTGAGAGCGGTTTTTCCGCTCAGGTGAATTTTCCATTTCTGTTTTTCCAGATCTTTTTCCCTAGACATTGAGATGCCTTACCCCAATACCCCAATTTTTATATAAAGATACATGTTTATATATTTGGGTCGTGGCCCCTCTGTCACCTCTTCTTTTCATGGTAACGTAAATTTGAAAATCTGAACTATTCTCTTTATTGTTTTCTTGTAAGAACAAACAGAAGAATATCAATAAAGATATATTCATACCAATATCTCTTCATCATTGGATGAAGACAAACATCCATCTTAAACTCAGTGTGAGAGACATTGTTTTGTATCTTGTCTATATTTTTTCATTTATTGTACGTGTGTAGAAATATATTGTCGTTTAAATATATATAGAATTTTGACCTCTTGACTATAAAATCTAAATTTTAAATTACGATTTTTAATATATATTTTATTTAAACGGCAAATATATAAATAATCATTTTCCCTAAAATTAATTTGTTTTAATGTGAAGTATGTAAGGTAACTCTAGTAATTTCTTACATAGCTGAAAAGGTTGTTGTTGTTGTTGAGACCCAGACCGTCCGACATAGCTGAAGTGGTGTTAAAAGTGACACGTCTAGTTTTAATCGAGGAGGTCGTGGTTCGACCCATCAACTGAAAGATTATAAAATGGTTCTGAGGAAAAAAATGATTGCTTATTTACTTCAAGAGCAGTATAATGGTATACTACAATGTAGGATACGTCTCATAAAAATATCTAAATAATCTGTGTTATTCTTTTGAGGCCTTTACGGTCCTAAATTTATAGCCCTAAATTTATGGCCTTCAGCCAGAACAAAATTTTTGATTCTGGCGCAAGTCCAAATCAAATTAAAAAAATTAAGCCCGACTCAGCTTGGAATAAATCTGGATCAAATGGCAAAATTAAGTTGAGTTTAGATCCAGACAAGATGGAATTGAAAATTTGAGCCCGACCCGGAATAAATTGTTAACTATAGGCCTGGTATTGAGCCCGGATTAAGTAAAGCGATTAGTTGTACAAGCTCTGTCTCAATTCAAGTGAGAGATAAATTTAGTGTTGGGTATTGCATTCAATCGCATTGACTATGATCGCCAGTGTTACATTGCAAATCGGGTTACAAATTTAGTAGCAAAAAAGAATGGTTTTTACTCGGGAAATGAACGTTCATAATTTTGTGTGGAGTTATTAATAAATAACTTGAAACGAAATATAATAAATAAATTGTACTAAAATAAAAGTGGCAGATGGTACTAATATAAAGCGAACTTGATATGGGGAAATATATATGCCCGGTGAATTGCACCTAAACTGCCAAACGAAAGGGGGTGATAGAAGAGCTCATGCGAAGTATAAAACGCCATAGCAACCCTGTCCTATCTTTAACCGTTTCCGAGTTATGGTGTATAGAAGGAAAGAGCGTCAAGTCTAAAAAACCCAAATTTGTGTGCTTTTTGAAAGGTCTACACGTAAAATAAGCAAATAATCGGAAAGAGCAGAAAAGTCCTATAAGATGACACCATTTCCACCAGGTTATCTGGATTTAACGGCGAGCTACAGACGCTGCAACATTGGCGAAGTGCAAAATCGAAATATTGCCACAATCTGTAACCGGCTATATCGCAAAAACCCTTCTAGCTACAATCAGTCAAATTTACCAAAACTTTTCCATTCTACCAGATTTTGAATGAGCCTACAATAAACCATATCGGTGTTTTAGTTCAGGAAAAATTTAGCTTTTTGTTTGCAATACATCACTGAAATTGGAGTTCGTCGAAGTAGACATTTGACGAATATGCGGCAAACGAAACGATGGTGCATAAATGGAATGTATAGAAATCCGTCACTATCTGCATGTGAACTCTTTATGTGTCGGATATGCAGATGTTAGAAACCTCACAAATTTGGGTTTTTCAGACTTGACGCACTTCTATCCACCATAACTCGAAAACGGTTAGAGGTAGGTGATGTATTGCAAACAAAAATCTATATTTATCCTGAACTAAAATACCGATATGGTTTATTGTAGGCTCATTCGAAAGCTGTAGGAATGGAAAAGTGTTTGGTACGATTGTAGCTAGAAGGGCTTTTGCGATATAGCCGGTTACAGATTTTGGCAACAATTCGATTTTGCACTTCGCCAATATTGCAGAGCCTGTAGCTTGCCGTTAAATCCAGATATCCTGGTGGAAATGGTGTCATCTTATAGGACGTTTTTTGTTGTTTCCAATTATGTGCTTATTTTGTGAGTAGACCTTTCAAAAATCTCACAAATTTGGACTTTTTCAGACTTGACGCACTTTCCCTCTATCAACCATAACTCGGGAACGGTTAAAGATAGGGCAGGGTTGCTGTGGTGTTTTATACTGCACATGGGCTTTTCAATCACCCCCTTTCGTTTGGCAGATTAAGTGCAATTCACCCTGTATATATAATCTGCGCGCAAATAAATTGAAAAAAGGAGGAATTTTCATTATTAAGTTGTTAATGAAAACTAATCGTCCGTATATGGATAATTGGACTGTTTAGTAACATGAGTTAATTTGCAAAGCATAAAAAATTGTAAAACCTGGTTAAATAAAGGTGAGATATTTATTTTGGAAAAGTAGAAGCTTGGGCAAACTTTGAGAGAGCAAAGACAGCAAACCAGAGTCAATTTGAAGATATTGATTGCTTTTTACAATTATATTTTATCATAATTATAATGCGCTGAGAAAGTATAAACTAAACCTCCAAGATCCAAACACGTTTTAAAAAACAGCACGTAAGATAAAAGTGCGAAATCAATGTTTTTGATTTTAGTATTTGAGGGACAGTAATGAGGTTAATGAGGGAATACTTAATCTTATGCAAAGTTAAATAAAATATGGTAATAATATTTTACAACCTGCAAACATGAATAAATTATAGTAATTAAGTAACTATTTTAAACGCTTTTTCATACAGGTCCTCCCCGCCTAAAATTGGAAAAAAAAACCATCCGATTATGACCTGCTTAAAATTTAAAAATAGAACCTGGCCCTGTCTCAGTTTGCTTAAAATTTGTAAATCGAATCCTGTCCAGAGGTGGCCAGCCAGAAATTTCAGAAGCAAAGTCACCCTAGTTCTGTGCTGAAGCAGTCAGATCAAAGCCAGGGCAGGTATTTTTTACGTTAGGTATGAAAATGCTATTGCAAGGGGGATAGATTGATGCTTAGATCTGTGGATATTAAGGAATCTAAGTATATTCCTATTGTATAATTTTTCTTTATAAATGCTATTAATAATGCTTAAAATTTTCCTAATTTCCTTACGAAACATTTTAAGATGTAAATTCAGTTTGTTGAAATTTCCAAATCCAAGCCTCTTTAGAAATATGATAAGCCCAATCTGTTATAGTTCGTTTTAAATGAAATTTACAAATACAGAATTTACTCCTCACTGTATGGAACTAAGATTAGTAATCAAATATTTCCATGAATATTCAACAAGGGAATAGAACTAACTCATTTCAGTTTCATTACTCAGTTTGAACCATTATCATTCGTCATTTGGGGCGCTTCAAAATTAATCTCTCTTGGGCAATAAAAGCTGCGTTTAGAAGACCATTGATCACCTTTATTTAAAATTTTAAAATCGATGAATAATGTGAAAGGAGTTTCCCAACGGCCAGGTGATCTGAATGAGGATCTTTTGTTCTGGTGTCATTAAGACAGTCAAAAGAGCAGGAACTTTGCTTTGCAAAGTTAAGGCTCTTTATATTCTATCACCTATTCCTGAGAGTAGATGTCGTAAAATTTCCATTTCTTTCCGCTGACGAATATTTGAGTTCAAGTGATATGGGCCCATCTTAAACTCTATTTAAAGAAATATTCTACTGAAGGGAAATTACTTTGTACTTTAGAGTGTATATTTTATTATAGCAATGCAGAGTATAGAATTACAATACAAAGATGATTAAAATTAAATAAATTGCAAAATTCGCCCAGAAGGCAAAAATTTCTTCTTCAGGGTATAAAAAACCAACGCCAAACGAGTCTATCAATGACAGAATCATGTATTGCTCTGCTGCTGGTGCTATGTCTTTTATATTCCAGAAAATGGTGTTTTTTTAATCTTCTGAGCGAATTTTTATATAAATAGCTTTAGTTGCTTTTATCGCTGAATTTTCCAGAACACGTTAAACTGATAACAAAACATTGATTTCCAAGGAAAACTTTTAGCAATGTGGCCAGATAGTGCTCTTCCTATAAGCAAGAATAACATAAAATGTCTAACGTATCAATAAATAAAACTACTACTTGTAAGACATTAATAATTAAATTCTTCATGCCACTTATGCCAGCTTTCTTCAAAGAAGTATTGCAGGTTAACGTCTGACGTCTGTCTTTAAATTCATAAGGTACCCATAAGAAGTTTTGTCGTATGCAAATTTTGCGTATGTTCGTCATTAGAATAACCACTAGTGGAAAGTTTTAAATGAATATTATTTAACGACAATCGCATTCGCATGTTTTGAGGAGAACAGCTACTGTTATTGATTGATTGAGTTTCGGTTGCCTTAAAGAGGCTCTGAACAGATGCATTTAAATTATGAGCCCTCTGTACTTCTCTGTACTGCACTACTCCGATTTAAATCGATGTGCTCTTCCATAAAGGACTTTCTAAGCGATACCGTGACGTATAAATCATCGGTATAATAGAAATTAATGTTAAAAAATTAATGTTTAAATTAATGTTTTATTGACTCACATATTAAGATTTCTTTCAATGGGAAGATTATTTGCTAAATATTTGGAAGACAGGTTAGATACAGGATAACTATATACTTAAGAACAACCAATATATATATATATATATATGTTTGTCCCGTTTAGTGACAAATTTGTCGTAATATCGACAACCTGAGAACTTTTGGAGAATGTCTTCATATTCACTAACTGTTGAAATTAAATACGATCCCTGATAATCCTTGTCGTTTTGTTGAAATTAGTAACTTATAATTCGCGATATAAATCAAGAAATGATTACCCACCCATCTCAAGCACATTCATAACCGAAAATTTTACATACTCCTAATAAAGTAAAATGAGTGCTAATTCAATAGTCACAAAACCCGCCTGTAGGGGACGTAATTAAAAATTTAGAATATGCATCCATTGCGTATAACATGTATATAAACTATTTCATGCTGAATCCATGGATGTTGTTATCTGCAATAAGAGAGCACTACATATTTTTGAGAACGCCCCCTACAGGCGAGTTTCATGACTATGAACTTGGACGTTTCAGCTAAGTCGTTTAGCCCGATCTATATTTTATTGGAAATTGCAGCCGGCTAAGTTGTAGAATTGAATTTAGTAGTTTCCATAAAAGTTCTCAAAATTCGGGCTTACAGTAAGCTTCTTGCCGCCACTGCTGAAAGCCGTTACTTCACGCTGATGAGCACATAATGAGTGCAAAACCGGTATATGGATGCAGTTACCTGCATTAGGAGCGTATTCCAAGTTAATTAAATATTTTTGAACAAGATTATTAGAACTAAAAAAATCTTCGATTTTTCAGATTTCGATCATCAGATTTTTACATTACAATGTAGCATTACTCGACACATCCACTTAATTTCCTCTATAATGATATTGAATATGGAGTCTGAAAAAAGAAGGATAACAACTGTTTTAAGTACATAAATTTAATTAAAGCAGTTTTAGGTAGTTTTTAATTTATTTTTTTGATAAAAGGTAACAATGAAGATTAAACAGCAAAAAATTGAAAGGAGATACAAAAAGCATGCAAGGATTTTCAATCGTTTTCTCTAAAGCTGGAAAAACCTTCTAGTTATTTTATAAAAGCGTATTCAATCTATAGCATTGGAAGATAAAACGTAATGCCGATTTTCTCTATTGTTCATATGTTATTAATCGTTAATACATTTTAATTCACTTCGTTTCATGTTAACAATAGTAATGCCAGTGTTTAAAATCTTTTTTATACATTTATTGCAAGTAATTTCATTAAGAACATCGTTATGAAGGAACTCGCATTTGAAAATAAAAAAAAATCGACAATAAAAGAAGTTAGTAAGCATCTTTAGGATTTTTGCTAATGAAATATCCATCTTCATTATATGAAAAAGAAAAATGGTGATTCGGAGTAATTAAACACACACTTACACGCCTCATTTGACCACAAGAGGGCGCTACAAACGCTTCTTCCCGTTTCGTGTTGTTCACTGATTGTTTCCGATTCGTTGAGGAGCTCAAACACTTTTCTGTCGTTCTTTTCTAATCTCCATTTTTTTTTCTTTCTCTTCTGCTGAGTCCCGATAGCTTTTCTAGTTCCAGAGGTTTCAGGACCTTTCCGGAAAGACAGGAACTGATGAAACTTAATTTTTCTAGTCTCAGCAGTATAATGTATCGCTTAATTGAGCAGCTGATGTATTGGTTCTCTTCCACTTGTGAGCAAAGAAGTGAAGAATCTGAAAAATTTCTTTCAAGTATAGAATAAGACATTGTGTACTCAATAAATGTTCAACAATGTGAATAAAATGTAAGTGTTATTTTGGAATACAACCGTTTAAAATAAATTATTCATTTTATACATAAAAAAGACAAACGGTTATTGCAAAATTGTCATATTTTGAATTCTCATATATAATTTCAAGGAAGCAGATTATACTGTTTCCATACAAAAATTAGACTCGAATATTCTGTTGTCTACTCAGTATATTCTTTAGTGTTTCCCAATTTTATAAGCCATTATTTTATTAGATGTAATTTCTAATAAATTTAATTAATCACCATCTTTCCAAAATACTTATAATTAATTTATTATTATTCAATAGTTGCATGTTCAGCAGCTGCATTGTGCACTCAGAAACTAGTGTTTATTGAGAACTATCCTTCGGAAAACTCGTGTTTATTGATCTTAATTAGACTATGGTATTTATTGTCACTAACTATTACCATATCCGAAACAAGCATTTGTTTGGTTTAATTCAGACTCGATACTCTGACCTAAAGAAGAATATCATCTGAATTAACCTCCAACTTAAACCTAGTGGTTTTCATTTTATTTTCGGCATGGTGAACGTGCTTTAATTTTTTTTTGGTCAATTTATTGTTATAATGTTTGTCACTAATTACTTGATACTAGTTATTAATTTATTTCTCTAATTTATATATATATATATATATATATATATATATATATATATTAATTTAATTCCCATGTCTTATTCTGATATCACCTTTTAGTATAAAATTAGGATTAACATTAATTCTCTAGTATCAATGTTTTTCTTTCGTTAGATATTATATTTGAAATCCTCTTTGACGGCTATCATTTAACCTCTTTAATGTTATTGAACTAGGATATGCCATTTATTTCATGTTTTATCTATTATTAGCTTTCCTATCTCTATATTTTTATTATATACGAGGTAGGGTCAAAAAGTTCCCGGAATAGGTCAATTATAAATTATTAAAAAATAGAACAATAATTTTACCTTATTGGCCTTCAAAGTATTGTCCTCCTGCATCCGCATCCACACACTTGTTCCAACTGTTCAAAACACTCCTGAAATCCATTTCGTTCCAATCCATCTCGTATATATATATATTTCGAATTGTATGGCTGTCCTGATGAGAATGCAATTTCGAACTAACCGCCATTTTTTGTGGGGTTTCAATTGATTGCTATCTATTCTTAATCTCTTATCTTAAGCTGATTGTTATTGCCTATTCTTATTTTTGCGGAGTTTTATTTTTATTTTTATATACTTTCAATTGTGATTTTTGAATCCTAATATTCTTCTCATCCCCCTTTCCATTGTAGTGATATGTTACCTTCTCTCTTTATCCTTAGTCTTGGCTTATAGTTACTCATTTGTAACAGATATGCTAGAGATGGGTTTTTTTGTACATACAGTAGTTTATGCATTATTTTCGATTAAAATCCTTTAATTTATATATATAATAAATTTATATATATAATAATTTTGAATAATATATATATATATGTGTGTGTGTGTGTGTGTAGTGTATTACCAAGATTCTTCTTGTCGATATATAAAATATCTTATAACTAAAAATATAAAATTATCCTCTTATAACTCTCCAAGCAGGCAGGTGGACTCTTAGTTTTCAATGCATTTCAAAAGAAATAAAACCCTAAAATATCAAATTTTTTATTATACATCGGTTTAAACATTGAGCAAAATATTTTTCTATTATTATTTAATTGAAAATAATGTTATTTCATTTTTCTTGAAAATATTACATTTGACTTTAGACTTTAAGAAAAAAAGCCTAGTGATGCATAATTGAAATTTATATGGATCCTCTATAAAAATGCGAGAGAAAGATATAGTACGCAATATTTTATCTTTTCTTTTCGTTATCAATCATAAACATTCCTTTAATGTCAGAACGGGTATTACTCTGTTACTATTGTTATTGTTATCGCTGGGTGGATTGACCCAGTATAAGGCTATAAAGAAAAGTATTTCTTTTGTTATGTTCCAGATGCATGGTAATTACCATATTTTGTGATGTAAATGATAGAAAAAACATAGCATCTTTATGGAACCGTTTATTATTCCATAAAGATGCTATGTCTTCCTTATTCTTATTTTGTTAAGTCCGTTGATTTCTATGTCAAGATTCTATTAAAAGTCGGATTATTTTGCCATTCTCCGAAAAATTAGACTGAAATAATATGAAATACAACATTCGATGCTTATTAGTATGTGCTATTTGAATTAGTTTTACATTTTATTATTAACGTGTTTCTTATTTTTGTTTACTACTGATTATTTGTAAGTTTTGGTGAAGAAAAATTCTCTTCTTAATTGTGAAATCCAAAGCTATATTTTTAAATTTTTAAGCAAGAAAATGAAATGGTTTTATGCACAACAGATTTATTTTAATCGGACTTTTACTATCCTAAATGTATTAACCAAAATATTTCTGTACTTTGCACAATACAGACACGCATCTGTGTCCTGTAAAATTTGAAATTGAAAACTGAAAAGTTGTACTCTCATAAAGGACCTTTGAACCCATCTGTGTGGTTGTCGGTTTCCATAGAATTTGGCCAAATTGTGGTACAGAGCAAATGTTCTTACTGCCGTTTTAGGTTTCTGTTCTTCTATGATGAGGAGCACAGAATAAGCCATAAACCAGTGAATGGATGATGATATCTGCCATGGGGTACTGATATATGTAATAAAAATCGTCAAAACTCCTTCTGTAGAAGTAAATGGTAATACCAAATCACCAGAACGCCATCTGAAGTAGATGGTAATAAAATCCATCAGAACTCCTTTTGCAAAAGTAGATGGTAATAAAAATCATCAGAACACCTTTTTCAGAAATAGATGGTAATAAAAACCATTAGAACTCCTTTTGCAGAGGTAAATGGTAATAAAAAGCACCAGAACTCCTTTTACAGAAGTAGATGGTAATAAAACCCATCAGAATTCCTTTTGCAGAAGTAGATTGTATAAAAATCACCAGAACGTCCTCTACAGAAGTAGATGGTAATAAATACCACCAGAACTTCTTTTGCAGAAGTAGATGGTAATATAACTCATCAAAATTCCTTCTGCAAAAGTACATGACAATAAAAATCGCCAGAACTGCTTTAAAAGTAGATAATAATAAAAATATTCTGAACTCCTTATAGAAAAGTAGATGGTAATGAAAATACACTCATTTCAAACAATTTATAATTTTCCTCATACAACTTTATACGTAACAAGAATTTATATTTCAAAATTAAATTATTAAAGTGATTTTGCATTCCATGTTACAAACAAAAGTGTTCTCAAAACATTTTCCCAATTTTAGTATGCTGTCAAAGCTTTACTCTTTGCCGACTTCTGTTTTCGATTCGCGTTTCTCTCAAATTTCAGACATCGTATTCCAAAGATCACGCGCCGTTGCATTACAATAAATTCTGGCGACGATTGTAATTATCCTATTTTCCGATTGTAAATAAATAGAAAGAAAATTAGAAGATACGAGAATATCGATCGTTTTCCAGAAATTTTACTCAGAACAGGTTTCCAGTCAATTTTCGTCTTTTCTGTTCCTGTAAAAAAAACCTATTCCGAGAATTTCGGTCAATAAGAAAGTTTCACTTGAAGGTTCTACTGATTCTCGCATCGATACGGTAACAGGTTGGGAACGGAGAAAAGTCTTTACTACTGCCTGTTAGAGGGAGAATAATAATTTTGCAAAAGTACTTCTTTGCTGAAAGCATTTTTTGCGCAACGTAAAAGATTTAGAAAAGGGGAAAGGAAGAACACAACAGTGACATCTAGAAATAAAAAGTAAATGCATAAATTAAAAAAAATATGGAACATATTTGGTTTTCCTATAAATATTACAATCGTTTCCGAATAAGAATCTGCAATAAACTTTCTAATACATTTCATTTATTTAATATTAAGGAAAATATGTGTAACTAGCATTCAAACCTGTCAGAGATAGGGACTAACACTAAAATTAGATTACAAGTTTAACTTAATAAGTTTAATTTTGTTTTACAATGTATGGCGCTTGCAGAGTGTACTTCTGTAATAAGAGCTTGCAATTTCGTCCCAGTAGCTCAACGGTAGTGCGTCGGCTGGCCAGTTCGGAGACTCAGGGTTCGATTTCCCGTTGGGACCACAAAGCTTTTTACAATCGCGCCCGGACAAATCACTCCTCTAGGTTAGTACAAAGATGTCGGATGTCTGAAAGTGACCCTAGTATGACTAGTACGATTTCAGAGGATTCTGGAAGACTGAGCGCCGATTTCAAATTGAAAGGATAACGACCACACAGGATATTAACATGGGTAAAATTAGTATTATCAGGAGGCTAACCTGAGGTAAAAATAGCAGGATGTGGTCAGTCAGCTTTTCAGTGGCCTACCAATCCGACATTAGAGGATGGAGAATGCAGAGTCCCCTTCGACAATAAGAACTTGCAATTGCGTCCCAGTAGCTCAACGGTAGAGCGTCGGCTGGCCAGTTCGGAGATCCATGGTTTGATTCCCGGTTTGGGCAGCAAGGTTCTTTACCCCCTTAGTGTTGAAAATAGTCATATTAATAGAAAATCCGTCTCAATTAGTTTCTTCCCCGTTTTCGATAACATAAATGTTTATCCTTTTAGTATTCTGAGTTAACGAAAATCTTCTCGAAGGTCGGGAAAGACTTTTCGAATCAGCAATTTATACGCCCCCCAGAGAAATAAAAAATCCGGTTCCATTTAGTTCTGCCTCTCAGCCGATACTATCCGTATACAGAGATTCAGCTTTCCATGTCATCGAGTGGGCATCTTGAGGGACTAAAATACATTTTTAAAAATAAAAATTACCATTTTCTGCGACCCTTCCCGGGAGGGAAATAGAAAATCCGGCTCAACGAGCTTCTGTTCCGTGTCCATGACATGGTTAATATTTCATGTCATGGTCAAGACTTGTCTAAGGCACCGAAATGTGACGTTAAAAATTAGTCTAAGGCATCGAAATGCGGTGCAAGATTTCATTAAAAATGGAGTGATAATTGTATTGTTTATATTATACGACATAACTTGTAGGAATAGAAAAAATTGTCTTATAAGAATAAAAAACAGCAAAATGTTTAAGAAGCAAAAAGTTCGCAATTAACTTAATGTTTAACAAATTTTAATTAATTCTTAAAATACTAACACATACACCTGCGGATGCTCGCGATTTAATATATGTGCTAAATCAAAGCATCCATACTGCTTTTAAAAGAAAACTGCATTTAATTTATTTAATTCCTCTTTGCAAGAATAGAAAGTGTAATAATCCTTGTTGTCGCTATACAAAATTATTTGAACATGCAATTCTGAAGAATTAAACATCCTGATACCGTTTTTAAACCAATGTACAAAACAAAGTTTGATCAATACATTGGAGATTTTAGAAGGAATCCACAAGCGCCAAAATGAAGATACTGAAATAACAGCAAAAGTCATCCCCATACCATTTTTTGTCCTGTTGCAACAATCATTAAATACATTCGGGAATCTATGATTTAAAAGAATTTTTTCTCCACATGAAATGGATGGATTAAAAATAAAAATATCAATAATTACCAGAATTATATATCCTATGGCCGTAACTGATATATCCCCCCACCCCTATATAAAATATAATACTATTTATTTATAACATTATTTTTTGTACTAATTTCTATTATATTAATCGGATAAATCAATGAAAATCGTCTTCAGTATAAGTACATTTGATTGAATTCTGTTGCTAAGCAACATGATATAATTTATTTCAAATAAAGTTTCATAAAAATTCATCTGCACCATGTTATTTCTATGAAAAGATTAATTTGGTATTTATAATTAATATATCGACACCTCCTGGTCCTATAATATCGAAATAGGACCGGTGTAACCCGCAGTGAAACTAGAAAATAATCAAATCAAATTTGAAAAGTGCATAGTCAAACACTGTGGACTTGTATACGGAACAAGAGAACAGACAAATTTTCAGTTTTATCTATCTATATATTCATATTTCGTGATGAATAAAAATAACATTAGTTTTTCTTTAATTCTGAAAAAAAAATCAATTTGGTGTGCATGGACATTACTGAATTAATGTGCTTGAAATTTACTTGATTGGAAAAATATCTTATTTTCAAATATTGCATTAGAATTCCATCTATAAATTTAATACATTACTATTATTTCAATCTTTCCCGACGAGTTTAAGATCATGGTATCATTAAATTAAAAATGTGATTGAATAAAATATCATTAAAATAAATTTATCACAATTTTTTTATTTACTGTTAAAAGAAATAAATTTAGTTTTTTTGCGATATATTCAACTACCCTCATTTCAATCTATTTAACTACCAACAGTGCAAACATTGTTGGGAAACTGACTATTCAAGATAAAAAGGAAGTGAGATTTATTTCAAGAGATTTTCTTTTTCTGTTTTTTTCTCGTATTTATTTAATACTTTATGTTTTGAGTCGCATATATTTCATATTGATTAATTGATTTTAAACTGAAGTATGCACTAACTACAGTGGTTGAAGCATACTAACGACTGACCTTAAAAATGAGTTGATTTAAAAATAAAATGTTGATTAAAAGCACCTAGTGCATGTTCAGTGATTGAGTGCTCAGCTCACGCTAGCAGCTTGGATGTTCCCTGATATGGTCGCCAACTCTTCACATGCTGCCTTGCATTTGTATTTGATCTTTCAATTAATACATACTATGTTTGATTTGATGAAGAGGGCTCACAACGGCTTTGAAAGAATTGTAGCGACCTTATTTTCATTGTGATCTATGAATAAGGATTCATGCTAGTATACTAAAGTGAGTGCGTTTTCTAATAATAAATTACGTATAAATTGATTCTCACAGAATTAGCTATAATATACATATATGCAACATGTTAGAATGAAAAGCAACATAATACATAGTGATCCAAGAGTCCTTGACACATTTTAAAATCGAATATAAACTCAAGTAATTGCCGTACGATAGTGAGGTTTGGACTAAAATACTTTCCACGTTGAAATGTTTCGGTTAAGCAAATAAAAAAATTTAGTTCCAAACTTTGCCCATAGATGGCGCTGTAACTTAAACATACCAAAGAAAACATAAAAACTGAAGACGAGTAGTTAGAGAGCATTTTTTTTTAATCCGCTACAATATTTAAATATGTGCTCCCTTTGTAGCTCGGACCATATCCAAACGGTACTCCATTTCCAACGCAGATATACAAACATTTGAATAAGTAGCGCCATCTATAGGCAAAGGTTGGAACTAAATTTTTTATTTGCTTAACCAAAACTTTCCAACGTGAAAAGCATTTTAGTCCAAACCTCACTATCGTACGGCAATTACTTGATTTTATATTCAATTTTAAAATGTGTCAAGGACTTTTGGATCATCCTGTATATCAAAGTTCCATCACCGGTGGTCTGTTTCTCCTCTCTATATACCTTTATGTCCTTCACTTACGCATATGCTCTATGCCTTTATGTCTTGCATTTTATTTTAATATTTTGAAACTATAAATTTAAATCAATGAAACTAATCTAAATTTTTAAAACGTATAGCGAAATAAGTGTTTTCTATCTGTGAGACGTTTAGGCCCGATAATAAAGATTTCTTACTTTCCTACATACATAGTACAATATACTAGCAGAATATTGTGACGGACTCGAAAATTCAAATTCGCATTTTCCACAAAGAACGCGACTCAAGTATCCCTGAACTTGAATCGAACACTTTAGAGGTGATGTCTGTATGTCCGTCCGTGAATCTTTGGATAAGTCTATTAGTAACTTGTCATACTAATTTTCAGCAGTTTCATGTATCATTGAACAGCTATAAAATTCCAAATGTAGCTAAAATCCTTGGTTTTGTAGCACGAAATTTTAATTATCGATAATTTTGTATTCCATTCTGGGCTCTCTATTTGCCTTTAAACCTAACGTGGAAAAATGTTGTGTTATTTTATATTCACCGTGAAACAGAATTTTTACGCATTTATAATTTTATTTTCGCGATTCTTTAAACTTCTGTGAGTGTAACTCTAATTATTAACTACTTAATTTTAACTATATATTAGCTCCGTTACTTTTAATTATATATTAACACCGTTAACATTCTGCCAGGAAAAAAAATACATACAAGACCTTAGATATGCAAGAACTTTGGTTTGATAAACAGCAAATATATTATTGTAAGGAAAGGCTAAAAGTAAGGTCAAAATTATATAATAACTTTCGACAAACTTAGAATTAAAAATGCCCAGACAGTGTAAATACGACTAAGGAAATGCTATAGCGGGCAAATCACTGAATTAAAAGAGTGACTTCTATTCTGCAATGATGAGCGAGAATCCGAAAATTAGTCTGATGGAAACAGAAAGTGAAGATTCCTGACTGGTGTGATTTTAATAATGTTCACTGTTACATTGGTTCAAAATTTAATGACGAAGCATTGAATTTTGAATTCACTTTTATATGGAAGAAACAGTTTATGCCAAATAAGTTTAATTGCTCGTTTAGTTTCAATATGGAAAGTTATCAGTCTTACCAGGGGCTCTTTTTCTAAACTTTGTCATTCGCAGTTCTGAGTCAAACGATATGGAACGATCCTATAGCGAATCTACAGACGCGATTGTATTTACAATAGAGTTGCCACTCCTCTATAAGAGTGCCATCTGTTGATAGACATGAAACTTCATTCCAGAAGCTTGAAATGGGGCATCTGGGTTCTCTACTGAGATGCTGATAAATTTTCAAACATAACAGTAATCCATTAAACTAACGGCTTATTTTATCCAGAGTCTTTGCAGTTTCAGGCCCATGGTGTGATCCAAAAATGTGCACTACCAACTAATTAAAACTCAACCTTAATGTAGAAAATTAACTGATTTATGTTGCTGAAATTTGTTAAACACTCATCAATATATGTAACTTTAAAAAATGGCAAAAATTAAAATTTTAAAACTGCAAAAGTTATAATTAAGCATGGATTTCAAAGAAAGGAGATTTAATAAATATTATTCTTTTTGTAATAGTGAAATCAACTGTAAAAATTTAGAAAGAGATAAAAATAGTTTCACCGCAAATGGTTTAGTAGTTTTTGAGATACAATTTTATCAATCCGTGATTGAGCTCTCTCTATTCTCTAATTACTCACAGAAAGTCCAAAATCTATTCAGAAATCTCATACTCTGTTCAACAAGTTCGGATCTATAGATGTCGGGGGAGGTGAGAGAAGAACTCCTCCCAACGATTGCAAATAAATATCTCAAAAGCAAGGGATAACAGCTAAGAATCTTGATTCTTAAAGGCGCTAACATCCATTTGATTGGTCGCGGCAGACCCTGTCTCCTTTGGGAAGTATGTTCGACTGGTCTGCTGGAAGATGATAAGAGGCCAAAAGGGGAAGCAGCCCTGAAATCGATGGCGATAAAGGAAGGAAGAGAAAAAAAAAATATTGCTCGGATCCCTTGGGATTTTATAAGAAAGATTACCTTCAAGTAGTTTTCTCCAAAACTACCACAAAGTGAGTTCTTTCAAACTCCGCTTGCTGTGGAAGGTTTATCTTGTTTTCAAAATGCACTATGTGTCAGACGATGTATGAAGTTACGACACACCTCTTTCGAGTACTGGAGGACTTTCATCATTTGATTATATTCTAGAATATTTAACCTTTCGCTACTGTAATAAAAAGTCTACAGAATAAAATTACATTAATTAAAAATGAAGGTTATCTAATTATGGTTAATCATAGGTTACAAATCAATTTAATGTAAATTTAAATTAGAAGTTACTGAATGAATATTGGTTATTTAATGTTTGTTTAATATTCTTTTAAAATACTTATCAAATCTGATCATGATTTGAATTTTTACTAAATGTTGAAATATTCTCAAGAATTCAGCAAAACAGTTTTTAATATTCTGTATAAGAATGAGACTCAACCCTCAATTAGTATGTCTAGTGTTTTGTGCCTGTACCGGAGTTTGACAGGGAACCTCGATCAATCAATCAATCATCGCCAGCAAGGGGCCGATCCAATGGGTTTACAGCCTGACTACGCCTCGCCGCGGAATTTGAAATTCGACTATTTTCCCCAAAAAATTTAAAGTACAAATCTCCTTACCATAATAAATAACAAATTTTTATTTTCTAGCACACTTCATAACCCGCTCATTTAAAATATGAGAACAATCATTATTTATTACATCAGGTATTACAGAATAAATAGTGGGGCAGTATTAAGTCATACTTATAGAAGAACACAAATTTCAGACCTCCTAATCCAGAAACACGGCATCTACCATCTCACTAGGCTATTGAGGGAACCCCAGGCAAACAATTAAATAAGTAGATCAAGAAGTATGGATAGATCATTCATATTTTTCCTCAGAAGGTTTCTCATAAAAGAAAAATCTTGAATACTATATTTCTATTCTGTAGCCATTATCCACGAAAGCCATCGTTTGTTTATTTTATTCACTCTTCGCAAGAATACCAGTTGTTGCTGGTGATTAAACATGTGCGGATTCTAGTAGTATTTAAAATAATATTTTCCTTTATAAATTTCGCTAAAATGTCTAATTAATTCCACTAAAAACGATGAATAATCATTCATGCTCTCTCTACACGAAATTATCTGCACTGGCAAATTTAAAGAATAAGACATCCTGGTCCCGTTTGTAAACCAATTTACAAATAATTATAAGTTTTGTAAATATACTGGCAAATGAGAATGCTAAAATAGTAGTAAACTTAATAATGGGAAAATATTTGCCTAAATAAAACTGAAGACATAAGAAATTGAAAATATCATTTACTGTCAGAATCTTGTATACCAAAATTGTAACTGATATAGCATAATCAAACATATATCGTTCGTTTATAAAATTTATTTTTATATTCACTTTATTATTTAAATTGAATAAATGGATTGTAGGAAAATATTCTGCATTATAAACACATTTGAATTCATTCCATTGATAAGAAGCATGATATCATTTTCTTCAAAAAAAGTTTCAGAAAACTGCACTATGATACTTTTATAGAAGATATTTTTATTAATATTTCTAAAACCCCAGTCGCTAGAAACTTGAAACATAGACGCGGTCACTCGCAGTGTAGTAGAGAATAAACATACCAAATTCGAAATTAATTCGTCACAAATTGGTGGTTTGTTTTCGGGAAAAACAAACAGACTTTCAAAAGCTCGATAGTCACTTATTCTAGGGATCAGCCTAACTACTGAAATGGAATTTGTACCACTATTCAGAATATTTTAGTGGTGTCATGTATTATGGCAAGTGACTATGTACAACAAAATTAAAATTTAATGATTATTTCAAACTTTACGCATTCTTTTAGGCTTGTGTGGGGAATTTCGGATTTTTTTTGTCTTGACCGAGGCACATATTTTACCCAGGTAACACACATACGGTATTATAACCGTTATTAAACCGTTTATACGTTATATTTTCGTATGTGTTATACGATAAACGGTAATACATCGGTTATAATACCGTTATGAGTAAACGGTATATAAAAATACCGTATATCATGCGTATGAATTACCGTGTATGAACATACCATATGTAGAAATACCGTTTTAAATACGTATGTATTACTGTTTATTTTACATTAAAATAACCGTTTTTATTACATTAAAAATACCAATTTATCATACGTAAAAATAACCATTAACGCTCCCCCCTTGCTCAAATCCTCTTTCAGCTTTGTTCTCGAACCCTTTTCCCGAAGGCATTTTCATGTAATACCGTTTATCATACATTATAAATACCGTTTATCATACGTTATAAATACTGTTTATATTACATTAAAATTACCATTTTTCATACGTAAAAATAACCATTCCACCTCCCTCCCCTTGGGACTTCTTGCTAATCCCCTATCAGCTTTGTCCTCCAACACATGTGGTCAGAGATCTCCCTTCTTGTTTATCTTCACCCTCTCAAGTTCTAACCGCGCCAATGCTACTTGAGTTCGGTGATCGGACGTGACGTCACGCAGTTCTGGAAGCTTCCAGAACGGACTCATTTCTACCTCAGCGGACGAAGCCATAAGCTCTGTGTATCTGGCAACACTGAGTTTCAGTTAGAGTTATTCTTTATGTTTCCCGCCGTGTTTGTAGGTTGGTATCTTGATCTTTCTGTGTTAGCTTAACACGTTGCTTAATTTATATATTTTAACTTATTTAATTATATTTAGCTTTAACTTTTATTTTATTTTATATATCTTCCTAGCTTTATTTTATCTATATATTACTTTTAGCATTAGATATTGCTTTAAAAGCAAATGGGAAAAGTGCATGTTTTCAGCATCTTTGTATGTGCATCCATGCTCGCACTTAATACTGTCTAAGCGGAGATTAAATGAAAACGTGGTTCGAGATTGCATTTGTTGTCTTGCATGCATGTTTATTACAAATCTTGTACAATCATAAATTATTCTTTTACATGTTTTTATGTATTTTAGACTTAAGACAGTATACTTATACTAAATGAAAGTTGCTTCATTTATAACCTACCTGCAAGTAAAAATACTTATATAGCTTTTGTTAGTGTTTATAATAAAATAAATTTAATCTATATAATAGTAAATAAAGCAACTTTCATTTAGTGTAATTATACATGTCTAAAACTAAAATCTATAAAAAACATGTAAAAGAATAATTTGATTTTACAGGATTTGAAATAAACATGCATGTATAACAAATGCAATATGACCACGTTTTCATTTATTCTCTGCTTCGACAGTGTTAAATATTAAAATTATTTTATTCATTTAAAGTATAATTTTTTTATAATTAATTTAATGTTATTTGCAGAAATAAAAAAAATATACTAGGAAAAAATATTAAAATAATACGCTACTTAGAAAAAGTTGATACAGGAGTGAAATGTTAAAAAACACAATACTAAATTAAAACAAATTTGATACTTGGAAGAAATTTTTGGAAGAAGTAATAAAAGCCTTAAAAGAAAATAAAGATGATACTTAGAAATAAAAACACACATAATTCTTAGAATTTTTTTAAAAACACTATACGCAAAATTATATTTCATAACGTAGTAATTATAATTTTTGTAATTTTTAGAAATTAGAATTAAAAATATACTTAAAAAAAGAAATATAATTAGTCAAAAAACTTCTAATTCATTTTATAGCAGTTTGTGTTCTGTGCATCTAGAAACATGTTCTATTTGTGCTTTGTGCCCTTACTCACTCTGTTCACTCTTAAAAATCATTACAGTCGTATTGATACCACCGTTGATTTTTTAAAAGTAATATTTCAATTTTATGCCAATTTAAAATAGAAAATGTTTCTATTTTGTGCCATACTTGCAAAGATAGCAAGAAAGTACTTGTCTGCACCAGCTAGCAGCGTTGATAATGAACGTTTATTTTCAGAAAGATGTAGGGAATGTTTATGAACCAAAACGTAATAGGCTGCAATCTGAAAATGCAGAACGCCTAATGTTCTTGTACCATAATTTATCTCTATTAAACTTTGATTACAAAGAATAATTAGTTTGTTTTTAAACAATATTTCATATGGTGTAAAACTTAAGAAATTAAAGTATTGCAAAATTGAATATTCATCCAAGGGTCATTCCGTGTCAAATCAACCAATGATCTGAACCTTGACATCATGGAAAATGATAATTTTTGGTACAATGGTAGTACCCGTGAAGCTGACAAAAACTGTAAAGTATTAGATTTTTTGGGCTCTTAGTTTTCAGTTATTGACTTTCAAAAAAGCGAAATCTGCCAAATTTGGCAAAGTTTTGAAATCTGAAGTTTTTAAACAGCTGCTGATCAAAAACTATTTGACCTAGAGATCTCAAATTGGTGTCATTTTTTTTTTGCTTTTAATGGGTCTTAATTTGATATATGACTATGCTATTTCAAATTTGAATTTTTTGAAGAACTTCAAAAAAAAAAATTTTGGGGGGAAATTTTTTTTTTAATTTTCTAAAAACAATTTCTCTTTTAGTTTGTAATTATTTTAGAAACTCCAATTTTAAAAAAGAGTTAAATACCATAATCATGTTATATATCAAATTAAGGCCCACCGAAAACAAAAGACGGCACCAATTTGAGCTCTCTTGGTCAAATAGTTTTTTAACTACAACTGTTTAAAAATATCAAAACTTTGCCAGATTTGGCTTTTTTAAAAAAGTGAATAACTGAAAATCTAGGAGCCCAAAAAATCTGAAATTTTACAGTTTTTATAAACTTTACTAGTACTATCACTATACCAAAAATGATCAATTTTTTAGGTATCAAGGTTCAAACCATTAATTGATTTGACACAGAATGACATACATTTAGTACATGTAACCAGTTGTTTTAAACATTAACCAGTTGTTTCAAACATTCAGCCCGCATATGCTCTCAATTTTAACAATTTGCTACACACTTAAAATTCAGGGTGGCCACTCAACCTGGAAAAGTCAGGGAATTTTGTGAAAATTTTGTATTTTTTTTTTTTTTTTTTTTTTTTACTAGTTGTCCATATAAAAACAGAACTGCCCAGTTTATATGCCATTTTCGAAAATTTTCGCGAAGTATTATGCTGTACAAGTAACCGCTAAATAAAGGTTGCCATATGTCCATTTGATTCCGTATAAAAGCAAAAACGCAGAGTTTGTGCTCCATTTTGGACAAATGTCGCCAAGAATATTATATACATTTAACTATATTGTTTTCTATTTTAATGACATTCTTTTGACATTGCTGAATTGACATTAATTATTCAATGGCTGTGGCTTATTACAGTGTAGTTATTGCATATCTTTAATGATATCTGTCATTGTGAGCAATTTGCAATGCCCATATTTAAGTACATCAGTTTAGACTATTTCTTTTTATATTTACAATTATAATTACAAAACGTTACTTTTTTCAAAAACTTTTAAAATAAGTTCTTCTCCAAACTGAGTGAAGATAATTTCATTTCTTCCTTGCTCAGAGTACAAACTCTCCCAGTTGCAGTAACAGGCTCTACTTTTTGCAAAATGGTCTCACCTGGCACATTCAATACGTCACTCGGTTGAGGATGAAAGTAAGAGAAGGTCCCTTAGTACGTAGAAAGCTTACTTTATAGTCGCTCGTAACATTATTCTTGTCAAGAATACATGCAAGTCACCAAGATCCCTTATAGACTATATAGTGCCAAATCCAGATTCAATTTTTGCTAAATTAGTTGGTGTCTAATGCTGTCACACGCTCAGTAAATCAGTGTTCACTACAGTAATAATGCTTAACAAGAAACCGATTTTCAGAAATTGGTTAAGAAAATGAAATTTTTGAGTACAGCACAGTTGATGAGTATAATATACTTCTTTTTAAGCATATACTTCTTGTTATATATATACTTGAAAATATACTTCTTGTTAAGCATAATTACTGTAGTGAACACCAGTTTACTGAACGTGTGACAGCATTAGACTATATTACACCAACTAATTAAGCAAAAATTGAATCTGGATTTGTCACTATACTCTATAAAGGATCTTGGTAGCTTGCATGTATTCTTGAGAAGAATAATGTTCCGAGCGACTATAAAGTAAGCTTCCTACATCCTGAAGGACCTTCTCCTTCTTTCTTTTATCCTCAACCAAGTGACGTATTGAATGCTTGAATGTGCCAGGTGAGACCATTTTGCAAAAAGTAGAGTCTGATACTGCAATTGGGAGAGTTTGTACTCTTGAGCAAGGAAGAGATGAAAT
Organism: Amaurobius ferox; assembly: GCA_951213105.1. Lineage (NCBI taxonomy): Eukaryota > Metazoa > Arthropoda > Arachnida > Araneae > Amaurobiidae > Amaurobius > Amaurobius ferox. The sequence continues at coordinate 84,106,020 of OX578141.1, read as the reverse complement.
TGTCTTCACTTGTTTGGAGAAGTACTTATATTGATTGTAAATACAAAATTAAATTTTGAGTGACATATGTGAAATAATAAATGTGTAGCAAATTGTTAAAATTGAAAAGAACATATGTGGGCTGAATGTTTGAAACAACTGGTTAATGAGTTATGTACTAAGCATATGTCATTCCGTGTCAAATCAAGTAATGGTTTGAACCTTGATACCTCAGAAATTGATCATTTTTGGTACAGAGATAGTACCAGGAAAGTTTACAAAAACGGTAAAATTTCAGATTTTTGGGGCTCTTAGATTTTCAGTTACTTACTTTTTAAAAAAAGCCAAATCTGGCAAAGTTTAGAAATCTTTAAACAGTTGTAAATAAAAAAATATTTTACACAGAGAGCTCAATTTAGTGTCGTTCTTTTGTTTTCGATGAACATTAATTTGATATACAACATGATTACGGTATTCTAACTCTTTTTTTCTTTAAATTGGAGTTTTAAAAAAAAATTACAAACTAAAAAAAATTTTTTTTTTTTTTAGAAAATAAAAAAAATGAAAAACTGATTTCTTTTAAAAAAATATATATTTTAAAGACATTAAGGGACTGTTTGTGTGCCAAATTTCATAGTCGGTCGTTAAGGGGTTCCTATGGAAATTAAATTTTTTGTGCTTAAATTTAGCAAATTTCACTTTTAGTTTAATACAAAAAAAAATAATTTTCATAAGAACCCATTGTGAAACTTGGCATACAAGTAATCCATAAAGCATATATTTTTTTCAAAAAAATTAAAAAGTGTGTTTTTGAGATTTAAAAAAAAAATTTCTTAAGCTTTTCAAAAAATTCAATAGCGCAGTCATGTTACATATCAAATTAAGACTCATAAAAAGCAAAAGAAAATGATACTAATTTGAGCTCTCTAGGTTAAATAGTTTTTGATCTACAGCTGTTTAAAGATTTCAAAACTTTGGCAGATTTCGCTTTTTTGAAAGTCTAACTGAAAAACTAAGAGCCCAAAAAATCTGAAATTTTGCATTTTTTGTTGTCTTGATAGTTACAATAAATAAACACTTTTCAACTATGTTGTAAAGTGTCAAAAAGGAAAAGATTTCATTATGAACAAGAGTACATTTTGAAATTGACACTGAAAGAAATGTGAAAACATGAATAATAGCCAAATATTCTTTAAAAAAATCGCACAGAAAAGTATTATTTAAAAGCATTTAAAAAATGATATTTCGATATAATTTTTTTAAATACATGTTGAAGAATTAAAAAAAATATATACTGGGAAGAAATTTTAAAATAATATGCTACTTAGAACAAATTAAAAATAAAGTTGATACAGGGGTGAAATGTTAAAAAACACAATACTACATTAAAATAATTTGATACTTTAAGAAAATAAAAAAAATACTTAGAAGAAGTAAAAAAACCCTTATACTTAAAAGAATATAAACATGATACGTACAAGAAATAAAAACACACATAATTCTGGGAATTTTTTTAAAAACACTACACACAAAATTATATTTCATAATGTAGTAGATTATAATTTTTGCAATTTTTAGAAATAATTGTGATACAGTTTGTGTTCTGTGTATCTAGAAACATGTTCTACTTGGGCTTTGTGCCCTTACTCATCGTTTTCACTCTTAAAAATCATTTACAGTTGCATGATACCACCATTGATCAGAGATGTGTAGTTTTAGCATGCACATATATAATTTAAAATATCCTATCAACCTTATTACAATATTATTGATATTGTTTTTTAATATATTTTTAGTATTGAAGTTTACTTTAAAAAAAAGTTATTTTCAATTTAAAATAGCTTATCTTTTAGATTTAAAATTATATTTCATAATGTAGTAGATTATAATTTTTACAATATTTAGAAATAAAAATATATTTAAATATAAACTGAAAATAAAGGAAAAAAACATTTTTGTATTAAAACTATTGTATTAACAATATATAATATAAATTAAAATAAAAATTATATTGCATATGAACAGAGTGATTCTATAGTATTGTGAATTTTGCATATATGACACATTTGATGTATCGTATCTTTGTAAAAATATGATTTAGATGAATGCAGATACTGTTTCAGATTGTGCTGATTTCAATATTAATATGTACTTAAATTTATAAAAAAAAAATTTAAATTCAAGTACATTATTGAAATCAACACAATTTGAAAATTTGACATCTATTGTAAAAATATATTCACCTAGCTCAACATTTTTGTTTTACAAAGATGCATAAAACTTTGTAAATATCATGTCTGCAACATGCACTATACTGTAGAGTTGTCCAATGTGTGATAAATATGTATATAAACACGTAATAAATACGTGTAGAAACACAATATAAACACGTAATAAATACGTGTAGAAACACAATATAAACATGTAATAAATACATGTAGAAACACAATATAAATATGTATGGGAATACATTATAAATACATATGGGAACGCATTATAAATACATGTTTGAACACTTTATAAACATGTATGTGGATATACGTAAGAAACACGTATGTGAATATACGTAATATACATGTATATGATACGTAATAAACATGTATCTGGATACGTAATAATAACGTATGTGGATATACGTAATATACACGCATGTTATACGTAATTAACACGTATCTAGATACGTAATAATAACATATGTGCATATACATAATAATAATGTATGTGGATACGTAATAATAATGTATGTGGGTATATGTAATAATAACGTATGTGGATATACGTAATAATAACGTATATGGATACGTAATAATAACGTATGTGAATATACGTAAATTAACGTATAAGGATACGTAACAATAACCTTTTTTATAACGGTTGGTATACCGTATTCTAACGTACCGTTTTTGCGTAATAATTACGTATGGCCTGACACGTAAAGATTACGTATTGCTTGAAACGTAAGAATTACGTATTTGTGCTACCTGGGTACATATGTGTATTTATTTTTCTCGATACTTTGAACTTATCTAATTGTAATTCTAAATATTAATAAATTACTTTTAACTATATATTAATTATAAGAACTACTACAATTAACTGTAACACCGTTTGTGAACTTAGATCATATCTTTCGAAATCAATAATCTTTCGAAATCTAATTATTTCTGTATCTTTCTAAAGATTGTTTTACTTTTCGTAGCAAACTAAATGAATGTAGAGTAATTAAAAAGTAAAATAGAGAAATTTCAAAGAAGAATAAGTGTCATTCTTCCCCGGCAACATTCAGTACGCTTCTAAAAAAAAATGGAATAAAATATTTGAATATGACTTCAGCATTCTCTAGTGTGTAATAAAACAGTTCAAGGAAAGAATTTAAATGTATTTTAGAACGAAAAACTGCAAAGCTTCTGATAAGTTACTAAATGTGAAGGCTGTATAAAATAACGCTATTTAAGTTTCGGGAACTATAACGACCATTGTTTTTATGACAGGCGATTTTGTTGTCTTATATGGTTTGCAAAAAAACGTTGCCTACTACTTCGACGAACATAACGGTTTAAATGAGTCATTGTTCGCAGTAAATGACTTGTACTATGTCTGAAATGGACAAAAGGCATTTACGAATTTTAGCAAATGGCGGTTTTGATGTGGTTTTCTGAACAAAATAAGAATACCAAACACATTTAGAGTCGTTCCGGGAAAGCAATATTTTAAGCTCACAATATGTAGTTCTTATGTGATAAATAAACGACTGGACATGCTTTGCATAATATATTGTTTTCTAATGTGTAGTGATGAAAAAATAAAGTTCAATTTTATATTATGCTAAGTTGTGCATGGTTTTTGAATTCTGAAAGATTTTTTTTTAATCTGATGTGGGCATCACATAACTTTTCATATATACTGCAATGAGTTAACTTATAAAAATATTACAAAAATTATGTATAAGCTACACGGTACAGTGATTTTAACGTGAGACGGTACAATTTGTGTTTTTTCGGACGGCAACATGTAAAACGATTTCGAAGTACCCAACTGACTTATATACTCGTATCACAAAATTAACAATTTTCAATATTGATAGTACCCTCAATAAGCAATATAACCCATACATTAAAATATTTAAATAATTAATTCATCCATTTGGAATCATTTTCATTAACTTGGTTAATGATTTTCATTAATTATTTTCATTAACAATTTTGTTGATATTTTCACCAAGTTCGCTAAATGCGCAACTCTAAATTATAAATCATTAATATTGATAACATCCGCAGTAAGTACAATAGTCCATATATAAAAATATTTCAAATAATTTAGCAACTTACGTGGTGTCATTTACGTTAATTTAGTCGTCATTTTTGTAATTTTGACGGTGTTTTTCTCATTTTGGGGCGATATATCGCCACGTTGTCGATATTTCACTAAATGAAGCGCCAATTTAGTCAACTTTATCACCAAGCGTTACCAACAATCGAAAAAAAGATCTTATCTTACATATGGATTACTAATGGCGAATTGTTACGTCAAAATACAAAACTATTACTCTCACATGATATAAATCGTCAAGTTGGCAACATTCCGCCAAATTCGTCGCCAAAATATCGCCAAGCGTTATGGACAGAGAAATAAGTTATTCTTATAGTAGATGAATAAATACTGGCTTCCAAATAAAAATGTATTACGCAAAGTATATTTTCTCATTAATGGAATGAGCTAGATACACGAGAACAATGTTAACATATTTATAGCATACTTATTATTGCATATGAAATGTGAGCATATTTCACAAGAATTAATACCTGTTAACTTAATGCGATATTTTTGATAAATTTATTTGAAAAATGTTCAATACCTCGAGAAGGGTTTAAGCTAGCGTTCTAAGGTTTAGGACATTCGTTTTTTATTAAAAAAAATTATATAGGACAGGATCATTTGTATAACATTATTGAAGAGTCTGACTTTTTAACGATTTTTTACAAAATTCCATTATAAAAATTGGGGGGGGGGGATCAAAACATTCTATAGCGTTTAAAATCAATAGGTTTCCAGTATTCACCGATTGTAATATATGTACCAAATTTTGTTCAAACGATCCATGTGTTTATCAGATATCACATCCACAGGCTCACGGATATACACACTTAGAGAGACATCAGCTCAAGAACGCTCGATTCAATTTCAGGGATCCTTGAAACGTGCTCTTCAGTTGAATACTCGATTTCTAATTTTCGACTCCGTTACAGGGCTTTCCCTATGAATTATAATATGTATATAGGGAAAGTAACAAGCGATTGTGCATAGGTTGCGGAATGCATATATTTCTAATGTGCAGTGATGTAAAGGCAAAGTTCAATTTTATATCATGCTAAGATGCCCATGGTTTCTGCATTTCTCTTATTTCGGCTGTAACTTTATCGTATATTTTACCAATCAGTGTTTCTAATGTTTCTCAAACTGCAATTTTATTCTCCTACATAAGACTTTGAACCTTAATGTGACAATGAGATCTTGATCAGGTCCGCCTACTGTTTGCAATTAGTTGGCGGCGTCATCAATCTACACCTTAGTTTAACTTTCCGACGTATTCAAATCCTCTACTTATCCCGCAAGACATGTTGAGCGAGTGATTTATTACTTAGAAACTATGTCCAGTCGCTCGTATGTGCCCCACACTTTATCAATAGTATTAGAAATACAGAGAAGTTCATCAAAACTTAGCATTTACTTCAAAATATATATTTTTGACTGCGTGCACGTTATAAATGATTTAAGCAAAAGTATTCCAATATTATGATTTTTAGATCACAGAAAATTTCCATTAATAACCCCCTCAGTTTTAAATGGGAAATTGGGGGAGAGAGGGGGATATTAATCGGATAATTTTTAAAGATAAACGGTGGGAATTGGAGGGGTTATAATAGGAATTTTTTTATTATATATGAGAAAGGTACGGTTACATCTTAGAATAAAAAAAAAAACTCATTTTCAAAGTTTTTTTTTAAGTTTTGTATAATTTACATTCTATAAACTAGTAAATAAAAATACAATTTTGTCTTTTTATTCCGCAATTTCAAAAAATTGATAGTGTTATCAGCATAAAATAAAAAAAATCTGACGTGGGCAGCTCATAACTTTCTTCTACAAAATGTAATGACTTTAATTATTTCATAGTAAAACAATTGTGCACAAAATCCACAGCAAAATAATTTTAGCACTACAACCAACACCACGTAAATTGAAATTTGGCTCGTTTGGCACTACGAACCTTCCCCAAATTGGGCGATAAATCTCCAAATCTGGAAACCCTTCTTCTAACTGAGAAATCTTGGCAACACTGGGTTTACACGTCATGCTGACGCCTTACATACGTCATGCACTGTCTCTTCTTCGCTCAATCTTCGAGACAGACGAAAGAGGAGGCGTCAAAGGGAATATTGTGCGTCGCAGCAATATTATCAACTGATTTAAAAATGAAAGTATGAAAACAACATTTATCATTTTTTAAAACCAATTTTTTGTAAAATATTTTCAAATGTTTTTAAGTTTAGTGTATAGAAGCATTACATAGCTTCACTTAATGAAAAAAAAAATATTTCTGGAGACTATAGTTGTAAAGTAATCTTGCGATAGTGAATTCTGTTATTTACCTTTAAAGCTAAGATTTGCCTACAACATAATATGCTTAAAAATCAACCAAGATATAGATTAACTAAACAGTAGTATTTTAGTATTAACAACATGTAAATGCTGTAGTATAAAGATTTTGAGTTAAAAATATAGAAAACATATCCCTTTATTCAAAGTCATAGTAAGATATATGCAATTTTCCCCCTCTAAAACTACTATCTCCCCTTAAGTCAAATAAGATTAGCCATCCTGAAACTTCAGAATAGCCATTTTATTTCATAGAATATTAGTGGTTCTACCATTGACTTTAAATGTCATTAGCACGAGCTACAGTCCATTGGAGCATTGCATATACGACTGCCGTTAAAACAGCAATTATTCACTTATTTGAAAGAAATGGAGTTCAGAGTCAGTTCAGAGTCCAGTTCAGAGTCAAAATACACAAGAAATAGATTGCAAAGAAATAAGAGTCAAAATACACAAGAAATAGATTGCAAAGAAATAAGAGTCAAAATACACAAGAAATAGATTGCAAAGAAATAAGAGTCAAAATTCCTTCATATCTCATTATTTATGCGATTGTATTCATTTGATGTGCGAAAACTTTATTGACTGCTGTTCCTCATCCAGGTATTTGCAATTCCTTTTGTATTAAATTAGCTTCTGGGTTTAAAATGTGTTATGTTTTCTGCTTTGACAAAAAAGGTGTGATGGGTCAAAACACTGACTCTCAGATTTTAATGGATCTAGACATTTCCAGTATACCCTAAATATGATTATTATTTCTTTTAATGAAGTATGTTTGCATGTCTGATCAGCTTTTAATGGATCCAGACAATTCAAGTACACCAGCAATGTGATTATTCAATTTTTCAATGGCATATGTTTGCATGTTTGAGTAAATGTACCTGTTTGTCTGTGTGTTTTGAATCCTTCTGCTGTTCTTTCTACTTTTTCCTAGCTTTTATCTTTCAATTTTTTAATTTTTTCTTTGGAAACAATTTCCTTCCTGAATAAACAATTCCTATCCTCCCAAGTGATAGAACTATTTATTGACAGCCGCGTGCTTTTTTTTTTTTTTTTTTGTAGGAATGGCTGCTCTGTCTCTAAATTCTGAAGAAGAAGGATATTTTTGTCAGCCAAAACACTTGATATTGCTATTATTTTGTTTTCTGCTTTGATAACGAATATTTTGCTTTCTATTTAAGTTGAAATATTATTCATATTTTTTTATTTCATAAGATCTCGAGGATGTTTGAGAATATCTAAGAAATTTATATGTTGATATTTTCCTTAAAGATGGTTTTCGGATATTTGCATAATTATTTTCAATATTCAGATAAGCTAAACTGCTTCCATAAGATTTCGACGGAGTTATATTATAATAGTATATATATTCTTTCAATAAGAACAAATAGTGAATTCTATCAAAATTAAATATTTTAGTAACAGTATTCTAATCTATTCATATTCCAAAGTAAAATAATATTTTTGCACTAACACTATCACATATGCATTTTATAAAGAAAAGTAACTATTTCAGAAATTATCAGCAATGTTAACTTCCTGTTATCATACGTTCGTAATATCATAAACTTTTCGCTTCTGTCCAAGACAATATATATATTTTCGAATATTTATTATAAATTTACATATTCATTTAACCCATTATTGTAATTTGTTTCTCTATGTGTTTTTAATCTATGAAGGAATTGATTATGCTGATGTTGGTAACCAGCAATTCAATCCACATTTTTGTTCGTGTAAAAGTCCCTGAAATGTTAAAATCATAAGCATTTATTAATTTTGTAAGAAACAACACTAACATTATAATCATTTACTTATTTAGTTGGTATAAAATGCGTATTAAAATTATAACTTTTGGTATAGCATTTTGACCACGGTAAATTGTTAAAAAAATCTGAAATAACACAATCTCTAAGTTCTAATATTGAGCGTAAGTATTTTCAATATACAAGATTGCGATATGACCTTAGGCTAAAGTATTCAAGTCCACCCACTATCTGCAATTAGTGACTGCGCCATCCATCTAGCACCTTGGCTGAGCTTCGATGAGCATTCTAATCCTCTAGCGTCTAGCTTATCCCACAAGACTTGTCATGGCTGTGATTTATTACAAGGTAGTTTGTCCTTTAGCTCTGCAGAGCATCCTGTCGTGGTAGTCGGTGTTATTACGAAATGGAAGCTATTATTTCATGATCTCTTGGCATCTATCTTGGCAGCATGTTTACAGGTTATGAGAAGCGACTGTTCCTGGTCTCGTAAATCAATGACGAACTCAGTGTAAACTAATAATACATAACATTGGAGGAAATGAGGGACTTCACAATAATTCATTATGAAATTGAGTTATTTCGTGTAATTTTTTGCGAATTTAGTAAATGGATCACTAATAACTTGAAATTCAAACACTGTAGAATATCTCTTCAGATTTCATTAATTAAAAAGAAAATTTAGGAAATGCCAGTTCTTTTCATTCGGAAAACTTCGAGCATTCGAACCGAAAATCTTCTTCAGAAGAGAAAATGCAAATATAGCCATTATACCCATTGGGACTTGTTCTGAAAGTTGTAGAGACCACCTGTATTCGAACTCTGTGGTCTTAATTCATAGGAGCTATATTTGACTCCTATACATGCCCTAAGTCAGCAGGCAACACTGTTTATGCAATGGTTCGTAATCCACTTTCGTAACTCTAGATTATTTCAAGATTGCTCAGGTGTGTATATAAAGAAGACTACAGCACTACATTACCTCAATCACGTCCAATATGAAAGCTACAAACATCGACCTAAAACATTTTTCTTATTACATTATTTATTTTGCAAAAAACTTTCTGATTCCTATAGGATATATGGATTTCTTCATACTACTGGACAGTGGGGTGAACATTTTTATAGTGAAAAATATCAGTCTGATATATCTAAACTGTCACAGATTGTAAAGAACCTTTCTGCTCAACCAGGAATCTTCGGATCCTGAAGGGGGGGGGGGGGATCTTCGTACAGGCCAGCCGACACTCGGCCTACTAGAACAGAATTGCAAGCTTTTATTGTCGGAGTGAACTCTGCTAGGTCTAAAGCTCAGATATAATTGCCAAGCGATTTTCCTTTGAAACATAAGGGGCAACCTTTTAATCTGTTGCTATCACGATTTAAAAATTGGGTCAAATATTACAATAAACCTCCTTAGCTAATTTGAAATAAATGTTGAATTTTAGTATATGCAAAAAAACTTACCAATTGACTCATATCTGACAAGTTTCAGAACAATATTAATCAATACAAAACACACACAGATGGTACAAAAAATATTATTTTGTGGTACATTTTAACATGAATGCTTTCAAATTGTAGCAGCAATGGGTGTAAGGTAAAATAGGTAGCAGGGGCAGTTAGATACCATCATGGATAGACCCCATGTTAAAATGTCCCCCACAGTGCTTGAAATCTGTATGAAATTCTGCCTGATTGACACTTTTCTCTCAAGAGGGCGCCTTTAAAATGATTTTTTCAAAGGACTATTAGCTCTGTATTGCTCATGTAGGACTCTGGAAGGCTGCTATAACAATAAAATCAATCTCGATTGTTTGCAAACAATTTGAGGCGAAATCATCTATTTTAGTTAGTGAGTTAAGGCGCAATAGAAAGAAAAATGTTGTGAATTTTTATGCATCTTAATTAGACTCATGTTATATTTTTAAGTTGATGTAACTAAACACTGAGCTAGATTTGTGTACTTAATTATTTCCCATTTTTCATAATATAAAAAGTCTCAAGATTTTAAAGCGTAAAAATTGCAGTTTTTATAAAAATTAAAGATGCTTCTGAAGAATGTAATAACTTCCTTATCTGGCGTTAAAAACTTATATGTAGAAAATTTTCTGTAATTAAAGCGAAGCAAGTTTCGAGCGTAGTTTCCTTAACACCGACTTAAATTTGATTTTGTGTGAAAATTTTTTGATATAGTAAAATTCAACCGTTTCGGATAAAATGTTTTGCATAGCTTGAACTAACAATGTTTCAGATCATGACGAATTCCGAATTTTAAATTTCAATCTATGTACTGAGGTCAAAGGTCAGATAAAAGTCTACGATCTCAAGATCTCAAGGACGGGGTTAGAGAAGTGCCCAAGAGAGGATATGATCCTCCCTTCAAACTTCTAACGAAGAGAAAAAGATAATAGAAATAGTTTTATAAAATGGATGGAATTTAAATTGAAGTTGTGTTAGGAGGGATAACAGTCTATGGAGAAAAATTAATTAAAAAAAATGCGCACCTAACAGAATTTTATATTTGTTTGGTTCAATTTGTACAACAACAAGAGTTGCTAGGCTTTCCTGTCTCCAGAATCTCCTTTCTACAATGATAAACCCTGAGAGGAAATTACCCAAATTATACATTTAAAGTAACCAATTAATTATAAAAAATGCACTTGTCTCATGTTGGGTAATTTCAGACTCTGTATCTGGATATAAAAACACTTTATAAAGGAGCCGTCGCCTTAATTTAATTAATTTCTGCTCTAAAATATAGCCAAATTAAGATTTGCGTATTGAGACTGTTTTGGAACACTTGCACGCAGACATGAAATGATTAAACAAATGCTGAACTTTTACCTGTTTTTGCATGTAATGTATAAGAATTACGAAAAAATAAAATATGAGTAGCAAACAAAACATTTTCTTGATTATCAAACTATTCTCATAATTATCATATTTAATGGTTAATATTTTTAATGATTTTTATGCTGTGTCTTGCATTAAAAATTCAAGTAACGTATTTAATACTTATGCAAATTCCAATAATCAAAATACATAATTTTTCTCGCATAAAAACAGTGGGACATCTAAAATCAAATACCTAAAAGTATAAGTGCGGTGATTCAATCATTCTAAAAGGTGAAAAAAATTTCAGAAGAAAAACATAACCGGCAATTAAGTTCTTACCGAAAAGCAGTCGCCACTAAATCTTTTCCTTTTACTTCTTGACTCTTGAAATTCCTAATCAACGTTCGGTATCCATAGAAACCGCATGCTGCGTAAGTCTCTGAGATCAATCAAAAAGTGCCTTCCAAAGCGAGAATCTGTTATGAATCATGTTAAGTGTTTTAAGCCGAAAGCTAAAAACCCACTCTTTGCGTTCTTAAAAAATCTTGATTGGAGAAAACGCTGCAAAAATCTAAAGAAGTTTTATGTAGTTCGCCAGTTTATTGATTTCCTAAAATCAGTGCTAACACCTGAACGTGCTCTAAAATTCTATAGTTCATTTAAAATGTGGAGTATTTTTTTTTCAATTATTTTCTTAGAGTTAAAACCTTATTCATTGAATGCACGATGTATTTAAGCTTTCTAGAATTAGTTTCTTTATATAGATGGAATTCTTTTAAATATTATAATATCTGCTGCGTTTAATTCCTATGGATTGCTTCATATATATATCCCTTAAAATCAACATTCTAATTATAATACTTTATTTGGCAATAATAAACATCACATATAAGTTAAAAATCCTTATAAAAAACTTTTTAGGGAAATGTATATCATGCATCTGACTTTTTAATTAAAGATGAATTAAACAGCATAAACTGTTTACTTGATATAAACTTGAAAATTTGCAAACACGTAGGACTTGACCTAAAAATCATGAACAAAATTTTAAATCTTGGAATTTTGTTAGAAAATTTTATAAATCGCGGAATTTTCTGTTCAAACATTCCGTCAATTATAACTCGATAACTGCTTGAAAAAGAAATGTTTTTTATACCATTATACATTATAACATATCCTAAATTTTCATAATTAATTTTATTGGTGTATAATCAACCATACTGACATATTTCAATTTATAGTTATAGCAGACGATATTTTTATTATATTTCATCAATGAATGTGTTTATAGTTTATACTTCCATCTCTTATAGTTTTAGTTATGGTAAACTAGTTACCATGTAAGTACTAAAATCGTATAAAGAAGTATATTTTTCAAATCAAATTATTGAAAAAGAATGAATGGGCAGCACATTACTTTATCTACATAATGCAATGAATTTACTTTTTTCACAGTGCAAAAAATATGTATATGATCCAACGTACAACGGCTTTGAATTTGAATTGTACATTGGCGTTTAATTGTACATTTGGCGTATTTGTGGATTACAACATCTAAAAGTATTTCAAAGTGCCCAAGTAACTTATATTTCAAACTAGATGTTGGGGAATTGTATTAAAAATGTTGTCGCATAACATTGCACATGAAGAGGAACATATTCCACGATAGTTAATACTTTTTAACTTTATGTATATTTTTATAAATATTTTCGTTTAAAAACGAGAACAATCTCAAGAAAAGTACAGTCTAGCGTTATAAAGTATATGCCATCCGTCTTATAATAAATATTACATAAGAAATGATCATTTATATAACGTTTTTAAAGGATCTGATTGTTTAAATATTTTTTTTTTAATTTCTCTCGTAGGTTTTATTCTTCGGTACATTAGATTATGTTTAGTATCAATAGGGTTCTGGTATTCAACGAATGTATTATTTGTACCAGATTCCGGTCTAAAAGCTCCTTTAATTCATGAGATATCGCTTCTACAGTCTCATGGACACACGCATATACAAACACACACACACACTCATCTACACTTACAAAAACACATCCACTATCTCAAAAATGTTCTATTCAAGTTCAGGGATGCTTAAAACGTTCTTTTCCATCACAAAATATAATCTTTTCGACCCCGATCACAAAACTATAGATATTATGCTATATATGTAGGGGAAGTAATAATTCTAAAATTGATTGAATTTTAGTTTAAAAATTTATTTTAGCAAAATATATTCAGTAGTTTTTTAAATAAAAATTAAAACAATAATTACACTCTTTATATGAACAGATCACGGGTCCAACATATGAAAATATCACGTGACTCACTTCAAAATAAAATATGGCATTCATCTTGTGTCAAAATCGTGATTTTTAAAGTTCTTTTAATTCATATTTAGTGTTGTGTCCGTCCTAAAACCGCTTTATTTTTGCTTTAATTCTGTGCGTCTACATACTGCAACAACGCAATTACAATATATTTGAGTTTAAATGATCATCCGACTTTGATTAGTCCTACAACGAAGCCTAATTTTCACTATGGAGAATGAAAACAACAAAATATGTAGAATGAGTTGTATAAGAATTCCGGCATTTCTTTAATGCACAATTATTAGCTCATGGAGTCTGCAATATAGCTGATATGAATGAAACATTAATTGATTTTACACACAGAGAAGCAAACGGTTTTTTCGATGAAGTTTTAAACATAGAGTTAAATTACTTGTACCTCCATGGTTTTAAGTTTTTAAATAAAATAAATTATTATAGTATTATGATTAATGAAAGGAATGGAAAAAAGTTTATGAATGAAATGCTGCTTTTATAGAGAGAGTCAGTCGGTTTATATTTCGATGACGTCATTTGAATAAAGTTCATTTGTTTTCGATGAAGTTTTCAAATATAATAAATTAATGCAGTATTGTGATAATTTTAAAACTATTACCGAGGAATGTATCAGATTCAATGAAATAAAATTGCATTGAAGTTGGAAAGTGTTTCATAATCAATGTTTTATGCATGATTGATCTTTCTTGTTCATATTAAAACTTATATTAAGTGTAAAGTGCCGCATATCGTGACTAATAGACATTTCAGGCAAAAACTAGTATGAGTATAAATGTACCATGAGTATACATGTGATATAGGTATAAAGCAAGTATGAGTAAAACATTAATTTGTTCACATTCAAAGCATATTAAAATATAAAGAACACTTCTCCATCCATTGGCGTAACGATGACGTAACGATGACGTAACGATGATGATTTTGAAAGAGTGGATAACTATCGAGTTTACAGTGGTAAATATCATTTTAGCATTCACTTTATACTGTGGTAAATATCATTTTAGCATTCACTTTATGTTGTAATAAATATCGTTTTAGCATTCACTTTATGCTGTGGTAAATATTGTTTTAGCATTCATTTAATGCTGCGGTAAATATCATTTTAGCATTCACTTTATGCTGTGATAAATATCGTTTTAGCATTCACTTTATGCTGTGGTAAATATTGTTTTAGCATTCACTTTATGCTGTGGTAAATATTGTTTTAGCCTTCATTTTATGCTGTGGTAAATATCATTTTAGCATTCACTTTATGCTGTGATAAATATCGTTTTAGCATTCACTTTATGCTGTGGTAAATATTGTTTTAGCATTCATTTTATGCTGCGGTAAATATCATTTTAGCATTCACTTTATGCTGTGATAAATATCGTTTTAGCATTCACTTTATGCTGTGGTAAATATTGTTTTAGCATTCATTTTATGCTGCGGTAAATATCATTTTAGCATTCACTTTATGCTGTGATAAATATCGTTTTAGCATTCACTTTATGCTGTGGTACATATTGTTTTAGCATTCATTTTATGCTGCGGTAAATATCGCTTAAGCATTTACTTTTATTCTGTGGTCACTGTAATGCCAGACATGTAATGCCAGACATGTAATGCCAGAAATGTAAAATATAAGAGATTTGGAAGGATTAAGAAATGAGGGAGCCAGGAATGCGGGGGGGGGGGAATGATTATTCCCACGCTAAGCACAGTGTCGATAACGCACAATGGCGATAACACACAATGGCGATAACGTACAGGTGATCCCATGTCTTACATACCACGCCCCATGTCTACGGATTAGCCCTCATGGTTACATACCAGCACGTAGACCGTTCAACGGAAGGAAGGTATATATATGAGGTCAAGCTGGGGGTCAAGCGAGCTGCTTGTTGCTCGGAATTGGTCGGCAGTTGGAGTCCAGTCAGTCTGTGAAGTTGGACATTTTGTAGAGCAAGGCAGTAGAACAGTTTTTGTAAATGGTGTGTGAGAAGCTCTCAGACTCATCTGGTGTTGAGATGGTGAAAAACCCGAGGATTCTCCCAAGATGTGAAAGATTATTATCAGGTACATTTTAATTATATGAGGATAATATCAAAATTGTGTTTTATTGTAAAAAGGCTAATTAATGCGTCCCACCCAGTGTTCCAACCGAATATTACAAAGTATGGCATTACATCTCGCTAGTTAATTAATCAAGTGTCTGAAGAAGAATGATAGAACTTGTAATATTAACAATAATGATGTAACATTGATGATGTGCATTAAATAAATTGAAGATGGTTCTATTTACCCTTATATCTTATTTGTGAATTTCTATAAGATTATTATTATATTACATAATCATCCGTTATGCTGAAAATAGGTGGGTTTTGCGGCCACCAAAGCAATGTACTAACCCAAACTACTAATGGTTGTAGTTAATAAGTTAAATGATGTAGAGTTATCCTTTTTTTAAGATAAGTAATTAACTAAATCAATACGGCACAACAAAAAATCGGCACAGTCACTATCGTTTTAGTATTCACTTTATGCTGCGATAAATGTCGTTTTAGCAATACTTATTTTGTGCCAAATATTGCTTGTGTTCATGGCGAGGCAATGCGTTTTGTGGTAGGCTTGACAGAAACACCTCTAATTGTCTACGCATTTGCTTCCATCCAATCTTTTTCTTATAAACTGCCTTTATATTTTAAGGAATACCCGTAAATTATTATTTTAATGTGTATGAATCAATATTTTTAACATTAATTTGACAAATTATCGATCTTTGGAATGATGCATGTTGTTTTCGTTCCTTAATTCGTCTCTCTCAAAATGTTAATTTGTTGTGTTTATACAATACTAGCGGATCATGATTTAAAATATGTACACATTACAGTAGTACAGTTACATATGTACAAATGATATTATTCTTCAAAAACAGTACATTAATAAAAGTCTCAACATAGATTTCAAGGTCTTCTAGTATGAACGATACAAGTATAACTTACCCTAGTTATTTATTACAATTTAGAATATCGATTGTGTTAAACGTATTGACTTCACCATTACAAATTAAGTACAGAGAAACGTTTCCAAGAAGATAAAGGAGCAACGAATAAAGAGGGCAGACAGAAAAGATTAAAAGCTCCCGTGTTCTAGACAATAGACTAGATTTTTTCACTAAAAACCTTTCCCAAGTCCTTCTTCTCTGATTGAAAAGTAGCCGCACAGAAGATTAAATGGACTATTGGAGATCAAGGAAACGATTTCTAGAGAACAGAAGAAAAAATTCTAAAGAGGGGCGGGAAAGAATAAAAAATTCCTGACTCCCTCTCCGGTGCGAAACTTAAGAATTGGGTTGGTTTCCAAAAGAGCATCAACGCATGAACTTGGGGAATTGACATTTCTTGTGACTTTGCAAAGGCCCATAGTTTTCCCCGACATAGAGAATAGAGGGATCATGAATCACTTGTCGCTCGAGAATCGAGTGGAAGCGGAATTTCCGAACCTGAAAAAAATGGCAGAATTCAGTCGGATGAAAAGGATAAAGGGAATGTTCTTTCTTTTCTCTCAATTCCGAACTTTTCTTCACTGTCAAGGTCCACAGTAGAGACTGTATTGTTGATAATAAATTCAATGCAAGCTGTATGCGGACGCTGAAAAATTGCCCAATAAAAAAGTTTTTGTATCTACCGATTTTGAATGATATTACGTCTCGAAAAAATGATATTGCAAAGTGAATGAAAACACGGCGTTAGAAAAATGTAACTTAATATTTTATAAATACATACTTTACAATATAGGATGGAAAAATATGTTTTATCTTTGATTATTTGGAAAGAAATATCGTTAATACATATAAAATAAATATTGGCATTTCCATGCTACCATAAGATATACATTTACGTACATTATATAGACAAGTGTCTGGAAAATGTATCTCATGGCCGGGTTTTGAAACAACATTTGAAAATACCTCCGATTTCCGACTGGATTCGGACTTTGCTACTGTCTGTACGGATAGATTAAAAATCTGATATTATACGACTTCAACCATAATATAATTATATACCTCCTCCTAGTAATACACAATTTAATTACGACGTCCTATAACCCTCTGACAAAACGTACCTAAAAATAGTAAAATTCACTATATTTTGGATTAAAAATATTAATCAATAGTTCCTTGTAAGTGACAAACATTACCAAATGTATTAAATTAAATGTTTCTAGATATTTAATTTTATCAATTTTCCAACATTCTCAAAATTGCTGATATTCGTTAAATCGTTAAACCTTTCACAAAAATCGTTAAAATCTAAAATAAAAAACTACGTATGCTCAAATATATCAAATGCTTGTTTTATACGTAATTTTTAAAGATAAAAAGAATAAGACCAACCCTATTACACTAGGAGTAGCCGTTCTCGAGACATTTCAGTTTTTCGTTATGCCAACTTTGAAAATAAGTCCACTTACCAAATGATAACGAAAATTGATTTAAAAGTGCATATTCAGTGTAATTTTAAATAATTATGGGTGCTATTTTATGCAATTGAACTCAAGTTAATGAATTATTGAAAAAATAAAGAGAACGCGAAAATGAGTCTGCAGGGAAAGTCATGTGCTGCCCATATTAGATTTTATTGCATTATCCTTGCCATCAATCTGTGTATTAACATATTTGTATAATATGTTCATACAATCAGTGTTCTTTTAAGCATTTTGTTTTAAAGAGTATTTCATTTGATTTAAGTTTATTTTGCTTTAAATAGTACTTTATTTATTTATTTTTTTAAATTTGAAAGTAGATTTTCACTCAATTGTTTTATTTGAGTGCATTTTCCCTTTTGGTACTTTGGATTTATTACTGCTCCATTCAAACAAGTAATGCTCCCCCAATTTTAAATGACACTTTTACCTATCCTCTCTGGATGATTCAAAATGCATCTTTACAGGGTACAATAAAACCCTCGCTCTGTGAATGCTAAAAATACTTTCAAGCAACTGAAACAACTTTAACAAGTTTCCACACATTTATGAAACTTCTTAAGATCCATATTATAACTCAGCCTTATAACTTGGCCGCGTTTGAATTCAAGAATCAGGAGCCATTCCCGATTTTTATACGCTCTTTCATTCCTGATAGTGATTTTATGCCATTTCCAATCTCAGAAATCCCATCTGTGATAGAATCTGTCGATGAACCACGAGCGAGGGTTTTGATGGGGTTCTTTGTTAGTCAGTGGCGGAAGTTGGCCTCCATCTTTAGTATCGGATGACTAAGGAGTCTTAAGGGATAGCAAACACGGGGAGTTTTAGGACTACGGATAGCTTTAGATGAAGTCATTAACGAAGCATAGGAAAGGCATGTGCGTCTGATGATCAGTCGTAAAATTTAACGATCCTATTTCCACACAGTACCTCCGTACAAATTGTGCCAAGTACGCGAGGAAAGGCCACAGCCTGAAGAGGCGTAATAAATTTGCAAAAAGGCAATACCTACTGTTTCTCAGGGTAGTTAGGCTTTTTCAACAGCAAACACTAAAATCTACTGGTGCAGATATATATAACAAGATTTTTGTATTGATTTTGGGCTATTATATGGATCAACAATGATTTGTAAAATCATCGGGATTTAGAGAATAGGCATTTCATTCTGATATTTTCACCGATTGTTTAAAATTGATTTGGGGCTTAGACTTTTCTTGCGATGATGAGAACAATACATTAACACGATTATATTTTTCCTAATGCCTGTGATTTACTTTTATATCTTCCAATTATAATATTAAATAAAATCTTATGGTTCGAAATTTATTTTATTTTTTACATCATTAATCACTGAAAAAGGTAAACAGGCAATTTATGAAGGAATGTGGATATGGGGGTAAATGGTGTGTATATTTCATTTTTGATAGAACTATTATGCTTGTTATACCTTTCTGCATACTGTTTTCATAAAGTCGTACGAATTTGTTGAAAAAACGGAGGACTTCTCTAGAAACGGAAATGGAAATTCTTAGTGAACCGCTCTACCTTTCGTTAGAATTAAATGCTGAATCCATATAAGTCATCATCTAAGCTCAATCTATAGCCAATCCCAAGAAATAGATGCTTCAATGTAATTTTTTGAATCAAAAGTGGAAAAAAATACAGATGTAGATATCTTAAATGAACCCTTTGCCTTCTTCAGAAATTAACGCTGAATTCAAATTGATCATTTATCTCAAAAGCTCTATGCATAGCCAATTTTGTGAATTAGATCTTTCAAGAAAAGAACCAGAAGTGGAAACCTTTAGTAAACTCCCAATCTCCTCTGGAGTTTGATAGTGATTCCATATCAATCAACCTCTAATTTTAAGATACATTTATAACAGATCCCGAGACAGATGTTTCAAGGAAAATGTGAATTAGTCGGTGGCATCTCCAAAATCAGAAGTGTAAATCCTTAGTGAATATCCGAGATCCTTTAAAAATTTGATGCTGAATCCATATTAGTGATTATTTAAACTCTATGTTCAATCTTTAAAAATATAAGTTTTCAACTAGCATTATCACGCTTTCAACATGCCCATAATTTTCGCGGCTGGTCGTAGCTGACCCGTTGATTTCAATTATCTTATTTTCACACTGCATGCGATAGAGACATACAATACATTTTATGATTAATAGAGTTTATTTTTCGGACTATTACATAATATGAAATGTGGTGAACGAATTACGAAGAGAAAATTTTGAATTTCATATTTCCATATACTTTCATATTTTCGCATATTTCCGCGTTGGTACAATTCGTATAAAACGAAATATGTCCGATATTGATAATTATTTCAAATTATGTACATAATACTTATAAATTTAATTTCAGCAATAAATTTATGCATAATTTGGAAACAACACATTAATAAAATATCAAATACCAATAATATCAGAAATTTCACAATATGGCATAATTCAATGCTATTACAATGGGCTATTTTCCGCCGTTTTAGCACCCCATACAAAACACTAAAGCTGTCCACAATCTACACACAAATTGATAATTATTTTAAGTTATGTACATAAGAATTATAAATTTAAATTTAGCAGTAAATTTATGCATAATTTGCAAACAGCGCATTAATAAAATATTAAATACCAATAATATCAGAAATTTCACAATATGGCATAATTCAATGCTATTACAATGGGCTATTTTCCGCCGTTTGAGCACCCCATACAAAACACTAAAGCTGTCCACAATCTATACACAAATTGATAATTATTTTAAGTTATGTACATAAGAATTATAAATTTAAATTTAGCAAAAAATTTATGCATAATTTGCAAACAGCGCATTAATAAAATATTAAATACCAAGAATATCAGAAATTTTCAATATGGCATAATTCAATGCTTTTACAATAGGCTATTGCCGCCGTCTCAGCACTCCACACAAAACGCTAAGGCTGTATACAATCTACACACAAGCTTTAAACATTTCTCACATGCAGTTTTAGTTTTATTATCGTTACACTGCTTTATGTGGCAACGTTTGCGCGAGCTTGAAACTTCTGGGATGATTGCTGGAGAGAAAGTTTTCGGCTCTTTTGAAATATGTTTCTGTCTCTGTTGTGTGTTCTCTTCTGCTTATTTCAGAATATTTAGTTTCTTCTGCTGACTTTGATACATGTTGTTTTCTAAAATATACCTAGGTATTTAGAGACTCATCATCCAAAGTTTTAAAACAAACATGCATTGGCCAGCGGCGTAATGCAGACTCCCCAGAATACTTCCTAGCCATTTGGTCCACAATATCATTTCCACATTTTGTCGAATTATAGAAAAGCATTATTTTTAGGAATTTTCTTTTTAATTTTGAGTAATTTCTAATGAAGAATTCAATGTGGTAAGACGACGTATATTTTTGTTCTTTTTACACTGGTAAAGAAGTAACATGATATGCTCATTTTAAGGACCTGTTTACATGCTACCCCCTTACTTATCTGCTTGAAAGAGACCCATTTGAAATAAAATATCTCATGAAAATCAAATTTGAAATCAAACATTTTTATCTGTTTAAAAATGTCTTTTCAGCGCAAAATAAAATATACAAATTATTCCGTGTAATTCCAAGATAAAAGAATAAAATAATATATGCATATTGATATGGTTACCAGTTTTCCGTGTGTTTTTACCTATACATTTTAGTGTGCACAGTTTGCGAAAACTAATAAAGTTTAATAAAATAAAAATGTTAAAAACATTCTATTCTCAGTCACATGCGAATTTTGTCTTCGAATACATTTTATTTTAAATTACTAAATATTTGTAAAATACCACAACACTGTGAGAGATTATTGCTATTCAAGCAAAATCAAATTAAGGAATAATATATGAAAATCAGAACACGCATCCAGATAATAAATATCAACCGTGTCAATACTAAATCTGAAAACACCCCCCTATTTCCCTCTCAATACATCAAAACTTATCCATACACCTTAGGACTAGTTTCCTGAGAAATACCCAACTGCTTAATTTCTGTTCCCTATTAATAATAACAAATGTATCCCATCTTTATTGATAAACTTGACGACTGCATCCAATCTAGCGTAATCTGACCACATATCATTCTTAATGCTGTGTCAATATTTCCATCAGGCCACGTTCCTCAATCAGACTTTCAGATTCATTCATTTTGGGAATCAAGGAACGGCGATGTCAACAATTTGTAATACGCATATGTCGGTTTCCCAATTCTTTGTGGATTCGCAATTTCTATCTCAACAATCATTTGTTCATCAAACACAGTTGTGCGCCTGTCTGTTTGGTTAGAAAATTCGGGGCAGTATTTGTTGTAGCTAATACGTGAAATAGAAAATGGTGAACATTTCGTGCGTGTATGTGGCGCAAAAAGTTTCAGATAATGGGTGCAAATGTAAAGTATCGTGGTAATATTGCGCGGTTTGTAAACATTCAAATAATTCAAAAGTAGACATATTATTTTCCCTACAGGCATAGGGAAATATATAGGAAAATCAGTGTGATAGGGTCGAAAATTCGAATTTGAGTATTGGACGGAAGAGCATATTTCAAACATCCCTGAACTCGAATCAAACGTTTCTGAGGAAATGTTCGGGTGCATGTGAGTATGTGTGTATGCACGCGCGGCTGCCCACGTGTGTTAGTGTGTGAATCCACTAGTCTGTGGATGCGATGTCGCACGAACGAATTGATTGTCTCGAACAAAATTTGGTACAAAAATTGCAATCCTATTGATTTTCAACACGATCATATATTCAGATACCCCCACATTTTCAGGAATTTTTTTTTAAATATCATTAAAATATTAAATCCTTCAATAAGGTTACATGAATAATCATGTCTTATGCAAAATTTCATTAGAAAACGAATGGCATAAACTTTAGAATGCTAGCATGAACTGTTCTCGAAATATTGAACGTTTTACAGAAAATTACATGAAATTAAGGAGTATTAACTGTCATAAAAGTATTAACTATCTAGACACCCTGCATAGCTTCGACTACAACAGCGTTGAAATCTGTATTCTCAATTTCATAGTTACCCTCGATGGTATTTGCATGCGTAGTACTGAATTAGTTATAGAGGGGGTGTTGTAACATATAACTGGGATGTAGAGTGAATGAACACTAATCGGGAGATCTAGTTTCAATATCCAGTTCCTGCGATTGCAAATTTTAAGTGAAATGAAGTATAGTCTATTAGAGACTCCTAAGCAAAAATATAGTGTTGTAGCTGTTGGACGATGTTGAAATATGTCCCCCTGGTATTCGAAAGAGAAGTATGTAAGTTATTACAAGACAAGGCCAGGATCGAAGGAATAGCATATATGAGCGCAAATCAGTCGATTCACTGTTTCGGTCTATGTGATTTTTAAGTGAAATGAAGTTTAATATTCTAAATGTGTTTATAATTGAAGATTTATTTCGTTTTATTGTTGTCACACATTCAATACTCCAAGAAGATAAAAAATATATATTTTTTATAAATAGTTAAACCTCTTATTCTTAGTCTTTTGTTTGTAATATCAGTTATTACTATTCTAATTCATTCGAGGATCACGAAACCTAAAAATTAATAAACTTTGGGTTTTCGTTTCGAGAGACTTAATTTATTTTGAGTTAGAAAATTAATTAGGATTACTCAGATTCTATTTTTCTCAATATTTGCCAACAATTTGCATACATATATATTCATTCTTGTCGCTATTATGCATATGAATATACATTGTTTTTCTTTTTCGTCAGTATCCAACAACAAATGTTAATATTAATATGCATATATTGCGAAAATGCAAACAAATTTATACATTTCTATGTTAATCAGAAACATTTTCGCATCAGTATCGCAAGCTTTGAAGATTTTTGTTTACAAATTCATGATTCATTCCTATATTTTATAATTTTCAAATTATATGAGACTATAGTTTTGTCTGTAAGCGTTCTATTCAATTGCAAAAATACCTTACATTTATTTCAATTAGAAACAATTGCAGTTTTATCTATTTATTTTCATATAGAAAGATTAGCAAGATCGGTCTCTTTAGTAGCAGTATTTTAAATTAATACAACTGCAAATAACATTTTTGAATGAATATTTTTATTGCCGTATGTCATTCTGATATAATATAACTGAATATCCCCTCTATTATACATTAAAAATAGTCCTATTTCGTAAAAAGATGGAGCACATTTCTCTTACAGCCACTAGAAATTTGTTTTTCCTTTGTCTGAACTGCTGTGAAAAACAGTCAATTCATCCTATATACGCCCATCTCAATCCACTTCTAGAATGAAGTCGGACATGGGCCATCCATTGCTCTTCAGTCGCTAGGAAGTGTTTTCTGCTTCTTTTAATCCGGAAATTGTCTCTCTGTCACATAAATTACTCACAGTTGACGACTTTTCAGTTACTTTTTACAAAGCAAAAACGTTCTGGTAAGGTTTATCATAGCAGAAAATTATCCGATGATGAGCAAAGAAAATTGTTGCAACCGCAATTTTAAGTTAGACTAGAAGAGGATTTCATTTGGGTTTTGAATTGTTTAAAAAAATATATTGAATACAATATATCTAGGTGTAATGATTCACATTCCTTATACATAAATTAAATCACGTACATAAATAAATGTAGAAATTTCTATTGTTGTTCAATCTTAATGCTTTATGTACCAAATTATGGGTTTTATCCTAATGCTTTATGTACCAAATTATGGGTTTTATCCTAATGCTTTATGTACCAAATTATGGGTTTTATCCTAATGCTTTATGTACCAAATTATGGGTTTTATCCTAATGCTTTATGTACCAAATTATGGGTTTTATCCAAGCTCTTCAGTAACAATTTTAGTAACTAATTATTAAAACTTCAGGTAAAAGATAAATATACTGTTGTTCATAAAAATTACAATAACATGAAAAAATGATGTTATTAGCTTCAATTCTATAAGATATGTACATCAAGTTGGAAGATGTACATCGTTAAATTGTCATTGAAAATGCTTCTGCGGTATCAGAACAATGTCTTCTGTCCTGGGCTTAAATATGTGGCTGAAATGAGATGTTGCGATCAATAAAAGTCAGCATTAAGTGGGATTGGTGCATCTTGTATCTTAATTTACTCCGTCACCGAAGAAAAACGCATTCCAAACACCTGGCGTACTTTGAATGACGAAGGATTGTTTGGGTAAAAGATACTGAATTTCCCTAACTAAACGCCAGTAGTACAGTCATGAGAACGGAGCGTCAAGAGACAGATGATTCTCGGAATCACAACAATCTGAGCTACAAAATTGTCCGAATGCATGGAATGACAAAAAATTCAACCGTCTGATAGTGTCACACAACGGCATTCATGATATTAGCACAGCAGCTGAACTCTGCTACTGGTCAGACTTTGTTCTATAGCACAGTTCGATGCTGTCTACTTAAGAAGGACTGGTCACTTAATGCCCATTGCTTTTAATTCCTTTCATCCTTAACAACAGATGCCTCAAGCGGCAATTTGGTATCGAATACATGCATTGACGTGCTGATTGGCATCAAATGGTGTTTTTTTTTGTTATGATTCTACTTGCTGCACCATTATGGACGCATATGTGTTTGAAGACATCGTGGTGAACGACAGCTTGCTTTTATAGTATCATACAGGTCTAATATTAAGTGTTACAGTTCGGGATGTCACTAGATTCTATTTGCGACCTGGCCTAATACGGATTAATGGGACCCTCAACAGTCAACGAAATAATAACGATGATTTAGAAGTAGATGTGACATTTATCCTTGAAATCTGTCTAGACACTATATCTCAGTTGGTCAATGCTCGCCCACATGTGGCCCGGAATGCCCCACATGCCTTTCGTGTACTGCAGATACCCTTCTTCTTCGGCCAGCACCGTTCAACATCCAAGTTCTCGATTGAACATGTCTCGGACATGATAACTAAGCAAATGGACCTTCATTCACCACAGGTCAACTCTGAACTCGCAAAAAAGCAACCTGGCAAACCATTCAACACAGAAGTACTCGATTGAACATATCTCGAACATGGTAACTAAGCAAATGAACCTAAAGTCACCACATGTAAACTTTGGACTCGCAAAGAAGCAACCTAGCAAACCATTCCCTAAGACGGTATTAAACATTTCTTTCATTCAATTCCACGACGTATAATAGATGTTATTGCTGCTCGTGGGGGCTTCATACGATACTAAATTGAGAATACAAAGAATCTTATTTAACAACGCAAATCTAATCAATTTTGTAATATAACTAATTTGTGAGGTAAGCTTTATTTGTGTAGCGTGATTCTTCTTTCTTGGTGTTAAAATTTTTACAAACAATAGTGTATAAAAATACTCAATTTCGGAACATCTAATATAATACAATGAAGCTAAAATATTGTCTTAAGTTCTGTTGTTTATTTGTGCACAAAGTTCTGATGCTTTATTGACTATAAATGCTGTTCAAAAGACCATGAAAGCATATTTTTGATGATCTGAAAGAAAAAAATTTGCCCATTAGTTTTTTCTTTTGTTTACCTTAAAATATATATATGTAGTTAGATATAAATATTCATATGCCAAAATGGTATGTGATCTTATATTTCATAATAACTCTACTTGATTATCTTCTATGAATTCAAAAAGATGGGTGAAAAACTTTCATATTTGGAAAAATTACACAATTTTTAGTACTCACTTGGCTTCGCAATACACCTATGGCTTCTGTTGCATTTATTTTCACCAATATCTGAAAAAAAAAATCAAGAATTTATTTCGTCATGCTTAAAGTAGGTATGCTGAATTATAAGAAAGCAAACTTTATGAAATGCTTGAAATAGATGTTTTATGGAATTTTAAAACATGACAAACCTAAAATTACAGAAGGGACATAAAAGGTTGAACTAGTTACTAGTCAAATTTAATTTATCGTTAAAGTGCTAATAGAACTCGACAGCTTATGCGAATCCGATATTCTTATACCAAAAATATTATTTTCAAAATAAGCTATACTTTATCTAATAGAACATTACACAACTTAATATTTTGAATATATACTCATATTACATTTTTAAAAATGTTATTGTAATTTTGTATTTTATTTTTTATTACATGAATTTTATTTTTGCGTCGAATATTAAATAAAGCTTCTACCAATTCTACATTACAGTGTGTATCTGTGTTGGTGCTATGTGAATACATTGCGATTGGGCTGGTGGTCGGTCTACGGACCAGCGGTTAATCGGTTAATCGGTTGCTAAATCCAACACCGAGTTAAATAAAAACATTATAGATGTAAAATCAAAATTATGAATTTCGTTTGTGACAGCTTAAAAAAAGAAAAAGTAATATTGCATAATTAACTGCGTTTCTGCCCCCCCCCCATCTGTCAAAATTTATTGTGGACGCCTTTAATGCAATCTATATTTGCATTGGTATTGCAGTTATTTTTCATTTACATTAGATGATGTCTTTGCAATAAATCTCAAACTACATGCTAGTTTATTAGTAAATAAGTATTTCGTGCAATAAAAATGTATCTGCTAAAATATAAATAATTTCAAGAAAGGTTACATTATTTAGGCTACAAATTTTCAGTAATCATGATAAAGGGGTTTAATTCTATTTTTAAATTTAGAATGAATAAAGAACGCTACATTAAGCATTATTGCTTTTCATAAAATTGTAGTGAATTCCATTAAATAAAAAGTAATCAATTGTTTCGAAGGCATTTTTATTCATCAGTGCAAGAAAGCCGAGATTTTCACACCAAAAAATCTGACCACTTTCTGGCGATTCATTAAATACAGCAATTTACATTTGGTATATGATAGCTTACATTGACAAGAAATTTGATATGTGCCTTTATAAGTAAATCATCTGTAGGATCTTTAGGAGAATAAAAAGTTACTTATTTAATAGGAAAGACAGGCAAAGTACTAATTTTAAAGAATTCTAGTATTTTTATGACAAATTTAGGATAGAATGGAAGGAAATTAATACTGTTAAAGTTTTCGTAGGAGTATATTTAGCTTTAAATGGGTCATTTTCTATCGGTTCTAAATTATCAGTAGAATAAGGCCGATCAGTAGAATACAGACTTAACCTTTATCAAAACTGTGTTCTTCCTAAGTTTTCCACACTTCTTTTAATCCGAAATTGTCTTTGGGTTTCATCGATTATTTTCTGTTGATGACTTTTGAGCCAGTCTCGATTTCGCTTCAGAAAACACGCTCTGAAGGGACATGGAGGACCAATATTTTATCAAGCAAAGATTACACAAAATTGATAGTTCTTGTTGGACTCATTTTGCGGCTCGATGCTTCGCGAAGGAGTTATCGACTGGGCTCTGTGTAGTTTTGTAACTAGCGCAATCATTGATATGTAAAGATGAATTTGCCTTAATATTCGTATTTTGCTGACAAATTGCCTTCTCAAGACAGATATCGGATTCTTGCGAAATTTTCAATTCTCCACATGAGATCCTGCTAAGGAGCATCAACGTCTTCCAAACTACTTATGCATTAAGAAATTATCGAATCGGAAATCGTAATCGACAGTCATTTTCAATTTCCAAAATGGATTGACTCTTTCTTGCACCGATGGAGTTGTATGGCGATTATGACACACAGAACCTCTTTTAGAAGCTTTACTTAATACGTTTAAGCACGTCAATTATTTATTCTGTCATTATATTTTCTAGAAAGCAATTTGTTTCATCACTTATGTCAACGAAAGATTATTAATAAGTTAATTATAAACTTCGAAGAGAGTGTTCAAAGTTTTTAAAGTTCTAGGTTCAATAACTTCATATTTCCCAAATTTCGCTAATTTTGTTTAAGCGTTGGCAAGTCAAGAAATAGTTTTACTGTTCAATTTTCAAACAGTTTTAAGATTTTCTGCGATTCTAGTTTCTATATATAATTTCAGTTTAAAAATTGCATTTGATTGACCATAAAAATAATAATTTTTTAAATAAATTTTTTTCTCTTTCTAAACATATTACACATTACAATGACAGCACTCAAAATCCAATGATTTTGAGTTATTGACAATTTAAGATGCGTAAAAATTACACATATGCATTTCAAACTGTCATCATATAAATCAAAATATAAGTATCCCTACTTACCCGAATATTAATTTAGTTTGGTTCTGTTTTTCTTATCTCCTGAAAAATATTTTTTGTAGTTTTGTAATTTTTCTTCGTAAGGTGCGATATGTATCCACAGCATGGTTTTATTACAAAAATAGCAAAATGAAAATTATTTATTTTGAAATTAAAATAACTTCGTTAAAAGCAGCATATAAGAAAAATTAAACGTATTGAACAGATTCGAAGGCAAAAACAGCCTTCTTCGTCAGGACACGCAAGAAGCGCAACCTTCGGTCGTCAGAAAAAGATCGGAGACTGATGAAAAAACAGAAGAAATGGCAGAAGTGGGGAGATAGTATGCCAATGGCGAAAGAAAAGAACAGCGTTAAAAACCCAGACGGCAAGAAACAGAGGTGAGACATAATTAATGAATGGTAAAATACAAAAGAGGAAGGTGAACGGCCAACAAAAGATTCAAATCATTTGTTCATAAAATCCCAATTAAATTAAAAAACCAGAATAAGGTTGAAAAATATCAAAATAAAAAGAAAGCAAACGAAATTTAAAAATTAAATCAGAGATTTCCAAACAGAAAAGAAGAAAGGATAATTGCTATTGATAAGGGATTTTGACTGAGAAGCAATGAAAAAAGTTTCAAGAAAGTCCATTTCAAACATGGAATTAGGAAGTAGAAAGGATATTTAATAAATAATAAAACACACTTTGTGCAAAGGATAGAGAAAACTTGCGCAACGTATTTAAGCATAAATAAGACAATAATGCAGTTTACAGCTGTTTCGAGAATACGCTTGATCTCCTTCGACAGTGCAAAATCTCCATACCCGAAGTCAAAAAGCGACGTGGGCGCAAATAGAAAAAACAGATGGGTTTATATATCCTTGACTTGGATTAAGGACTCGCCTAAGAGAACCAAGTAGAAAGCAGAATGAACAGTCCAGCCAATCAGAAAACGAGAGGTAACAAATAAAATCGGCGTGCACTAAAGTATAACAGGAATATCCCGACAAGACAAATGAAGTCCAAACAAGAATAAATGAGGTCCAACAAGACGAAAAATAAGATAAAAAAGACTCAAAGAGCCCCAAAGGATAAGAAATGGGACAAAGAAAGTTGAAAAATTTACAGGGTACTCCGCCAGATTGCGGACAAAAATGGAATACTCAACGACCCATTAACTGAATTATTAGAATTTTTCTGGATATGAAAGTCTTCAAAGAAGTCAAGATCATAGATCGGCGTGCATTTTTGTATGATCCTGCAAAAAGATCGTACAAAGGATCATACAAGGATCTTTACTTTTTTCTATTCAGAATTATGTTTAAAAATATTACACCTGTGCAAAGTCCACTTTAAAGATAAAACCTTGCAATATCGTCCCAATAGCTCAACGGTAGAGCGTCGGCTGGCCAGTTTGGAGATCCTGAATTCGAGTCCCGGTTGGGGAGGCAAGGTTCTATACAATGGCGCCCGAACGAATTAACCCTGAAGGTTAGAGCAAAGATGTCAGAAGTATGAAAGTGACTCCAGTACGATTAGCACGGATGCAGTAGACTCTGGAATATGCAGCGCCGATAAAAGGATAACGACCACACAGGATGCTAACCTGAGTAAAAATAGCGGCAGGAGGCTAACCTGAGGTAAAAATAGCAAGGAGGTGATCAAGCAGATTTCAGTTAACCATCAATCTGACAAAGGGTAGAGAATGCAGAGTCCACTTCAAAGATAAGAACTTGCAATATCGCCCCAATAGCTCAAAGGTAAAGCGTCGGCTGGCCAGTTTGAAGTTTCAGCGTTTGAGTCCCGGTTGGGGCGGCAAGGTTCCTTACATATGTACAAATACTTATAATGATACAATACTTTTGCCATAACTCACCGTCCTTAAGTTTTGAATCAGCTCAAGCGTATGTGGATAAAAAATAAACATTTTATGAACAATTTTGCTCACAATAAAGTAAACACTATAACCACAACAAGAAAGATCAATCATGCATAAGCATTGATTATGAAACACTTTCCAACTGAAATGTAATTTCATTTAAAAATTTCTAAAATGTGATTCATTCAGTGGTAATATCTTTTACATTATCACAGAATTACAGTAATTTATTATACTTAAATATTTAAAACTGTATCGAAATATAAATCATCTGATTCTTTATGCAAAATCAATGAATATTTCATTCATATAACTTGTATTCCAGACTCCAGAGCTAAATAATTTTGTGTGAAAAAAATTCAGCAATTCTTATGTAATTCATCTTACAATCGCTTGAGATATTTGCATTCTGCATATGTTAAAATTAGGCTTCCTTGAAGAAATAATAAAAGTTTAGGGATCATTTAAAATCACAACTATTGTAATTGCATAGGCACGGAATTTAGATACACAGATAATACACAGATAATATATATGTGTATGTGTATGTACTCAAAGTATTGGAATCGTGCCGAGGATCGGAACTCGAATTTTCAAAGTATCTACACGTTTTGGGACTTCTAGAACACGAAAAAACTACTTTTAGGAAGACGTCTGTGTGTGTAAGGGTGTATCTGTGTATGTTTCTGTGTGTCTGTGTGGATCTTACATCCACTCTAATTGAAAAACTAATGGACCGAATTTCGTACAATTTGGTAGGTATGTTTTTTGTGTGAAATCCTGATGTTCATTAGATTATAGTACGATTCGTAATAAAAGAATCTGCCTTCTTTGCGAAATGGCCGCAGAAATTGCCTTTATCCACTCTAGCTAAAAACTAATGAACCAAATTTAACAAAATTTAGAGTATAATATTTCAATAACCTACAAGTGATTTATATACCAAATTTAACAAAATTTTGTATATAAATCATTTGTAGGTTATTCTACTACGATTCGGGAAAAAGGAACGGGCTATTTTTGCGAAATGGCCAGCAAAAATCGTTATATATAAAAATAAAAGACTACGTGTGCTCAATTATATCAATTAAATTCCTATTTTATATGTGATTTTTGACAACAAAAAGAATAAGACTAACCCCATTACTCTAGGACTAGCCGTTCTTGAGATATTCTAGTTTTTTCGCGTTTTCGCTACGCCACCTTTGACAATAAGTCCAGCTATCAAATGAGAACCAAATTTAAGTTTAACGTGTAAATTCAATGTCATTTAAAATACTTATGTTGTGCAGATAAACTCAAATTATCATTGAATAAATAAAGAGAACGAATATGAGTCTGCAGAGAAAGACATGTGCTGTCCACATCAGAATTTTTAACAATATTACACCAATGATTTATAGAAGTGAACGGGGATTATTTTCAGGCCATTTCGAAAAAAATGTATAATCTATATTTAAAGATCCATCAAATTTTTGTCGAATAAAATGTTCAACAAATTTAAGCTGTGTACCAAATTTTAACTCTCTAGGACGTAGGAAAGTGCATTTAAAATGCCATCAATTAAATTTATCATGAAGAGTTATATAAAATTTAAAAAAAATGAAAAATTGTTATCTACCAAATTTATCTTAAAATATAAAGCCACTCCCATATGCAAAACGTTTAAACAAATGGAGAGATATTTATTATATAATATCTCTCTCTTTTCTTTCTGGAAGATATCCCAAAGTCAGAATTTAATTGAATTTGTTTTTTTCCCTATATTAAATAATTTTTTTAATTAAAAAACTACTTAACATATTTTACTGAATTTTTTTTTATATATTCTATGGGATAATGTGAATATTTCCTAAAAATTTCGAAGCAATTCGTGAATTTTAAATTTACTTAAAAAATGTTTGAAAAATTAGGTCCCATAGGGTTCAATGTATTTCATTTTTTCAACCCGGGTTCAATAAAAAACTAATTGGGTGATATTATTTATTTATATTCCCATAGGTCCTACAGACCGTCTGAACAACATACTAAAATTTCATTTTGATAAACTCATTTTTACGGCAGTTATCGTGCTAACGGACAGACAGACAGACAGACAGACAGACAGACAGACAGACAGACAGACAGACAGACAGAATGAACAAAGTCATAAACACTTTTCAACTTTGTTGTAAAGTGTTAATAAAGTAAACATTATAGTCACAATGAAAAAAATACAATAGTATCGCAAAATTTTACTGACATACTATTGTGTTTATCAAAAAGTTTTCTTTGAAACATATATTTTTTTAGAATCTGCTAGAGATTGGATGATGACTGATATATATATATATATATATATATATATATATATATATAATATCAAATTCTGGAGAATTCACTAAGGATTTCTTTCCACTTCCGTTTTTAACACTTTACAACAAAGTTGAAAAGTGTTTATGACTTTGTTCATTCTGTCTGTCTGTCTGTCTGTCTGTCTGTCTGTCTGTCTGTCTGTCCGTTAGCACGATAACTGCCGTAAAAATGACTTAATCAAAATGAAATTTTAGTATGTTGTTCAGACGGTCTATAGGACCTATGGGAATATAAATGAATAATATCACCCAATTAGTTTTGGATTGAACCCGGGTTGAATAATTGGAATACATTGAGCCCTATGGGACCTAATTTTTCAAGCATTTTTTAAGCGGATTTAAAATTCACAAATTGCTTCGAAAATTTTAGGCAATATTCAAATTGTTCCATAAAATATATAAAAAAAAATTCAGCGAAATATATTCAGTTGTTTTTTAAATAAAAATTAAAATAATAATAACACCTCTTATATTAAGCGATCACGTGTCCATGATATGAAACGATCACATGACCCACTTCAAAATGATATATGGCATCCATCTTGTGTCAAAATCGTGATTTTTAAAGTTCTTTTTAATTCATATTGAGTGTTGTATCCGTCCTAAAATTACTTTATTTTTGCCTAAATTCTGTGCATCTACATACTGAAACAACGCAATGACAATATATTTCAGTTTAAATGCTCTTCCAAATTTGATTATTTCTACTATTAAGCCTATTTTTCACCTATGTAAAATGTAAACAGCAAAATATGTAGAATGAGTTGTATTAGAATCGCTGTAATTCTTTAACACAAAATCATTTAGTCCATGGAGTCTGCTTAGCTGATATGAATTCATTGATTTTAGAAAGAGAAGGACGATATTTTTCGATGAAGTTTTACGCATAGAGTTTACTTACTTGCTCAATGGTCTTAATTTTTAAATAAAATAAATTGTTATAGTATTGTGATGAATGACATGAATGGGGGAATTATTTATGAATGAAATGTTGCTTTTATAGAGAGAGCCAGGCGTGTTATTTTTTTATGACGTCATTTGAATGGATTTCAGTTGTTTTCGATGAAGTTTTCAAATATAATAAATTATCGCAGTATTATGATAATTCTAAAATTATTACCGAGGAATGTATAACATTTAAGAGATGTTTAAACCAGGCAATTTATACTTTAATGGCGTCATTTGAATGAAGTTAATTTTTTTCGATGAAGATTTAAGGTTTCAAATATAATAAATTAATGTAGTATTGTGATAAGTTTTAAAATATTACCGAGGAATGTATTGCATTTTAGACATGTTTAAATAAAATTGCATTGAAGTTGGAAAGTGTTTCATAATCAATGCTTTAAGCATTATTGATCTTTCTTGTTTTTTCTATTTACGGTTTATTACTTGAAAAATATGTTTCTAAAGATTAGCTATAAATAGAGCTTAGGTGATAACTAATATGAATTTAGCTTCAAACTTTGGAAGCAGCTGAGTGGAGGCCAAGGATTTCAACTTCTGCTTCTTTTTTCTCTTCGGTTAATTTTTTTTTTAACTATCTATTTTTCAAGATTGGATGCAGAGAGTTTGAATTCGGACTGATATGAATTCAACATCAAATATCACAGAAGATGGAGTTCACTAAGGGTTTCCACATTTTTTTTTGCATTTCCGATTCAAAACATTTTCTTGAAACATCTATTTCTCAAGATTTGCAGTAGCATATGTGCCAACTCTACTGAATTTGACGGGAGACTCCTTATTTCCCGCTTTTGTAGACACATCTCTCGATTTTAACGATTTTTTGAAAAAATCCCTGCGTTTAGGGATAATAACCCAAAAAATTCCCTATAAAAGGGATTTTTTTTAGCTAAGTGGGAAATTTTTCTCTATTTGATTAAAAGTACGTCCATAAGATTACAGATGCA
The DNA here is from genome assembly GCA_951213105.1 of Amaurobius ferox. Lineage (NCBI taxonomy): Eukaryota > Metazoa > Arthropoda > Arachnida > Araneae > Amaurobiidae > Amaurobius > Amaurobius ferox. The sequence continues at coordinate 84,070,669 of OX578141.1, read as the reverse complement.
GACGTGCCAACTCTCCGGATTTTTCATTACTTCTCCGGCCTCCGGATTACTAAAGAAATTCTCCGGCTTTTTTTATTTGAAATTTATCAATTAACCAGACATGGTACAATTCCTCGGAAACACGGATTTTCCGCTTTTTTAGCACTGATTTTTACCATTCCCGGGATTGTAGTAAATCCATAATAAAATGCAGGGTAATGCCAATCAAATTAACGGAGATTTACGGCCGAGTGTAATGTAAATTAAGATCTTGATCGCTTATTTTATGAAAGTAATAAATATACTTCTTTAAAGGTTGTCTAATTCAGCATAAGTCGCTAAAATGTTATTTTGTTCATTAATTTCGCATAAACACTGCGATTGCGCAATTCAGTTTGTTCTCATGAATCGCCGAGATTACAATAGTATCTTTTTCCATCCATTTCAATCTTCTACATATTGCATTTTCGATTGACTAAACTAGCTTATTTTCATATTCTGATTAATTATTATAGTAAATTTCTTAATTATTTTCGCATAAACAGTGCTATTGCGCAATTCAGTTACTTCGCGTGAATTGCCGAGAGTACGTTGTTAGCATATTTTCCCATCCATTTCTATCATTTAAATGTTGCATATTAGATCGACTAAACTAGCTTATTTTCATATTCTGATTAATTATTACTGTTAATTTCTTAATTATTTTCGCATAAACAGTGCGATTGCGCAATTTAGATACTTCGCGTGAATTGCCGAGAGTACGTTGTTAGCATATTTTCCCATCCATCTCTATCATTTAAATGTTGCATATTAGATCGACTAAACTAGCTTATTTTCATATTATGGCTAATTATTAAGGTTAATTTTTTAATTATATTTGCATAATACAAATCTTTCTATTTTGAAAAATGGGTAGTACTCTGTGAAGGGATATTTTTCAAAAAGTGGTATTAAAGCAACGATTTAGGCAGATAAAAAGGAAACCATTTTGGCAGGAATATAATCCAATGCTATATATGCTATATATATATATATATATATATATATATATATATATACATATATAATTTTTTTTATTACTAAAAATCAATATTTATTACTTTCTATAGTGAAAACCTGTGCTACCAAACGTAAATATTTGTTTTCATTATAAAGTAATTTTCACCGAATAAAACCTTTATATATTTTTAACACTTTACAACAAAGTTGAAAAGTGTTTATGACTTTGTTCATTCTGTTTGTCTGTCTGTCTGTCTGTCTGTCTGTCTGTCCGTTAGCACGATAACTGCCGTAAAAATGACTTAATCAAAATGAAATTTTAGTATGTTGTTCAGACGGTCTATAGGACCTATGGGAATATAAATGAATAATATCACCCAATTAGTTTTGGATTGAACCCGGGTTGAAAAAATGGAATACATTCAGCCCTATGGGACCTAATTTTTCAAGCATTTTTTAAGCGGATTTAAAATTCACAAATTGCTTCGAAAATTTTAGGCAATATTCAAATTGTTCCATAAAATATATAAAAAAAAATTCACCGAAATATATTCAGTTGTTTTTTAAATAAAAATTAAAATAATAATAATACCTCTTATATTAAGCGATCACGTGCCCATGATATGAAACGATCACATGACCCACTTCAAAATGATATATGGCATCCATCTTGTGTCAAAATCGTGATTTTTAAAGTTCTTTTTAATTCATATTGAGTGTTCGTCCTAAAATTACTTTATTTTTGCCTAAATTCTGTGCATCTACATACTGAAACAACGCAATGACAATATATTTCAGTTTAAATGCTCTTCCAAATTTGATTATTTCTACTATTAAGCCTATTTTTCACCTATGTAAAATGTAAACAGCAAAATATATAGAATGAGTTGTATTAGAATCGCTGTAATTCTTTAACACAAAATCATTTAGTCCATGGAGTCTGCTTAGCTGATATGAATTCATTGATTTTAGAAAGAGAAGGACGATATTTTTCGATGAAGTTTTACGCATAGATTTTACTTACTTGCAGCTCAATGGTCTTAATTTTTAAATAAAATAAATTATTATAGTATTGTGATGAATGACATGAATGGGGGAATTATTTATGAATGAAATGTTGCTTTTATAGAGAGAGCCAGGCGTGTAATTTTTTTATGACGTCATTTGAATGGATTTCAGTTGTTTTCGATGAAGTTTTCAAATATAATAAATTATCGTAGTATTATGATAATTCTAAAATTATTACCGAGGAATGTATAACATTTAAGAGATGTTTAAACCAGGCAATTTATACTTTAATGCCGTCATTTGAATGAAGTTAATTTTTTTCGATGAAGGTTTAAGGTTTCAAATATAATAAATTAATGTAGTATTGTGATAAGTTTTAAAATATTACCGAGGAATGTATTGCATTTTAGACATGTCTAAATAAAATTACATTGAAGTTGGAAAGTGTTTCATAATCAATGCTTTAAGCATGATTGATCTTTCTTGTTTGATTTATAATTTAATGTTCTGAAATTTTATAAAATTGGTGTCCTGAATTTTCATATTCTACCAGTACTATTCCTGATATTTAATGCAGTATTTTTTTAAATTTTTTTTTTTGGGGGGGGGGCATTAAGATTTAATAAATAATCAAGAATTAATATTATCAAGTTATTTTTTTTTTATAATTTGTTACTAACTCTGTTTCAATTTAAAATATAGTTCATGATTTTTTTTTAAGATAAGTTTAAAGCATTATGTACTTAAATGGTATACAGTATTTTAATATTTTAAGCAAATATTAAGTGTCATAAGTAAACAATATATTTGCTTCAAAATAGTCTCCTGCTTTTTCTGTTTGGAAAGTTGGCATGTCTGGTGTATTTATAAATATGTATATACGTAATTCAAATTTAGGGGGGGGGGAGATGGAGATAAGAAAAATCCCTATTTTTCCCTAAATGTATGTTATTTTTATATCGCAACGTTTGTTATGACATTGAAACGCGCGCTTTAAGAAATCTACTGAATTTTCTTCAGTAAGGGTTGACAGGTATGCAGTAGATAGAACTTAGATGATTACTAATATGAATTCAGTAATAAATTCCAGAGCAGGTAGAGAGATTCACAAAAAATTTCCACTCCAATTTTTTTTCACTTCCTGCTAATAAAATTTCCTTGAAATATATATTTCTCCCGATTCGCTATCGATAGGGCTTAGACAATAACTGATATGTATTCAGAATCGAATTCCAGAGGAGTTCGTGGATTCACTAAGGGTATACACTTCCGTTTCTGATGTTGTCACTTTTAGTTTTTCCGAAAATTCGTATGACTGTACAAAATAAGTATGCAAAAGAGAATATAAATTCTGAATATTTGCGTCATAAATAAAGTGTACACATTATTTGTACCCATATGATGTCTTCATAATTTTCTTCTCGTTCTTTCATTTTTTTCATTCAAATAAATGTTTTTTTGTTATAGTTTACCAAATATTTAATCTACATATTGATTCACAAAAACCCTATACTAATGTTCCAGCATAAAACATTCTGGCTAAAACATCCTAAATGAGTGTAAAAATACAATACTGACCAAGTACATCTTTCCAGTAATAGTACGTTTGAAATTTTATTTAACACATAAAACGGTCCTTAATTTTCTTCAGCTCTTGGGTTTCATTTCATCTCTCTAGAAGTCGAGATCAAGAAGAAGAAAAACGCTTTGAAGTAAAGAGGAAGATGGAAATCCGGAGTTTTCCGGATCGACAACGGAAGTCTAATACTCGTGGCGTTTATTCGGCTCCTTGCAGGAAATTCCGGATTTCGGAACTGCAATTCCGTGCAGGAACTCCACAATATGTCGGTGTCTGTCAACTTTTCTTCTTGATAACTTGTTATTGGTCTGGATTGCGGGGAAGAATTATTTGGGCTCTCTTATACGAAAGTTTGTTAGTAGGGGTAGTTTGAAGTTAGATAGTTCCTCAAAACTTTATGCTAAAGGCGGGCAAGGTTAATTTGCGAGAAGTTGAAATCAGAAGAGGGAATTTAACTTTGGCGTTAGCGAAAGAAAATATCTTGAGATGGTGAAATGTGAGTTGCGTCATTAGTTCTCTTTTGAAAAATGAGTGGTAATTTTCGGAGTTACTTGTTGAAATATGATGAATTGGCTTATGAAAAGTTATTTAAGTTATTGGAGAATTAGCTGGTTAAACCAAAAATAATGTTAAAAACGTCAAAGTATTGTATTGTTATATATTATAGAATGTTTCTAAGATAATGCTAGAAATTCATTACATGGTTGGAATGTTATAACGCGGCTGGGACTGCACCACTCTGCCATCCACTGCAGCTATTCTGCATGGCTAAGTCACATGGTCGCCATTGTAAAGAACTCTTGGCTCAGTGGGAAATCAAACCACTCATCTCCAGCAGCAGAATACGATCAATCCATTCAAATCTGAATCAATTGTTTTTCCTCCTATGTTTGGAGTTGACTCTAAAGTATTTATGAAATAATTGAATATTTATTTTTGTTAATATATATTTTGCTTAAATCGGTTACAACGAATTAGTTATTGAAACGAGAATTAATTGTGATTTCGAAATGTTTTGACACTAACACTATAAATAGTTGATAAAATTATCAGCTGGTTTCAAAAGCAAAAAAGAGCTTATTTGTTTGGATAAGTAAAACAGAGCAACCCATTCAACAAAAGCAAAAATTTGATGTAAGCAGCACGGGATTTTCCCTACGGACTCAAATTTATTTTCTCTTTATTTCTTTAATAATGCATTAAATTAACTTTAATTGCACAAAATAACATGCATAACTAATTATTTGAAATTACACTGAATTTTCACTTTCAATTCGATTTTCGTTTTCATTTATTTTCAAAGGCGTTGTAGCAAAGAATATGTAAAATATCTCAAGAACGGCTAGTCCTAGAGTAATGGGGTTGGTCTTACTCTTTTCATCGTCAAAAATTACTCATAAAACAAGCATTTAATATATACATCTAATCAAATGCAATCTTTTATTTTATATTTTGACGATTTTTTTGTCTTTTTGTTAAAAAAAGAAGTCTTTAAAAGAAGTCTTTTCGTTTCGTTCGTTTTTTTGTCTTTTCGTTTGTCTTTTCGTTCTTTTCTTCCGAATCGTGCCAAAATCTAATCAGCACCAGGGTACCACACGAGTGATCTATCAACTTTAGTTAATGACTAATCGACCAAATTTCACAAGACTGAAAATATCAGCTATTTCGCAAAAACGACAGGTTTTTTATCCTGAATAGTACTATAATCTAACAAACACCAGGCTACCCTAAAAGTGACTTACCTAAATTTTATGAAATTTGGTCAATTAGTTTTTTAAGTTAGAGTGGATACAGACATTGCACATTCAGATAAACACACACACACACACACACACACACATGCGTCGCACTAAAAATAGTTTTTCGTGTTTTAGAGGTACCAAAGTGCGTTGATCAGTCAGAAGCTCGAGTTGCGATTTTCGACACGATTCCAAAACTTTCGTTATATATTACCGTGTATTGCGGGGAAAGTAAGAAAAAGTATTTCAATAAAATGTTGCATCACGTGAGTCGGGAAGGAAATCGTTCCAAAACAAAAAATAAAATAAAATAGTTAAAAATGAAAACTTAAGAGAAAAGGAAAATAACAGCTGAAGAATTTGATATATCTTTTCAGTGAAAAAACAACAACTAAGAATGTGCCATGTGGTAAATAAAATAGGAAAACAAGCTGTTTCGGACCCTAAATATGTAATAGGGTCAACTAACTTAAAATATGCTCCGAATTTATTGCAATTAGTAAAAGTTACGAAAACAAGAATTACATTATATTTATATTATAAGATCCTTAAAAATAAAAATTATTATTATATATAAATACACTAGTTTTTCATGTATACCAACAAAATCTAATTCATTCAAAAGTTAGCTAACATGACAGAATCGCTATAAGAGTGTGATAACCAGAATGATTCAAAATATACATTCGATATATACATTCAAGTTATATAAAACTAAATGAAATATATGTTTTATTACTACTCATTAAACTCCTTGAACACTTCTTATCTACCCACTGATTAAAAATATCCTCCCCCCCCCCCCTCGTGGCAGATCACGTAACGTATAGGAATTCCTCCCAGATGACGCTCCGACCCTCTCCGATAGAGTGTTAAGGTATAACTCTGGATGAACTAATTACTCCCCTACTTCATATATGTAATAATACCCCGTATTTTTATATAATAATAATTTATCATAATTACCCATTTTATACAATAAATATAATAATTATATAATTTAATATACCCCTATTTTTATATAATAATTATTATGGAAAGAAGCTGGTTTGGGAACTAAATGAGCTAGCTTCATCAGAAACTTCATATGTATATCTATATATATATATATATATATATCTATATATATGTATATCTATATCTATATATATATATCTATATCGATATATATGTATATCTATATATATCTATATATATGTATATCTATATATATATATATATATATATATCTATATATATGTATATCTATATATATCTATATATATGTATATCTATATATATATATATATATATCTATATATATGTATATCTATATAAAGACATAAATGGAAATATAAAAGAAGAAGGAAGGTAACGTTAAGTGCTTACACAATGGCGGTAAGGGGTTGAAATGCAAAAATATATAGAAATCGAAAGATATAGATCTCTGATAAAGATTGTTATAGAAGAAAACGACCTATATAACGGACTGAATTTCTATAAGCAAATCAAAGGCATCCCCATGGGCGGGGGATGCTCATCAATTTTAGCAGACATCTATCTTGATCATTTTGAAAAAATGTTCCATATTAACAATGAAATAATTTACATACGTTACGTTGATGATTTGTTAATAGCTTATGAAAACGAAAATTTTCAAATGAATTTTGAATTTTATCACTCAAATTTAATATTGGAAGAAAATCCACCAACCCAGAATAATGTAGTAAATTTTCTAGATCTCAGTATTGATTTCAGCCATAATATACTTTCATTCTATATTTATGATAAAAGAATAACTTATAATATTACTACATCAGGAATCATACATTGGACCTCTAATTTACACTTGAATATATTTAGAAATGTATTTATTGGTGGTCTAGCGAGAACAAAAAGAATAGTAAGCAGTGACGTCACCAGACTGGAAGGTGACAAAAAATTCTTACTACAGGCATTTATGCAAAAATATCCAAAGCAATTTATGATACATTACATCAAAAATTACTACGGAAAAAATGAAATATATGGGTTGAGTTTGTGTAAATATTTGAGGTCATTATGAATTTTGATCGTACATCTTTTATAAGTTATGACATCACAGACATCTAAACAGCTGATTTGAATGTTTTGATGTTATAAATAGGTAGCATGCGCAGGAACTTAGTCTCTATGACTTGGACCATATTTTTTCATATCACCTTCCTTTATCAGGGGTCTTGTGATAATTTTGATTGTCACTCCGGAGGTTGGCTAATGTCAGTGCTGGCGTCCAGGAGTGCATGCCGCGGCATTAAAGACATGCATGTTGATAACTGGGGAGTAAGGTCACTACCCCTTACCGCCAATGTGTAAGCACTTTACGTTACCTTCCTTCTTCTTTTATATTTCCATTTATGTCTTTATATATTTTTAGTGTTTTATGCTGCTGTGCGCAAGTACACTAAAACTTATTTCAATAATTTTCTTTAGAAATATTTCGATTTTTACATATATCTATATATATATATATATATCTATATATATGTATATCTATATTATATATATATATATATATATATATATATATATATATATATATATGTATATCTATATATATATATATATATATATATATATGCATATCCATATATATATATATATGCATATCCATATATATATATATATATATATATATATATATATATATATATATATATATATATATATATATATATATATGTATATATATATATATATATATATATGTATATATCTATATCTATATATATATATATATATATATATATATATATATATATATATATATATATATATATATATATATATATATATATATATATGTATATATATATATATATATACATTTATATATATATATATATGTATATATATATATATATATATATATATATATATATATATATATATATATATATATATATATATATATATATATATGAAAGATTTTAATCGTAAATTATGCATAAACTACTGTATGAACAAAAAAACCCATCTCTATCATATCTGTTACAAATGAGTAACTATAGACCAAGACTAAGGATAAAGATAGAAGGTAACATATCACTACAATGGAAAGGGGGATGAGAAGAATATTAGGATACAAAATTCACAATTAAAAGTATATAAATATAAATAAAATATATATAAATATAAATATAAGCAAAAATGAGAAAAGGCAATAATAATTAGCTCAAGATAAAAGATAAAGACATAGAGAACAATCAATTGAAACTACACAAAAAATGGCGGTTAGTTCGAAATTGCATTCTCATCAGGACAGCCATACAATTCGAATTAAAACCGATAGAATAGCCAGTTTCTGACAATGGCGATAGTATTTAACTATAGACACCATTGGAACTGTCTACTGGCTAGTGGAAGGAGAAAAATAAATCAATTGAATTACAAATCAGAAAATTAATACCTCCTCGAACAGAAATATGAACTCAGAAGCATAGTTACCACTTGTAAGTTGAAGAATCGACTGAGCATTTCACCTCACTTCGTCAATGCGAGTGGGCACCGGAATGAATACATTCGAGCGATACATAATATGTATGGAGACTTTCAAAAATAGTAATCAGTATAGGACTCAGGACAAGTGGAAAATAGTCATTAGAAAATAGTAAACAGTAATAGACTCAGGCCAAGTGGTAAGTTAGGTGATAAGAATGGGTGATTTCTCAAAAATGAGTTATCCAATCAAAGATAAATAATGCATGTGGAAAAATATTACGTGGGATATTTGAAATTATTAATAATGTTATTTACAAATACTTCCGGATATTGGTAATTTTGACAAATGCGTTTAAGATTATTGATGTGGAGAAAGTGAAACCGAGGATCAGAAAGTCGATGTATTCGAAATAGCTGGTTTAAAATAATGTTTCTAAACAATTGAATGTATACATATATATATATATATATATATATATTAATGATGTTAATATGTATATACGGAATACTGGTTTAAAGATTTCATTTATTTTTTGCCCCAAGTTCCGGAAAAATATCTATAAGTTTCGATTATCTCACGATATTGAGTTCTTACGTGACTAGAATCAGTTTTAGCTAAATCAGTTTTATATATCTGTTCAAGGACCACTGAGCTTGATTGCTACCATCCTTAGGTGTGTGTCCTGAATGGTTAAACAGTTTCGTGTTTATAAATTTTCTGGATTACAAATATATCTTGTACAAGAAGTTATAAAACCTTGAGCGCTATTAAACCTGTTAAAAATCAGAACCGATTTCTCTGTAAAGAAAATGCATACAAAACAAAATGACATTGCACTTTATATGGAATTAAGTAACTAATTAGGTGTGACGGTATGAAATCATAATTAAAAAACTCAAAACCAATTTATTTAATTATCAAGCACTTCAGTTCTTGCTAGAATCTTAGTTTGGTCTCATTTGATTCGTCTCAGCGTCCCGGTCAACAAAAAATATCTAATATTTTGAAAATTAAATCAGGGGTAACGATACAAATAAATAGTTAGCAAATCCAAAGCGACTTTTCAAAATAATCGAGCACTTCTACTTGTGCCAGAATTTCGGTTTTGATATTATTTGATCCGTTTCAGCTACCAAACCAACGAAAAAATCGAAAATTAGTTCGAAACTTAGAATCTGGGGTAAGGATGCAAAAGGCTTTTTAAAATACTTACAGCACGTTACCTCTTAAAAATTTTTAAGAGGTAGAGTGCTTAAAATTTTTTGTTTCCTAGAACCTTTATTAAGTATGTGGATGCCACATTTAGTGATCACTAGCCATTGAGAACACATGAAACTCGGTGAAAATAGCTAGTTTAACAATATTTCATGTAAAGCGACTTACTTTATCCTATATTAAATTTTTTTACTATTATCCACTAAATGGTTGGATTTTCTCTAAACCTTTCTACACTGTTCCAAGGGACACATTCATGAGACCCATTACCATTAGAAGAATTGCAGTTCGTGGTATATATAGATCGAAAGGTTGGTGCTGCTCAGTTAGCCAGTAATTAATGCCTGGTTTGAGAAAAATGGCAAAACATAAACGCTGCTCAGAGACTAAAGACAGAGTTTATTAGTGAGTAAAATAAACAGGTCCAGTATTTTCTAGTTCTAATTCCAATATATTTGTCAAGATGTATATTTATTGTCTTCGAAGTTCTTGTATAACCCAAGAAATGTTTTTAAATAAAAATATAATAGCACAAAATGCTGCAATAATAAAATGAAAAGAGAAAACTGTTTCGAAAATATGTTATCAGTTATAGTATTCAGTTCGAGTAAGTCAAGAGTCTTTCGTCAAATGAGTTTACCACATGATTGTGACCACGTAAATCCAGAAATGGTAGTGTTATGTAGTGAAAGGGGGGAGAAGGAATAGAATAAAACAGGAAAAATCTAACACCAAAACTTTAAAGCGAATGAAGTCAAAAATTGAAGCGATGAAAGAGGAGATAAAAATAAAAATTAAGCATGGTTGAGCTATAACTGATTTAAATATGGTGTTATAGACAATGGATCGCGCTACCGATGAATTTTGTCGAATTTTGCGAAAGAAAATAATTTAATTTGGCCATTGAAAAAAATATTTAGTGAAAGTTTTGGAGATTATGAATACTTCCGATGTTAAAGTTAAAACTCAGGATATACTAATACAGGGTATACTCACTGTATACTAATCGGAATGGTCAGTATGTGTGTTTTTCAAAACAATCATCTTTAGAATTTGAGAATTTATAAATCAAATCAAATTTTTCAAACGGAAGGTCAAAATAAAATTTGGCAAATTCGATCTCCATTTGGTGAAAGAAAATTTTATTTGTCAAATAGGTTGGAAAAAGTAGTAAAAAATCCGAGAGCAACACAGTTGATAGATAAATGGTTAAAAGTTTATTGGAATTTTCGGATGTGGCATTTTTTATGCTAAGCATTTTGCGTTGTGATCTATTTATTAATTGGCCTTGTATTATGTCCTGAGATGTACATGTTGCCTTTACAAGGGGCTTAACCCCAACTCCCTACGCTCGATACTGCAGGAGAATTCTTCTCTTTTTATAATTATTTGCATACCACCTTGGTAGCAACGTTCTGACTTTTCTGCAACTGCTTTAAACTTGAATTCCACAGTGTTGACATTTGATATCAATCGTTCCGATAGTGAACTTCAGTGCATTTATATATGCTCCAAAAGTTATGTCTGCTGCACATATTTCTGACGGCTAGTAAGCATCTCCAGAGTGTTTTCGAATTTCCTATCTAGTACTATAAGTTTATATTTTCCTTGGGTTTCATGTTATAAAAACAAGGAACAGAATCTGAGCAGTATAAAAAACCCAGATAAATATTTAATTCACGATGATGAAAAACTAGTTTTAATAATTACCTTTTTTAATTGTTTATACTATGCATCTATGCAAAATGGTGCAACAAATTAATGAAGTAAAAATAAATATTAGGTTTATTCATATTCCATTGAAAGAGGACATGCAGACAAATATCTACAACTGATATACATATTCACTATAAATGGATGAAGATAGAATGTTATTCCAAATTTTATGTCTTTTGACTCGCAAAAGATCCCATACTTCAAATTTCTGAAGTTGAGTTAAATCGTGTATTTTCTAACAGTATCTTATACGGTCTGCTGTTTAAAAAAATATATATTTACCTTTAACTATCATTCTGTTCTTAAATATATCATTGTTATAAACGCCATGAAAGAAAAAATAAATGCTACGAAATATATGGCAAAGCGAACAATGTTTCATGTAATGCATCAACTCCTTTTTCCTTAGACAAAATTCTTTCACTATTATCCACTGAATGGTCAGTTTTCTTAATGGACATTCCTGAAGCTTTTTACTTGGTCTCGGGGGACACAGCCTCAAGCCTCATTACCAATAGAAGAATTGCAGTTCGTGGTGTATATATCGAAAGGTTGATGCTGCTTGGTCAAGTCAGGGATTAACGCCTGGATTGAGTCTAATGGCAGACCATAATCGTCATTCGGAGACCAAAAACAGTCTATTAGTGATAGAAATAAGGGCCTGAATCTTCCATTTCTTACTCCGTTAGTATTTACTAAAATGGATGTACTTTTGATGCATTGCATTTTCTTATATGTATACAACAAGAAATGTCCATTTTGTCTGCCTGACACGTAGTTAAACATGATTTTCAGTTAGTTTGAGTGAAAAGAACAAACAGTTTGGCGAGTGATACTATTTGTTCTAATTTATATCAAGAGCAGCGTTCGCCAAACTGTGCTTAAGTTTATATATTGCTACTATTTTAAATAATGAAAAACATATTGTAAAGTTAGAGGTCTGCACGGACCAAATTAAAACTTTTAATCAGCCCGGCTCGAAAACTATTTATAGGCCTCGAGTCTGAAAAATTTTCAAAATAATTCACGCGACCCCAAACCGGCCGAAGACTCAGCCAAACATTTTTTACAATACATTGAAATATGTCAAATGCTGACGCTGTTAACTCGTATCATGATCAAAATGTGCCATTCGAGGAATTAAGCACAAATTATGTTACGTATCAGGTTGGGCCGCAATAAACGGTTGGGTAAATTTCAATTACGGCTAGTGCGAAAACGATGTCTTATTGGCCATATATATCGCACAGAAATGTTATTAAAACAGCCAAAATTTTTCCGACCCTTTCGGAGGTTGAATTTGAGAATAATTCGTTAAAACTACTATTGAAGTGAAGATTATTTCCTTTAAAATTGTCTTAAATACATCATGCAGGTATTTTGTATCATTCATCATGTCCTGTAGATGTTTTGTTATACTTTTTAGCATGATGGGTTTGCTTTCACTTGAAATCACATATGGAACGATAGCCTTTCCTAACAAATTCTGCCAGTATAAAATTTTTCCCTCTCTGGCGTCATAAAACTTCAGTGAAATGTTCATATTTTCTATTGCATTAACATGTCTGATCTACTTTTAAGTATTTGAAATCTACTTTTTATCTACCAAAAAAACTGGAATACCGACATAAATAACATTTACAACTTATACAGCAAATGCAACCTGCGAAACCGAAATAACTGGAAGTTCTGTACAGTCATTGTTACATGGAAGTTTGTCCTTCCTTGGTAATATTCGTTTTTGGTGGATCTACCTCAACAATTATGGAGATAGCACCTTGCAGATCAAAGCACTATTTTTACTATGGGCCCTCCAAAACACATCTGGTCGTCGAAAGTATTGTTATTTTTAATTATCTGTAATGAGATTAAAATACATAAAATGTGTTTTTAGAAAATGCAAAAAGTAGATAAATATATTAAGATTAATCGAGACCACAATAGTGTATCGAGTGAATAATATTTTGCATGGCTGTGTATATGTTGATATATGTCGGTGTTAATAAATGTTGTTTTGTTATGTTAAAATTAGAAGTCCTAATTCCCAATTTGTATTATTATAATTATTTTATAGGTAACGTATTAAAAGAAAGTTAAGTCAAGAGTTATTTCAATTTTTTCAAGTTTTACAATTTTTGCGCCCTGACCGGACGTATGGCATGAAGTTCACTTATCAGCAATTTGTAAAGTCATTTACTTTTGTAAAGAGCAGTATTTAAATAAACATTTTTACGAGCTTGTAAATGAACCAAAGGATGAAATAACCCATAGGATGACTACATTTTTAATTGATACTTTTGTACATATGTCACGTATAATATAATTGTTTTGCGATATCCAAAACCTAAAATTAAAATAATTGTTTTTCTCAATTTATCGCTTCAATTACTTTTGTTGAATTCATCCTAAAATTTGGGCCTCATGGAGTACGACAAAATATTTAACGATCTGGTCAAACTTTTTTTCGTATTATAATGAGTCTACAGAAAAAGTTTTCCGCACTTACCGGAATCCAAAATAGAATTAACTCTTTTCTGCTGAATTTTCGCTGCAAATGCAGTTTTAACGAATTACTCAAAAATTCAACCTCTTAAAGGATTGGAAACAATTTCAACTATTTTTATAAAAAAAAAATTTGCGACATTTGTGGCCAATAAGACAGCTTTTCCGCGCTAGCCGTAATTGAAATTAGAAACAAAGTTTTTTTCGGCCGGGAATATTACATATAGTAAAGAGTCAAACCGAACCCAAATTTCAAAAATCTAAATAAATAAAGAATGGCCATCAATATAAACATCAAGTATTTATCAATTATTTTTACTGAATCAGAGATTAAATGAGGAAATTGCTCTTCACATGGATTGTGTACAAAAATACGGTCATTCATTTAAGTTATTCATCAGTGAACAACGCGATGCCCCTCTTGATAAAGCTCATTAGTAACGAATATTCGTGACTGTAGTGGCAGCAAAACCAACGTGTCATGCCGCAATTGTTAGCATTTTTAAATATATTTCAATGCAATTAAACTCTCTGTGTAAGTGCATATATATTATTTTTTTATTATATTGTAGTTATGAGTACTTTTAAAGTTTTTAAATTTTAAATATAAGTGTGAGATGTTTATAATACAAATATAAAAATATTCGAAGACAATAAAAAGTTTTATCCATATAATAATTTTAAGTTTTAACAGTTTTCTGTAATACATTTTTATTCAATATTTGTTATTTGAAAGAAATCGACGAAAATACATTTCAATATAAAAATAATTTATTTCACTTTAAGGATTGGAAATCTAATCACTGAAATTAAAACTACAGGAGTAATTAAAAATAAAATATCGATATTAAATTTTAAAGTAAACAATACATACTGATTTTCATATTTCCTCCACTAATCAAGCAATTCCAAAGCGACCAAACTATTTAGTGATATAATTAAAAACATAATTGATCGTAACTCACACCTTAAAATCGAATACTCATTTACTCAAAAAATTAAATGTAGAGTGTATTTCCTCCTTATTAAATTAGTGTGTCACATGGTGTTACGACCGGTCGCTCAACTAGCTGCTCCAAGCCCTCGGGTGAGTTGGGCGGTCTGGGTTTTCAAGATGGTGTTACGAGACAAGACAGCTGCTAGATGAAAATGGAGTCGAATACTATATGCTATTACGACGCATCGTCTGGAATCGTGAATGTGCGCTCAGGATACAAGAATGAATCCAAATTTCTGGATAACTAGCACGTTTATTCACAAGCATAGCGTAAATAAGAGTATTAAACAGTAAAACAGCAGTTAAATGCTTCACTAATTTCACAAAACAACTGATACTATTATCGAAACATTGGCGAATATCACAGTTCAATGTAAGTCGTATCACGTTAACTGCTCTCCAACTGAGTGATGACCCCTTTTATAGACTCTCTCTGTAGAAACTTCTAGAAATGTCTCATGTCTCGAAGAATAATCGTTATAATAGCTCGAAGAATAATCTCGAAGAAAAGTCGCCAGATATCGAAAATTACCGATAAATAACAAAATCTGCTAACTATTATTCGATCTTAGGCATATGGCAACCCTAGATTCACGTCATGGGAAAGGATGCATGCACGGGTGTTTTCTCTGTCTGGTTTTCAAAAGAGATTCCAGAGCATTTTACACGTTTGTAACAATATTTTGCTGCATGCTTGAAAGACCAAAATATATATATTTTTTTGTTGTGTTACTGTAGTTTCAAGAAACTTGATTCTTCCGGTTCTAGAGCGAAAAGTAAAGCGATTCAAATCAGCAGGTGAAAGTTGCGAACAGCAATCAGTGTTTTACTTTGACTTCGGGATGCCTTCGTATAAATATGGCTTCAATCACCTATCTAAAATTATTATTTTTGTTTTCTGTATCCGGTTCTAATTTACCCATCTACAATCTCTGTACAAAACTAATATTTATTATACTTGATATGGGGGATTTAGACTTTTATCCCCTTTTGGGGAATTTCGTTACATGAACCGACGTAAAATATTAGTTTTTTATTTTTGTTTTAGTTTTTATTGTCCTGGCCCGGGCTGTCCATCCCACCCAAAGGGTGTAAAGCAGTTACAACAGACGGCCGAGAAAATATTAGTTGAAATTTTTCTGTTTCAATTTTATTCTATTTTGGGATTTGTTTCATTTATTTTGACTCAATGCAACCCGACCAGAATTTTCTCGAAGCGGCCCGAATTCCTTACCAGAAAATTCGACCCGGTCAGTGTGCAGGGTCCAGCCTAAGTTTACGGGCTAAACCCGAGTCCGTGCAGACATCTGCTGTGAAGTGCTTTCAAAACCAGTGTAGAGCTATAAATACAGTAATTGTTTGAAAAAAGCTAAAAATAGATTCATTCATTTTTCATAAAACTAGTATGTTAGACGATTGGCCATGAATCTATTTATATTCCGATGTAAACTACAAAATAAAAATTGTCTTTATTTTACCCTGTATAGTACATTTTTTAAAATAGAAGCTAAATACTATGCTATATCGAATCAGCCCTTGTTTCATATATGTAATATATCATTAGATAACGGATAAATCATGCTATGATAAACTTTACTAAAACGTGCTATTGGCTTTTGTAGGGATTGTGAGATACTTATAAGAAAATAATTTGTAGATGCAAGTTATTTAAAAATCTACCGCAATACAAACGTATAAATTTATCAAAGTTTACTTTTATATTATATAAAATTATGCATGATAAAAACAAAATCAACACATTATATTGATAGCCATAAATCAAGTTTGTTTACAACTTCAACTTTCATACTGTGTATGCTACAGGAACGGCTTAGTGTCCCTATGAATCGTATTACCCCCAGATAAAGAGCTAGATTGATAAACACCGGTCTTACACAGGAGCGATAGTTTTTATTGCAAACACATAAGAGTTTGTATTCCCACTATACGAGGCGCCCTCTATCGATCAAAGCAGAACTACGAACGACAAAGCTTGGAATAGGGTCTCTGGTACGAAAGTTTTAACATATATATATATATATATATATATATATATATATATATATATATATATATATAT
Organism: Amaurobius ferox; assembly: GCA_951213105.1. Classification (NCBI taxonomy): domain Eukaryota; kingdom Metazoa; phylum Arthropoda; class Arachnida; order Araneae; family Amaurobiidae; genus Amaurobius; species Amaurobius ferox. Next base: position 84,053,395 of record OX578141.1, on the reverse strand, counting down.
ATATATATATATATATATATATATATATATATATATATATATATATATATATATATATATATATATATATATATATATATATATATATATATATAATTTTTTTCTATTCTTCTTCTGTACTATTTTCAAAATTAGTAAACTAAAAAAAATGAATGAATATTTTACATTACATTTCTTCCTGTGAATTTAGAAAAAAGTGGGATATTTTCTGTTAGATGTGATTCATCCTATTTTTTGTTACAACATTCATATAAGTTTATTTTATTTTATTTTATTCTCTACTCCCTACATTTTAAAGTCTACTTTATTTAATCTACTTCAAGCATTGGAAGTTTATTTCTGAATGTGTGTTGGGTTGATGTATCTGTACAATTGTGTGAAAAATGCCCTTTCATTTCCTTTCAATATAAGTACAAACGAAAATTTTACGACTTTGATCCGCTCCCCAGTGAATGCAAAATTAAAAAAAATTGCATTTCTATTTGTCCTGATGCAAGCTATTTTATTATCTAAAATGATGTACCTCTAAAAACATTAAGAAGTTTTTTTATATCACTTTATCCCAAACTAAGTAAAACGGAAACGTAAAAATTTTGCGGGGTTCCCTCTTCCCAATAAATGCAAAAAGAGAAAAAACGGTATTTTTCTCAAAGAATTTGCACGCCATGTCATATGTGATACAGTAGTTCTTTATAATTTTAATGTTTCTGACAGACCACATTTCTTCCCTCTACCCTCTTGCATTAAAAATATGTGAGTTCATATGTGTATATATTTTTAATTTGGCCATTAATCTATATGCTGAACTATTAAACTGTAATGTAAATGGATCAAGACAGATACAAGCGAAGAGATACCAACAAGAGCGAGACAGATACAAGCAAATTGTTATGCGGATCAGTACTAACGATAATTTTAAGGTAGATTGGAATATGTAGTTTGCGTTAATGTATATTTATCGTTCTATTTTGCAAAGGTCAAACAAAGTTAAATAATATATATTTCAAATCAAAATAATACGAAACTCCGCTATTTGTTAAAAAAAATACATGGATTTATTTACGTTGCAATGTTCAGCAAGAAAAATGAACTTGTGTGAAGTTGCAAAATTGAAAAATCAACGATTCCTCCCTTGTCGAGTTATTACTTTTATCACTAAATTAAGAATTAATAAGAAAGATCAATCATGCATAAAGCATTGCTTATGAAACACTTTCCAACTGCAATGCAATTTTATTTAAATATCTCTAAAATCCGATACATTCAGCGGCGATATTTTTAAAATTATCACAATACTACAATAATTTATTTTACTTAAGATTAAGTTAATGAAATAAGATTAAGTTAATGAAATAGTCCTCCCATTCATTTTCAAAAAGTTACACTTTTTTAATTTTTATAGGACCCCCTTAGACAAATTTGGTCAATCAGATTTTTTCATTTTTAATGCAACAAGATCATTAAAAACAACAGCATATCTGTATCTTTAAAATTGAGCGAGTTATATTCAATTGAATATTAAACATTGTGAATGAGATCTATATATCAAATTAGAAATGCAAATTTTTGACATATCACAAAAAAGATAAAATTGGATGATAATACATAGGATATCCAATCGCGTAGTGAGTACCACTGCTTTATATGGTCTCTGTCTATGTAATGCTTTATTTAGATGCATATGTGAAAAAAAAATTGACACATATTAACGTATTTTTGATCTAAACAATTTCCATCGTCAATTTGTTTATGATCCCTATTTTCACTGATGAAACAGTCTTTCACATGGTACGGAAAAGTGGCATAAGTCCGACTTTTCTCTTTTATCATAATTCAGTTGAACTTAAAGATACAGATATGCGGGGATTTTTAATGATTTTGTTGCATTAAAAGTAAAAAAAATTCTGATGGACCAAATTTGTCTAAGGGGGTCGTATAAAAATTTAAAAAGTGTAACTTTTTGAAAATTAATTTGAGGACTATTTTATTACCATAGTCTTATTTCCTACCTTATTTTCAACATTTTTTCAATTCACATTACCCACTTATCTCCAACGGGTATAAAATTAAAGCGCATTTCAATCTTTTTGGGACACCTGTATAGATGCACAGAAAAAAATCAAAAATAAAGCTGTATTAGGACGAATGCAACACTAAATATAGACAAGAAAGATCAATCATGCATAAGCATTGATTATGAAACACTTTCCAACTGAAATGTAATTTCATTTAAAATTTCTCAAAAATGTGATACATTCAGTGGTGATATCTTTTACATTATCACAGTACTACAGTAATTTATTATACTTAAATATTTTAAACTGTATCGAAATATAAATCATCTGATTATCTATGCAAAATCAATGAATATTCCATTCATATAACTTGTATTCCAGACTCCAGAGCTAAATAATTTTGTGTGAAAAAAATTCATCAATTCTTATGTAACTCACCTTACAATCGCTTGAGATATTTGCATTCTGCATAAGTTGAAATTAGGCTTCGTTGAAGAAATAATAAACGTTTAGGGATCATTTAAAATCAAAACTATTGTAATTGCGTAGGCACGGAATTTAGATGCACAGATAATACACAGATACACAGATAATATATGTGTGTGTGTGTGTGTGTATGTATTCAAAGTATTGGAATCGTGCCGAAGATCGGAACTCGAATTATCGAAGGATCTACACGTTTTGGGACTTCTAGAACACGAAAAAACTATTTTTAGGAAGACGTCTGTGTGTGTAAGGGTGTATCTGTGTGTTTTTCTGTGTGTCTGTGAGGATATTGCATCCACTCTAGCTGAAAAACTAATAGACCGAATTTCATAAAATTTGGTAGGTAAGTTTTTTGAGGGAAACCCTGATGTTCATTAGATTATAGTACGATTCGTAATAAAAGAATCTGCCTTCTTTGCGAAATGGCTGGCAGAAATTGCCTTTATCCGCTCTAGCTAAAAACTAATGGACCAAATTTAACAAAATTTAGTGTATAATATTTCAATAACCTACAAGAGATTTATATACCAAATTTAACAAAATTTGGTATATAAATTAAAGAATCACTTGTAGGTTACTCTAGTACGATTCGGGAAAAAGGAACGGGCTGTTTTTGCGACATGGCCCGCAAAACTCGTTAAATATGAAAATAAAAGACTACGTGAGCTTAATTATATCAATTAAATTCCTATTTTATACGTTATGTTTGACAACAAAAAGAATGAGACTAACCCCATTACTCTAGGACTAGCCGTTCTTGAGATATTCTAGTTTTTTCGCGTTTTCGCTACGCCACCTTTGACAATAAATCCAGCTATCAAATGAGAACCAAATTTAAGTTTAACGTGCAAATTCCATGGCATTTAAAATACTTATGGCTGTTATTTTGTGCAGATAAACTAAAACTATTATTGAAGAAATAAAGAGAACGTGAATATGAGTCTGCATTGAAAGACATGTGCTGCCCACATCAGAATTTTTAACAACATTGCAACAATGATTTATAGAAGTGAACGGGGAATATTTCCACGCCATTTCGAAAAAAATGTAGAATCTATATTTAAAGATCCACCAAATTTTTGTAGAATAAAATGTTCTACAAATTTAAGCCTTGCACCAAATTTAACTCTGTAGGACGTAGGAAAGTGCATTAAAAATGCCATCAAATAAGTATATAATGAAGCATTATATAAAATTAAAAAAAAAATTGAAAAATTGTTATCTGCCAAATTTATTTTAAAATGCGAAGCCCTTCTCATATACGAAATAGTTAAACTCTGAGAAAGATATTTATTATATAATATATCTCTTTTTTCTTTCTGGAGGATATCCCAAAAATCAGAATTTAATTGAATTTGTTTTTCTCGCTTTATTAAATAATTTTTAATTAAAAAACTACCTAACATATTTTACTGAAATTTTTTTATATATTTTAGGGGATAATGTGAATATTTCCTAAAAATTTTGAAGCAATTTGTGAATTTTAAATTTGCTTTAAAAATGTTTGAAAAATTAGGTCCCATAGGGTTCAATGAATTTCATTTTTTCAAAACAGGTTCAATAAAAAACTAATTGGGTGATATTATTTATTTATATTCCAATAGGTCCTACAGACCGTCTGAAAAACATACTAAAATTTCATTTTGATAAAGTCATTTTCACGGCAGTTATCGTGCTAACGGACAGACCGACAGACAGACAGACAGACAGACAGAATGAACAAAGTCATAAACACTTTTCAACTATGTTATAAAGTGTTAAAAATTAAAAAGAACTTTAAAAATCACAATTTTGACACAAGATGGATACCATATTGTATTTTAAAGTTGGTCACGTGATCTTTTCATATAATATGGGTGCAATTACTATTTTAATCTTTATTTAAAAAACTACTGAACATATTTTGCTGAATTTTTTTTTATGTATTTTATGGGATAAGTTGAATATTTTCTAAAATTTTCGAAGCAGTTTGTGAATTTTAAATTCGCTTAAAAAATGTTTGAAAAAGTAGGTCCTATAGGGTTCAATGTATTTCATTTTTTCAACCCGGGTTCAATCCAAAACTAATTAGGTGATATTATTCATTTACATATGTCCCACAGACCATCTCAACAACATACTAAAATTTCATTTTGGTAAAGTCATTTTTACGGTAGTCATACGGGAACGTACAGACAGACAGACAGAATGAATAATGGCATAGACATTTTTCAACTATGTTGTAAGGTGTTAAAAACTGAAAGTTCTGCCGTCAGAAAAGAGGCGTGAAATAGTTAGTTCGCATTATACTCTATATTTATGTGTTCTCAAATATTATCTCTGGAAAATAGACCTCTTTTTTGAAATAAGAAATTAAATACTTTAAATAATATCTTCAATCCTAAAGCGAGGTAATTAATAATCCAAAGTACTTAAACAAAAATGTTAGCACACGAAAGAAACTTAAAAAAAAAGATCTCCAATTGTCTTTCGTATCGTTTTCAGTATTTTTATACGAACCACACACAAACCCCTCTGTTTCGTAAATGAGCCTCCAAAATTTCGATCAAAGTATCCAAGAATCAGCCGGAAGTTTTAAAAGATAGACTATGAGTGGACGGTGAAAATAGAAATAAAAATGGAAGCCAAGCTGCAACGGAAAATATCTTATGGATATTTTATATGGAAACTCTGTCTAAGTCACGGTCAGAAAACAGAAACTTTTTTACTGCAACTCCGTGATCAGTATCCCAATGACAGACAAATGTTTATGCCACTCAGAATATCATTACATCTTTGTCTTTTTGACAGAGGAATATAGATGGTGTAGACGTGGCTTGACAAAATTTTATGAATTTCTGATGATTTATGAAAATTTTAAAGTTGGATTTTTTTTTCTTAAATAGGATGCAATAATAATAAAGTGATCCTACAAATTTTGATTTGAGAGCTTCATATTTTCATATCTTTTAGAACTTCTATGACACCCTTATTTCTCTCTTTTAACACGAATGTTTTGTCCTATTCTGTATTTGAATTAAGTTTTTAACACAAATTCCTATATTCATTTCTTCTATCAATTCACGAACGATTATGAAAATTTCACAATTTTGAAATACTTAAATACTTAAGAAAATTTCTAATATATGCACCAAATCCCGTGCTTCTTTTTTCACTATTTCGATAAATGTTTCCTACAAGATCCGATTTTTTTAAAAAATCGAATGTTTAGAAATCATCGAATGCATATTTATTAATAATATTTGTATTAAATTATCTATATCTCTTAATTCAAAGTCTTCAGAGAGAAGTTAAAACGAGTTTGACCAACACAATATAAAAAATAACCATTTCTTTTAAATACTACGACGAATAATAACATTTACAAAGAATAAGTCAATAAGATTCAGAAAATAGCATGTATGTTTTGGGAACATCATAATGGACCAGAATATATATCAAATATTACCAAATCGTGACATATCAGCAGAAAATAAGATAAATACGAGCAATAACGCCATTAAATTTATACATCACTTGATGTCACGAAATAAGACATCAGGTAGATGAAAGCGGTGTCATAAATATTTTGACGCATCTGTGAGAGGCCAGAACATTTTGTTTACGTTAGTGTAGTTTCATGCAACTTTATTCCTCCGGTACTAGTCAGGAAAGTAAAATAATTCAAATCAGCAAGTGAAAATTGGAAAAGTAAGGTTTTATTTTGACTTCGAAATGTTTTCGGATAAATAAGCCTTAAATTTTCTATCTGAAGATATTATTTTTTTTTCCGTATCCAGTTCTAATATACCCATATTCGTTCTCTCTACAGAGATAACATTTATTATACTTAATATGGGAGAAAGGGTCATTTTAACCGTTTATTGGGAATTTTGTTTCATGAACCGATGTAAAAGTAGAAGTCTACATTTTTCTGTTTCGATTATAATCTATTTTGGGATTTGTATCATTTATTTTAATCCGATGCGATCCTACACGAATTTCATAAAACGTGTCCCGAATCGGCCCTAATTTTTTCTGAAAATTTGACCCAATCCATGTGTCGAGTCTGGTCTAAGCCCACGGACAAGGCCCAAGACCGAGCAGACAGCAACTGTGAAGTACTTTCAAGATCAGATTAGTGTTAAAAACAGTAATTGTCAATATTTCATTCCCCCTTATTTTCTTATATCCCCTTACTTCCTTATATATTTAATAGCCACCCTTATTTTCCCTTTTTAATACAACTATTTTGCCCCATGCTGTATTTTAGTTAAGTTCATTTAACATCAAATCCCATCTTTATTTATCCTAACCATGCAAGGATGTTTTTAATAAATTTACAATTTTGAAATACTTAAATATTTAAGATCAGTTTCTAATATACGTACAAAACACGTACTTTTGTTTTTAGTATTTTGTTAAATATTTCCTGCCATCAGGCTGTTTATAAAAACGAGTATGTGAAAACCATTAGAAGCATATTTATTATTAATATTTAAATTGAATGATCAATATCATTTAATTCAAAGCCTTCAGAGAAAATTTAAAGTGAGTCTAACCAATAAGATGTTTGAAAAAATTATTACGCTATAGCGAATGAAAACAATTACGCAGAATAAGTCTAAAATTCAATAAATAACATATGTGTTTTGAGAACATCTTTATTGATCAGAATAGATATCAAATATTACCAACCAAATTGTGACATATCAACATATTAGCAGAAAATAGGATAATTACAAGTTACAATACCATATGAGTAATACATGAAAATTAATTTCAATCTCTCTGTGTATATATATATGTATATATATATATATATATATATATATATATATACAGGATGAGTTTAAAGTCGCGCACATCAAAGTTCATTTCACTGCTGGAAGTTGATGAACATTACTGCTGGTTCCAGCAGGAAGGTGCGACTTGTTACACATCATACAGCACTATCCATTTCTTAATTGATTTTTTCGGTGAGCGCATAATTTCCCGGGGATTGTGGCCCTCTCGCTCCCCAGATTTATCATCCCCTGATTTCTTCCTATGGGATATCTAAAAAAATGTGGTTTACGTGAATAATCAACACACGATTGCTGAGCTGAAAACTAACATCACAACAGCTATTTCAACATCAATTCTGCCATGCTCCGCAAAGTCTCACGAAATCTGGCAAAACGAACAAGCTTTTGCATTCGCGAAACAAGACGTCATATCCAACATTTATTTTAACACCTAAAGTTTGTCTGCTAAAAATAAAAGGTACCATTTCAACGAATCTCTGTAATACTTTACTTTCATTTAAAATTATCATACTGATCCTTTTACGAGCAGTCAAACTATGATGTGCGTGATTTTACACTTACCCTGTATATACAGGGTGATTAAAAAAGATTGGTCAAACTTTACGAGGTGGTAGTACACACCAAACCAAGCATTTTCCGTCATACTTTAACGGATTGGAAATGAAACATAAAGGCCCCAATGAGAGCTTAATGGTGAAATCGATGAGGTGAGGCGAAAACACAAGAATGACTTAGAAGTTATAAAACGACATTTAATAAATAATAATTACAGTAATGGCTCAAGAGAGTGACCGTCAATCTGAATGTATGTCTCACAGCGCCCTAACTGCATTTTTTTTTCACAGTCACGTAAGATTTACGTCACACTGTGACTTTGGGACGTCACAGGACGTCGCAGTATATCTCGGCAATGTCATATTGTGGTCACAGCGAAGTCATTTTCATGGCCGTTTGTGACGTCGCATATTAACTTGTTTGTGACGTCACATTGTAATTGTCATTGTAATATCGTCACATTGTTACGTTTTAATTAAATTGTGGAACGTCACAGAATATAATCGCAATGAAGTTACAAAGTTACTAATACGTAGCGTCACACAGAAGTCACAAATATGATGTCACATTGTGACCAAGGTGTCACGTGACTACAACGTTACTGTCACACATGTGACGATCTTTTCTGTGAGGGCGGCGATGGAAGGATTGGCGAACTCTCTCGAACAAACCAGGCATTTCGCTCACTTCGGCAGCAGCGGCCGACATTCTGGCGACGAGTTCCTCTTCAGATTCAAGAGGAGGGTCATAGACGAGACACTTGAGATAGCCCTACATAAAGAAGTTAAGATATGACAGTTCGGGCGATCGTGGGGGCCAAGCTATGGGACCACCTTGCCCCGAAAAGTGATTTCCAGATACTCCCTTACCTCTCGGCCATTTACGAAAATTTGCATATGGCTTCTTCTTCTTCCCCAGATAAAATTTACATACGTGGTTTCATGCGTACTTCAACCAGAAAATAACAACGAGAATTACAATGTAAGTCTGCAGAGCGGCAGATTCTTAACGCGTAAACTTCTTGTAACGCATTTACTTTTCATTTCCGACCCAAAAAAACTATGATAAAAAATACCTGGTTTGTTGTTGTTGTTGTTGAGACCCAGGTCGTCCGATCTAACAGAAAGGTGTAAGGCAACTGTTTAGTCGGTCGGGTAGTGCCACCCAATTTAGACCGGAACCCAGCGGGGGAAGCATCCACAGGGGCCGTACCCTCCTTTCCCTACCACCAACCGAAAGTGCTTACGGACGATAGTACTCTCGACGGTGGTACTTTCGAGAGTACGGACCGAAAATACTCTCGAAAGTACTTACGGACCCACGTGTTTAACGTGATCGTACTCAGCGTGAACACGGCGGCAGTTTTGGCAGTGGCGGGATGGCCACTGGGCTACCACGCCCTTGGTACTACTACTTCGTATTTTGGCCCATCACTTCTGAATTATCCTGTATATATATATATATATATATATATATATATATATATATATATATATATATATATATATATATATATATATATATATATATATATATATATGTATATATATAACTCATGTCCAAAAGTTAAGCATAGTTGCTGTTTATGTGAGAATTTCAGGAAATCTACATTGGAATAGAAGGAACGCGGTATGCGGGTTTGATAGTGTTATAGAAGAAGAAAGCAATGCAAAATAAGGATAATAACGGCTTTTATTATCCAAAGAAAAGGATTGAAAGAAAAAGGACCACAATACGAGTGTCAACCTTAGTGAAACGGAATAATTGAAACAATGTGATGCAGCAGTTTAATACGGTATGTGGGAACCTCGGATAGCCACGCATGCTGCACAAAGATTTCTCATACTTTCGATGAGGGTTTGGATGAATTATGTGCTCAAAGAGTTCCAAGCCTCACTGAGAGCAGTTTTCAATCCCAGAACGGAGCTTGGTGGATCGCGGAGGATTGGAAGATGTCTTCCGAGCATATCTTACACATGTTCTATTGGATTCAGATCAGGAGAGTTGGCAGGCCATTATATGTGCTAAATATATCTTTAGTTTGATGGAAGTCGTCGACCAAGGCCTCACAGTGAGGAGGCCATGAATATGAAATCAGGACCAACCGCACCTCGAAACAAACGAACGGTAGGCTCAAAGACTTCGTCTGTATATACAGGGTGTATCATATTGAATGGGACAAAAAGAAAGAATACATGTGAACGCTGTAATTACTTTATTTTGATAAATCAAATTTACAGTGAAACTATAGTTATCTAAGTTTCTATAGATGTTCTATGTGTGCCCCTAGGGTGACAGGGCAAGTACCTATGCCGTATTTCAGAATTAATTTGTTTCGGCTAAATGAATCAATTACAGAATTTGTACTATGCTATTGTTTTTATCCTATTCAATATGATACACCCTGTATATGACCGGTAACCTACCCCGTGTCAAAGATGTGGCGTTCTGTGCTGCCGTACATCCTGATGCTCGCCCAGGCCATTACTCCCCTAAACGGAAAACGATGTCTTTCTGTGATGTTTCCTAGGTGAAAACTCGTTCCACGTTCTCTACAGATCGTGGTACGACGGGAATCAGTGTGCTGACTAAACCTGGACTCGTCATTGAATACGACATTGATCCACTGTTGTCCAGTCTACTGCCGATGTTCCAAACGCCAAACTCCACTGAAAACGCGCGCGCTTCTGTGCAGACGTCAAGGGGATGCAAACTACTGGCCGTCTTGCATAGGGACCAACGTGTCTGAGTCTCCTGTAAGCAGTTTGTCTCGAAACAGTGACTCCTGTGGAAACTGTCAGGGCTGAACCCAGTTGTCTGGCAAAACGGTTCCTCTGACGTCGCGCAGTTATCACCAAATATCGGTCTTGCCGAGAGGTTGTTACACTTGGCCGACCTGGTATTGGTCGTGGGGTAACATCTCCAGTGGTTTGAACCCTCTGCCTCAGTCTGGAGATCACACACTGATGCACATTCAGAATTCGAGATGCTCTTCGGTTTGGGATCGACCAGATTTCAGCATTCCAATAATTCGTCCCTTCAAAAACATGTTCATTTGGCACCTTTGTGACAACTTTCGTCCTTCTTGATTGTTAACAACGGTTCGTACCACAGCTGCAAAATTCTCCCTCTGCTGGCCATGCCGCTAGGGGTTTTATACTCGTTATGGTCGTTTTATACTCATTCCGACGTGCGCTGGTGGTTTGCGCATGTCGACGTCGAGTGAACTGTTTTGCATATGCACAATGATTTACCTTCGTCCCACGATTTTCCACAAGTGATTATGAACCATCGTATCCATATTAACTCGGAAATTTTCGCATTTTAAGAATTATGCTTAACTTTTGGACATGATGGGGAATATATATATATATACATATATATATATATATATATATATATATATATATATATGTATATGTGTGTGTGTGTGTGTGTGTTTGTGCATACGTGGAAGCACTGCAATTGTCAATTTACAAAGAAGTTCGCAAACATTGTGGATTAGCAAATTTCTTGCTGCTATTGCAGATATTAACTATTCCATGCTTATGAGCGCATAATAAGCGCGAAACGGATTTATAGATGCTGTTATTTGCAATAGGAATACCAAATCTTAGCATTTCTTGTTATCAATACCTTGTGTTGTTGTTGTTGTTGCTCATAACCTCCTGTTTCGGTCGAATCACAAGCAGGACCAGTGATGCCAGAAGAAGGATAAAGAATGACATAAGACGAGATCACAAAGTTTTCATTAACACAAACAAGCATCATTGACGAAGGTCTGGGGGGGGGGTGCAGCTTCACATTTGGCGAGGACCCAGAAGGCGGAAGACTGACTTCATCCTCAAGAAAACGCCCATGCCTTACTCGGGATTCGAACCCAAGCCCACTAGACAGCAGTCGGAGACGCTATCCACTTCACCGCCTGGGCGGCATCAATACCTTGTTGTTTACTTTGATACCATATTGCTCAATTCGATACTTTATTGCTCACGTTTATGCGTCTTTTATTTTTCTCATAACTGTTTTAATTTATATTAATTAAACCTGTTTTGTAAACTTTGCCATTGTGTACAGAATGTATAATTCATAAATATTTTACTTTTGACTACATACAGTACCATTCATAAATATTGAGCTTTCTGAAGACGTATTTAGTAGAAAGTATAATTTAGAAGATATTGATATGTCATGCAATACGATATTTTTTATGAATAAGAACCTATTTATAGATAAAACAAAGTTAAACAATCTCGTATATTTTATGTAACTTTTTTATTTTAAACGTAAAGAATATTAATTCTAGTATATTGAATTTTGACAGAACACTGCAGAGCAAACAAAGTAAGTCTCTAACGAGTCATTTATAGCACCCTTTTCGTGTCAAATTAAATGTTTAATCAATAAGTTATAGTTTAATTTTAAAGTCACTGCGCTAATAATTCTTTAACAAATTTTTATAGAACCGTAATGCTAGCTTATTATCCCTTTAATCATGGCGAAAAATTCTGATTAGGCACTTTTCGGAAAACATGTTGGTAATTAATTATTATACTTCTGTTGTCATAATGAAAAAAATTAAGGCTGTGATAAATTGAGTAAACACATTAAAAGAAAGATAAATATTGTCATTAATTTATTAATTACAAATTGTTATGCTATTCTCCTAATTAATTTTGTAAACTAAAATATCGCTTCATTTTCTAGAAGATGATAAAGTTAAAAACAAAAGGTTACCCCTAAACAACAATTTACGGATTAACGAAGTTTACATATACATTTCGCATAACAATGCTGATATGGTAATTAAAACAAAATTATAAAATATCTAATATATTTGTTGTACTGACGTAAGCGATAAATGCTAAATAGAATCCTCACAAATCTCACAAGTTAGATATTTCGATTTTTGATATTGTTACATGTTTACACTCAAATTTGCTCAAACTCACAATGTGGGACTAGCCAAGATATAATTTTTACAAAAATTCTTTACATTAAACGCCTAAAACATTGAGAATGTTAACCATATTCCATAATGGATATATTCAGTATGGGGAATAAAGTTACGCATCAAATGAAGGGCCTAAGGAAAAGACAACGCGAATTTTACAAATCAGCTAAATTTTCGCTAAAAACTTTTTTTAAATATATTTGTAGATCTCGTCCCTGAAGAAACTACCAAGGGCTGTTAGAGCATTTAAGTTCAAAGTGTATTATTTAACTAATCATAGATTCTCCAGTTCTCAGTTTATGATCAGTTTTAATTTCGTAGACTTATATAATCTCGTAAATGCGGGAAACTGTTCTAATAAAATGTTGCTGATAATAATGATTTTTACCATGATATATAAATAAAATGATTTTTTTTTTGTAGCCGAGCCATCAAGACTAACCAGGATCTTTTACCTGCTACACCCATCATGTCGTTGTTCAAGAATGACTTCTGGGGTACTCCACTCACCCATAGTGGATCGCATAAGTCTTATAGACCTCTGTGCGTGTTGACTTTTCGTCTCAATTACTGGCTTGGAGGCTTCGACCCCTGGGGCTACCACTTTACTAATGTAATGTTGCACGCTTTGGTTTCGGCAGTGTTCACCAGGTTGGCTTCGTCGGTGTTCCTGAAAAGTACCTTGCCGACTTTGGTGGCTGGCTTACTCTTCGCAGCCCATCCCATTCATACTGAAGCAGTAGCAGGAGTTGTTGGCAGGGCAGACGTGGGTGCCTGCCTCTTCTTTTTGCTGTGCTTAATATCTTACATAAAATATTGCGAATGTAGAAGCTATCCGGAACTATACTCTCGCAGATGGATTTACCTATTTGTTGCGTTATCCTGTGCTGCTTGCTCTATGCTGACTAAGGAACATGGATTCACAGTTCTAGCTGTATGTGTCATCTATGAGGTACTTGTATATCACAAGGTGGCTTTTAAAGAGCTTATAGATATGCCGTTTAAAGTAAGTATTTATACTCCGTATTTAAATGTTGTATATTTTTTCTCAGAAATTATTTTTATCAGAATGTGCATTTGTCAATATCACGTACAGCATTAAATAAACTAGTAAAGTGCATATTGCATTTAAACATTTATATAGATATTTATATAACTATTGCACATAAACATTTATATAAAACAGGAAGTCATAAAATTCATTTCATTTTTCGAAAAACGTTGTCGTATGCTGCGTGAGCACTTGCTTAAATTACAAAACCTAAGTAAGCGCCTAATCACACCTTAGAACTCTGCTCGAACATGTAATATGCCTTTATTTCGACTCAGGGAACATCAATATTTTCGATTCTAGTAAATGTAACAGACGTTGTCCCCGTGAGTTAAAGAAGGGATAATTTAAATTTATTAATTTAAAAATAATTATTCATATAAAATAAACACGTACAATCCTTAGCATACAACCAGTTTCAATCGAAATCAGGTTTCCAGCAAACGTTCCAATGAAAAGAAAAAAAATGTCTCTGAAGAATTAATTCTTTTTTAGGGAGAAAATCCCCCTCTCACGCACACTGCCGCTCTCCCCTAAACAAAACAAGTCTGGTCCATTACCCCGTACGTTTCGACCTCTGGCGTTGTCCGAAATTATGTATGTTATATTTTGAGTAGCCGCTGAGAAAGATGGACGTTGAAGGGCGCATCAGTGTTAATACATCATTATATATAAATCGGAGAAGTTTTAAACGTACAAAAATATATATCTTTTAAAAAATCATTAAAATTTGGCTATTTATCGTATGGACTCCGTTCAAAGTTTGTTTGAAAGAGAATTTTTCGATCTTTCTGATGCTGTCATGATGAAAACTCTGTCATATTACTTTAGGTTGCTAAGAAATCGATTTGTGGAAACATCGGTCTATATCAGGGTAAAACATTTAATGGATAAAAACTAAATAAAAATTTAAAAAACTAATACCAAGGTGCACCTACTTAGGTTCTGAAGTACCAGTGTTTCAAATTTTATGGTCGTACGATGCTTAGTTTTAGCAGTACAAACCACACGTACAGATATCTTCCTTTATTATGCAAGATTAAAATATTAACACATAAAATGCAGAATATATATTTAAAGTTATTAATATATATTTAAGTAATACTCTTTCGTTTGTTTTCTACATGAATTTTGTGCCATTTGATTTTATCTTATCCGCATTAAGAAATGCATAAATATTCAATGTTTTGTGTACGAATTTTAATGGATACCCTCAACTCATTCGTGAAAAATAAATAAATAAATAAACCATTGTTGACCAGTTTTTGAAAACAATGTCTGTACGTGAAAAATATAAATTCTAATACTTAAATTTCACAGTTAAAAATATCGTGATCCGTTTGTGAAATATTGGACAAATTGGCCGCAAATATGTTATTGACAAATGCTTAGCCAGTTATTTATTTAACTATTTAAACAAGCGAAGTATGAATATTTATATCACAAAAAAGAATATTTGTCAATAATTTTTGATTAAAATTATTATTCTTGCAAATGTTACATACATAATAATGTACCCAAAATGAAGATATTTAAACATATACCACGTGCATTTAAGGAGCTAAAATCAGCTCTAAAGTATTTTACCACAATGTAAAATAATTGTATTTTCAATATTCAGATAATATAATTTAAAATTATTGCGTTGCAATAATTTTTTAGTTTTATACAACTATAATTGCAAAAGTAACTCTCATTATTTCTCTTCGAAAATAAGATTTTCTGCAACATTTCAGATTTTCAAGCATACTAATGTACTTTAGTTAATCTGGCTATATGAAAAAAAAATTCCATTATACAGAGCAATTATTGTATCAAAATATTTCTTAATTGTTCTTAAAAAGTTAGAGAAATGAAAACCAAGTAAAATACACCGGAAAATCTTATTAAGCAGTCATTATGCCTTGAAGCCATTTGTTATTTGATTTTGTGCTACTTAATATTTTTCATGACTTAATGACATTGTCATAAATTCAAACCTCGTTAACCAAACGCCCCAGAGTCTCAATACTGTAGAATCTCGATTATCATTGAATTAGCTAAGGAAACATATTTTTAATTGATAAATGAAATTTTTGGATATAATGCAGCTGTTTAATTTTCGGTTTTGGTCTTAAATGTAATGCTACTAACGCAAAGTTAAAGTTAATTAGAATAAATACTTGATAAACACACACATGAAATTGGTTTCACTTTAGATGCAATTCATCAATTTAATTTCACTTCTTATTCAATATTTCCAAGACATCAATACATTGGGTGCAAACTGACTTTTATATATAAAGCTTTATTTTTTACTGAAAGTAAGATTGGTGCAAAATGATTAATGAAAAGGTTGTGAAACTTGAACAAAATCTAACAAAACTGCAAAACTTGACAAAACTGTACTTAAACGTGGTAAAAGATGCAAGTACAACAGAGGTTTGTGTGATACAAATACGAAGGTCGAAACATCTATAACAGTTTTTTTTAATAAATATCCCAATGAAATTTGGCGACATTTTTAGCTTAAGTCTTTCTTGGCTCTAATTAAAGTACTATTTACATTGAAGTGAATAGAGAACATTAATTTAATTTATAATCTAATTCTAAAAAGTCCTACGTGTTACCGAATAATGAGAGAGGGATCACAAGAAGATTATGACTGATGACTTTCATTTTAGGGTCCACAGGCGAACTAAGTGTAATCTGGATGGGTACATTTCTTAATTTCATTTCAGCACTTAAATACCGCAGTATCTAGTGTGGTGACAAGTGTCTTGGAAAATGATCTACTCTTTCCAGACAACCATTGATCATTCAGAAATAAGATGCTGACCTTTATATGTCGCAAATCTTTTACATTTAAGCGTTCTATAAACTACTTCATATATAGTACCACCACAGTGATAATAATAAATATGTATGCTGATAGAGACACTTGTCCATACTTGGATGTCATTAATCATGCAAATCTTTGTCAGTTTCACGCCAATATGACATTAGAGTCTGGAGATTGCAGGGTTCACTTCGACGATAAGAACTTGCAATTTCGCCTCAGTAGCTAAATGGTAGAGCGTCGGCTGGCCAGTGCGAATATCCGTAGTTAGGTTACCGTTTGGATCAGCAAGATGCTTTGCATTGTTGATCATGTAAGTCACCACTCTCATCATACAAGCAGTCTAGCTTTATTGTGCAACGTGAATACTATATTTTACCATAACACATTTTAAATGCAAACACATTAATTTGAATTATGGTAATTTCGGAGCTTGACTTATTTAAATTGATTACGTTTCATGGCGAGTTTATCTCATTTGGACCGCAGAAATTTTCACATTTATTTATATTATGAATATTTAAAAAGCATACATATTTTAATAATGCTTTTGCATGCACAATTTAAGTTGAATGTATTATTCCATATGTATTTATATAGCTGTTTTAACGTGCATATTATTTTCTTTTAGAAACGGTTTCAAAGCATGAGAGAGGGTTTGTTACATTTGGCAGGAACAGGAATTACCTTGTTAGGCTTGAGACTACACTTAATGGGCAGCAAGCCACCCGATTTTGCACCTGCAGATAATCCTGCAGCGGACAATGATAGTTTGTTAACAAGGACGCTAACATTTATATATCTACCAGCTTTCAACTTCTGGTTGATGCTCTTTCCCCGATGGCTGAGTTTCGATTGGTCCATGGAAGCCATACCTCTGCTGACTTCCACTCTCGATTTACGCAATATTGTCAGTATCCTGTTTTATGGCTCCTTGCTGTCATTTGTGGGTTGGCTGATTAAATTGTATAATAGGCGATCTGTCTATAATGCATATTACGAATCGGTGACAAACTATCCTCATCATTCAAACTCTCATATGAACCATGCCTCCTCAAACGCTACGTCATCATCAAATGGAGTTGCTGCTGGGCAGTGGTGTCCATGCTTTGGTATTACTCAAAAATTAGCGTTATCTTTCAAGCCAAATAATTCCCACAAACCAAATAAGAAGAATTCATCGGGCTCAAATGGAAACAACTCGGCTCATGGTAATGGACACAGAATATCAAATGGAAATGGGCATTGTCATAATGGATCTGCAAATGCTTACCATAATGGTCTGCCTCTTCCACAATCTAGTGATGGATCCTTCGATGATTTCATGCTACACATTCATGCATCATCATCAAGATCAGCATTTACTAGCCCAGCTGATATCGCAACCTTTTCGTTGGCTTTACTTATCCTCCCATTCATTCCGGCCACGAATTTATTCTTTTACGTAGGATTTGTAGTAGCTGAACGAGTCCTCTACATTCCTAGTATGGGTTTCTGCTTACTCGTGGCTCTTGGAGTTGATCACATATACAGAAGACAAGAAACGGTTCGTAAGAAGCGCATTGTATTATCAATCGCATTTGTAGTTATGATGCTCATGTCAGTCCGTACAGTTATGCGAAACGGTGACTGGCAAAGTGAAGAAGACCTCTACAGATCAGGAATTCCAGTAAATCCCCCAAAAGGTACTAAAATTATGAATTTATCTCATCTATATTTTAAAGTATTTTAAATGAGCTTTGAAATTATTGATACGTTAATAGAGTTTATGCTGTCTATGATTTATTTAATATAGTATTTGCGAAATGATTTCTGGTAAAGGAAGTTATGTAATTATAATGACTTGAAAGTACAGCAGATTTGTATACATCAAATATGATATGTCACTAGTTTTCTTTTCTCAAAAGAAATTCTATAGAAACCATTAAAAGTTATCATATAAATATCCATGCTTAGTTTAGCATGGGTTGACATCATATTCGTGTCAGACTTGCAGATTTATATACATTTCTTTAATACCTAACAGTTCTCTAAAATTTTTAGTATGTCTAAATATCAATTTTTTTAGTTTTAATGTAATAAAAGGCATCAGAATGAAAGTTTTCTTGAATTTTAATTGTTCTGGAGGCAAAAAAAAAACTAATGAGGATGGCACATGACATGCCCTATATGACACAAATTCATTTTATCTTTCATATTGTATTGAGTTTAATTGCGAACAATAATATGGATACTTTTTGAATTTGCACAGAATTTCCAGTTTAAATTACATTTTCTTTCCTATTTCGCGATCTTGCATATCTTAAAATGAAGTTGAAACAAAAATCTGAAATATCATGAAAACCGTTCATTTTAGAGTTAAGTGGGTTGATCTTATTATTTTTATCGACAAAAATCTAGTTTAAAATACGTATTTAATCAATACATTTAAGCATATAATATATAATTTTATTTCAGATTTTGACAACAACGAAAAATAATAACAGGTCTTATTTATTTCGAATCGTACCAAAACCTAATCAGAATTAGGATAACCTATAAGATGCTTATTTACTAAAGTTTGGGAAATTTTGTCGATTAAATTTTGAGTTAGAGTTGATATATGCATTACACACATACGCATACTGCATATAGACAGACACACACTTTAACGTCACGATAAATATGGTGGGCGCGGTAGCCCAGTGGTTAGCGCACTGGAGTTGCACTCGGTAGGCCCGGGTTCGATTCCAGCCACTGCCAAAACTGCCGCCGTGTTCACGCGGAGTACGATCACGTTAAACATGTGGGTCTGTAAGTCATTCCGAGAGGTCGGTGATAGGGGAAGGAGGGTACGGTCCCTGTGGTTGCCTCCCCCCTGGGTTCCGGTCTAAATTGGGTGGCACTTCCCAACCGTCTAAACAGTTACTTTACACCTTTCTGGTAGCCCGGCCGTCCATACAGTTACCTTACACCTTTCTGGTAGGTCGGACGGTCTGGGTCTCAACAACAACACCTTTCTGGTAGGTCGGACGGTCTGGGTCTCAACAACAACAACAACAACGATAAATATGGTGGATTCATGCTCTAAAGTTCTCGAAACGTGCAGACCCGTTAAAAGATCGAGTTCCAATTTTCGACACGACTCCAATACTTCCACTTTGCTTTACCATATATTGTAGGAAAAGTAATATAAACATATAATTGTTTTGCTTGGCATTAAAAGGTTTTCTTACATAACAGAAAATTTAAGCATATTACTACATTGAAATATATTTTATTCAATTTAACCTTTCTTTTTTACATTACACAAAAATTAACTTTTTCAATTCCATTTCTTTTAATTAAACTTTATTAAAAAGGGTGAATTGTTTTTTACATCCTAATTACCTAAAAGTAAATTTTGTCTTTCAAGTGTTTTAAAATCTATCAATACTTAACCATCATTTACTAAAACTATTATTTAACTAAAATGTGTTAGGAATGAGAATAATCCGCAGAATGGAAACAAAGCGAAAATAAAAGGTTATTATGACACTTTCATACCGTAAGTCGATATTTTCATTCCTGAAAAAGTTATATAGAAGAAAGGATTACACACTTCAACTGTTCTTTAACGTCTTTTTGATGTCCCGTTCCATAGATAATCCTTATCGAACATACAGCGTCGGTTTTATGAGCACTTGGATTTCTAGAACTAATCTGTCTGTCCCCAATATCTGTTTCTGCGATTATCTTGTTTCGTCTTCGGCAAGTCATTCAAGTTTTGATGACATTTTGCTTAAATAAGAAAAATATGATCACTCTAATTTTCTTCCGTTGTATTAAGTGTTTTTACAATCAACCTTTCAAATATTTATTCTTCTAAACCTTTATCGTCTTCATAAAAGAGGCAATAGTATCATACAATTTTACCCATGGCAGTTTTTTTTTATTAAAGATCCTATTTTTATTAGGTCCTGCAGATAACACATCTGACGATAAATTGTTTGCCTTTTAAATTATATATCACTAGCATTTAGGCCTGACAGAGAAAAGGAAACTGGGAGTCTTAAAAAATTAAAGTTGTGTTTTTAAGTTTTATTTTGTTTAACAATGTATGACGGTTCGCATCGAAAATATTTGTTATTAATCAAACATTGGTTCTATGCGGTGGTTGATTCTATAACTGGGGCTTCCCCTCCGGGGGCTTCTGGATGGTCTGGTAAGTCTTTTCGATACCGTCACTATTTTGTATACCCCCAGAAGATAAATCCGAAATTATGTTCTTTTAGACTTTGCTCTGTGGTCTAATTTGCAAAGATTCAACTTTTCAAGTCAGCGGAGGGTTTTCGGATAGTCTAAAATAATTTTCGAAATGCACTCCACTCCCCGGGGAAGAGTCTAAAATTTGGCTTTGAGAAGCTTTGTGCCGTAGTCGACACTATAAGTGTGCAAAATTTTAGCTTTCTCAATCACCAGAAAGGTTTCTCGACGGTTTGAAATATTTTTTGAAAAAAAAAAAAAAAACATGTTCATTTCCCTCGAACAGGAAATCGAAATTCCAGCTCTGTTGGGTTCAGTCCTACGGTTGATGCTGAAAGACTGCAAAGGTGCAACCTTATAAACCATAACACAGGTCACTATGGTGTTTCAGGAAAGACTTCACAAACAAAAGCACGTCACATAATTATTATATAGATAACTCATAGTATAAATGCAATTTTTCCATAAATAATGCAATTTCGGATATTGCACTTAGGTATCCTAACAACTTAATTATTATAAAAAAGATGACACTATTTACAGTAAAACAAACGCGTCCAACGCCACACGAAAAACTGATAATTCTATTAATATTGTAGTGCCACCCACAGCTCGTCACTGGCGACAATATCAAGCATATAGTATTTTGCGGTTGATTAAGTCAAGATTCAGCTAAAGAAGACATGTAACTGCTAGGTTTTTTGGTAACCATATGTGTCTGACATATTTTCAGATCGGCTATTTTAAGTTATCATAAATATTGCCAACATATATACTCGAGGTAGAAACCAATTTATCGGAATATAATGGTATTTATATATATATATATATATATATATATATATATCCCATTTTCACAAGTCTTGTGATTACTGGTAACCTTTCATCTATGCCAATAAAGAAATAAATCAATACGAAATCTTTTTTAGCAGTATTTTTCAAGAAGGATATCACAATAAAATATTTTTTACATGGGGAAAACGAAATTCATTACAACAATTTGAATAGCATGTTTTACTTCCTTTAGTTTCTACATGTATGAAATGTTATTCTAATGCATTCAATATGCTTCTTTGAAATACACATTGAAGCATTTATTTTCCGTTATGCAAATACGCCCTTTTATTATGTTATAGTTGAAGTTGCACATATGAATTAGATTGGGTAATATGCCACACTTAACAGATTTTTAAGCACATTACTTTCCCTACATACACAGTAAAATGTTTAAGGGAATTGTTGTGACGAAGTTGAAAATTCGATTTCGAGATCTAGACGGAAGAGCACGTTTAAAACATCCCTGAACTTAAATCGAATTCTTTTGAGGTGATGTCTCTGTGTGTATGTATATATGTATGTTATTGTGCGTGTAAGTATATTCGTATATATGTTAGTGAGTATGTGTATCAGTCTGTCACGCTGTAATATCTCACGAATAAATGACGTTTTTTGTAATAATATGGTGCGATTATTACAACAATACCGGATACCTATTAATTTTAAATGGCATCGAATATTTGAACGCCACCCCTCTTAATTGTCGAATGAATTTTTTAAAAAAATTATAACAAAATCCAACATTTAAGTTATTAATCACAAACAAATAAACATTTCCGTTGTAATTTAATATTAAGAAACGTATTTTACATTAAGTAATACTTTTTAATTTATGTTATTTTTTGATACATTTATTTGAAAAATGTGAAATATTTTGAGAACAGTTCATGATAGCGTACTAAAGTTTGTGACTTTCGTTTTCTAATATAAAATTACAGAAAAAAGTATCATTTACGTAACATAATTAAAGATTCCGATTTTTAATGATTTTTGTCAAAATGTCATCAAAAATTTGCAAGTATTCGGAATGTTCGATTACGTTTATAATTCGATACCTAACGTTATAAACCACACTTTTATAAACCGAACGTTGGATTGCATTCGATAGGGTCCTGGTAGTCACCGATTGCAGTATTTGTACAAAATTTTGTTCAAAGCATTCCATGCGTTCGTGACACACACATAGATTCACATACTAACACACACATACAAACACACAGACATCCCCTCAAAAACGTTCGATTCAGGAATGCTTGAGAGCTTTCGCCTAAAACTCGAATTCGAATATTCGGACCCGTCTCAATACTTTCCATCTGCATTACTCTATAGAAAGAAGTGAAAGGGTGCCAAAATAAAAAGAATGAATATAATGTTGACTAATTTATGAAATTGAACATTTTTATTTACTTGTATTACATTTAGTTCCCTCATATTAATTTATAACCACCATCAATTATGAATTTTATGCTTGGTATAAAAAATATTCCACGAGAGCAATTATGTAACAATAAACCGCGCAGATAATTACGGGTTAGACAATTTATTTTATTAATTTAACATATACGTGGAATATTTTCATTTTTCTGTTTTATAATGCATTACGAAAAAACAAAACCTGTTATTACAGTTTGTAGTCATTTCAGGCATTAAATCAAATTTTCCTTAAGTTTCAATAATTGAGATGTATAAATTTTTGTTCCATTCACAATGATATATAAAAAGTTAAGTTACGTTTAAAAGGCAAAAATCTCTGTGCTCTAACTTTCTTGGCAAAAGTAAGTTTAAAATTAAATTTAAATCCCTTGAGGCAAATGATCTTTTACGTGGATTCAAAGAATGTCTTTTTCTTTCCTTTGAAATTAAGCGCAAAAACACAATCTTCATTTTAAGCTGGAAGAAAGCAATGCAGAGGAAACCTCTTAGATATATAGCTTTTTTATATCTTTATATCACTTTAAAGGAACATTTTCTTCTTTTACTGCGACTCTTAAAAGTTAATTACTTTCTTTGTTGTGGTTGTTGAAGCCTAGATGAGTGCTCCGTTGAAAATCAAATAGCATTTGTGCACAGTAGAGTGAGTGATACAAATTATAATCTTTCTGCTACAGTAAGCAAAGTTTAACTATACAATTCACTGCTGACAGCACTTTTTTTCAACAACCTTTTGAATTCTTTACTATTTTGGATGATTTAGTTGGAATTTTGAGGATCCTCATTAAAGTTAAATGGACATTGTTTATAAATTAAGATACAGCAAAAACTAACGCACCCTTTACTTTAATATTCTACATTTTAGCGTTAGAAAAACTATTATAATAAAACACTTTAAGTATGTTAATATTGCCAGTGAAGAAGAATAAAAATTGAACTGAAATCCTATAATTGAACTTCCTATAATTTAGCAGTGAAAGTTATAAGTTAAGCTGTGAAATTTGTCTATAATAAAAATTAAGATGTTTGTCAGTTTATCTACGTGTCTGTCTATTTATATGCCTATTTATCTGTTTGTGTGTCTATTTATCTGTAGATTTATCTATTTTTCTCTCCAATTGTTAGTATCTGTAGCTAAAACAATAAGATACCACCCTGAAATTTGGTACAGAAGTACCTTTGCTCTGCTCTTGCGAATCAGTTATGTAACGTGCAACATGCGCACGTCATTGTAATAACATAGGCAGACGACAACTGACAGGACTAGAGTAAAATGGTGGTTGCGCCAGCCTGTATATTTAGGAGCCTTAATTATTACTGGACTATCAAAACCGTGACATGTGACACTTTAAATCGAGTTTTGACAGTTTTAACTTAGGATTCTCGTTAACATTTCGAAACATGCAATTTTTTATTGAAACTGCGACGGCACTTTTGCTATAGAACTAGTCGTTGAAATCAGATATATGGTTGGGTCATTTCAATCAGCGCCGAAAAAAATTGCTGTGGTTCGAATGCGTGACAGGAAAGAAACTACCTTCTGGCTATGCGCCTATGAGAAGTGAAATATTTGAAAAACTGCCATTATATTTGACCAGTTGCAGTATTCGCACTCAGTGTTCAATTTTTTATAGCGGTCGCTTCTTTAATAGTCATTTTTAATAATAATAGCAATAATTTATAATAATAATAGCAGTAATTTATAATAATAATATCAATCAATCGCGTAATAATAAAACGCAGTTTATTTTGGGAACACTATAAGCATTAAATTTATGTACACACTTAAATATATTAAAGTTTGTGTATGATGAGCGTCAAAGGAAGTTCTTCTTTTAATTATAGAAGTGATTGTTAAAGAAGGGATTGCAATAAAATAGTAACCACTGACTTTTGGAACTGCCCTTGACATCTTAGCAAAATACACTCACTTATTTTTGTTGATTTTTATCACCTTTCACATTTTACATGCTGTTGAAATCTGTAGAAGCATTAATTGAGTTTATGTCTAGACAATTGGATTTTGTCTAGACATAAACTATATTGCCATAATTGTCAATTGTCTTAAACACATTTTAATTATTTTTCTTACAATAAAAATAAAGTACAGTTCAGAGAATAAATGCAGTTTCATTATGGCTTATTTCACAAGAATGCAAAATAAATGCTCTCTAAATACATAAAATCAATACCGTAATCTTAATCTGATATCTCATCGAATATTTCCCTCTATATTTACATTGTTAATTAAAATTTATCAAATTCATTCAAATTTATTAATATAAACTAAAATATGAGTATAAGTATTATTTGGGGACTGATATTTCCTAGACATAATATTAATTTCTTTGAACAAATAGCAGGGTAAAGAATCTTTTGTACTTGACAATCTTGACATACTTCGAAGTGAAGAAGCGCTTCCTATAATTAATATTTAGATATGTCTTTGTTCAAAATGTTACATATGCCACAGTCTTCCATGCCGAGAATCTATCGGAATTTAATTATTTGTTTCCTTCTTTTGACGGTGAATGTCTTCTTTTTATTGGCATCCTCGGTAGTGTGGGGAACAGCAAAACTATTTGATTTATGAACATTTAAGTGAAA
The DNA here is from genome assembly GCA_951213105.1 of Amaurobius ferox. Taxonomy (NCBI): domain Eukaryota; kingdom Metazoa; phylum Arthropoda; class Arachnida; order Araneae; family Amaurobiidae; genus Amaurobius; species Amaurobius ferox. Next base: position 84,027,630 of record OX578141.1, on the reverse strand, counting down.
ATAGATTTATCAAAATATATTCTACATTTTTTAATGAACGTAGTACAGAGAACTATTTGCTTTTGCAAAGAGGGATTTCAAAACCTGTAGCAGAAACATTTCAACAATCAAAATACCGATTAAATGATGTATTTTGAATACTTTTGATATTTTTATTTTTTATAAAATCTAAAATAATTAAATATTGATAAACGGAAAATGGGGCCTAAAACTATAAAAAACTAAATCCAAAGAGATTTTAAGCTTTTAAAATACTAATTGTATTTGTTAGAACTACTTAAAGGATGATAATCAGAAAAGTTGAACTTAATTGAACTACCAAATATGTTTGCCCTCTAAATTTATACATTTATAATATATAACTAAGATTCATTTTATGTGTGAATTTTAAGCTGCACGTGCTCTTTCCTTTGTGAGAAGCATCAGGCGGAATACACGTATCTAATTTCCGTTATGCAGTCCTTAAATAACTATCTGAAGCTTTACTATTATGTGAGTAACCCCAGTCAGGGAAATTAAAGTTGTTGTTTCTTGAACAAACAGAAAATAATAAAATTTTAAGATATAAAAGCTAAGTTAGATAGCAACGAAGGAAGAATCAAAATTTAAGAAATTTTGATAGGATAGAAGTAAAAGAAAAGTTTGCAACTAAAAGTTTAATTTAGAGAAAGACTCCCTCTAACTTTCACAGCCCCCTTCGTTTTTCCACAGGGCATCCTCTCTTGTGGTGGCTCAAACGTTGTAAAGCAACCAAATTGGGTCTACGTTTAGAGTGAACAGGTTGAGTAGGATCATTGCAAAGTAGAAAATGTAACGTCAACATGGCGTCAAAATTGCATCGAAATGGCAGCAACATGATTCACTAAGATAGAAAAAATCTATTTTAAAAAGAGCCCCATGCCCCCCTCTCACAGCCCCCTTTTTAAAATATAAAATTTAGGAAAAACCTTCCCACCAAGACCGTACATCAAAAAGTCTTTGTTTTATGGCTGTTTTAATATGAATTGATTCTTATTTAAGTAGAATTAAAATTTTAAATTGCAAACCTTAAAAGTTATTATGGTAGAAATGTGATTTTTTTCAGGGAATACTTGTAATATTGTTACAATCCTATTTAAAAAATTCAAATCTCTATTTGTAAAACTCTGAATTTTAAATTTCTGAATTTTAAATTTCTAAATTTTACATCGTACTACCCAAGCTCCAGAACGCCTGGAATTCCCAGTTTTGCGAACGAGATGTTTGTGCCTCATCTCCTTTTATTTCATTTTACAGTGAAAAGAAACTTATGTGATCACAAAGAAAATTCCAGCCGCGTTGTTCTCAATGCATTTAACGGCGTTTTCAGGATTTTTAAAAATATGTATAAAAAAACTATCGACTTTATCAAAAGTACGGCTTCTTGAGGCTATTGAAAATATTGCTGTCTACAGTTCAAGTCACAAACCGAGTTTCTAACGGATTTTTTTTTTTTTTTTGTACAAAAAGATAGGCTTCCTACACACGTTTTTTTTAACCTGATTATAGAGGGTTTTTAAACATACTTAAAAGTCTATCAACCTTTATAAATTTTTGAAAATTTTGAGACCATTTTCAGTTCGATACCTACGCATTAAAAAATCGTGAGTGTTTAGGCCAAGTAGGGGCTTTGGAATAAACGGAGCATATATAATTGGTATTTTTTCAACATTATAAATTCATGACTATTTGCATGAATCTACATAACACTTGAGAATTTTTATAAGAAAATAGTTTCTGTTATATGAGCATATTTAAACTATTAAATATAAGCTGCTTTCTGAAACATTGAAACGAAAAAAAAAATGCTAAAGTTACAGGCAATACAGTTTGGCCTTAAGCTATTTAAAGCCTTTCATACGAATGGAAATACATGAGAAAATTTAAATTGCTTGGATCCTAGATTATCAAAAGCTAGTAACAGCAGTTTCTATAACAAATATTTTAGTAATTAAAATCCCATATACATTAAAATATTACCATATAAATTGATTTCGTTATTTATTTAATACTATCTTATCAAACAATCCGTGGACATTTTATTTTTTATATCTTCTCAAACATGTGAAAATATTTATCGTCATTCTTAACAGCCCCTAAAAAGCAGTAATTAATGATCGCCATATCAATAGATCTGCTATCTGTTGTCTTTTGGTGCCTCAGTTTTGATTAATGGTTTTAAAGGAAAAGAGGTCTGACACATATTTAAACAGTATCTACAAATTTGTATTATAATATTTGACGACTATGTAACACAAGGAGAAAACCTTTTATTAGTCGTCTTTTTTTTTTTTTTTACTCCATGAATAGTAGTAAAAATCCTATCTAAAACATCCATATTTTAATAAGATATTTTTGGTAAACATTTAATCTTTTTCACAGATAATTTTTTCTGTTAAAACATTTTACAATGATATACGGTAAATTATGCTTAAGATGAATCGTAACGAAATTCCGATCGAACTGCCATACTTGTACTATATTGTAAAAGTATTCGAAGACCTAAATTTATTGGGGGAGAAATTCCACTTATTTCACGAAATCACTGCATTGTTGGATCATCCTTGGCCACAATGACTACCTATACTCGTTATATTCTCCCTAGACTACCTACTACCTAGACTACCTACTCTACCTAGACACTAGAAATGCTTTCCACCAATTTCCGGACTGAAATATGTAGCAATCCCTTGATTAAAGCCATTACCAAGGAAGCCTTAGAAGATGACTTTCCCACTCAGAGATGGATTCTACTTCCACCCCAAAAGTATTCGATCAGAATCAGAGCTACATTAAAGTATGCATGGAGCCAGATCTTGCTGAAAGAGACTCAGGTCGGTTCCAAAATGCTGTCACGTTATAGGCACGGCATAATTGTCTGACCCTCACATGGAGAAAGTTTTAAAAATTATTTTAAGACAATTTGTATATAATCTTAATAATAGTTAAAATATAATTTGCACACCAAACATTGCGTCTTTTAAAAATTTTTGTTCTCATTTTTCTCACACAGTCTTACCAGTTTTTAGCTGCCGTATTATTATTATGTTAAGAGGAGGGTCAGAAAAGTAAACATGCTAGCCCAACTCACTCTTTCAATGGAATTTAACGAAATTTATGGCATCCTGCATTTAAACTTTAATGTTTTCTAACGTAGTTTCCATTTTTTGTTCTATTTTACGTATTGTTTTCTCTCGGAAATCCTCTGTAAAAACTTAACTTGGGCACAATGGTCATATCTCTTTTCTGCCTAATACGTATCCTCCCCGTTATAAAAGTTAAAACGTTTCCAGAATGTTTTTACAATAATACGCTCAGTCTGGGTTTAAGCATTCCTCTGAATAAAAATTTTAGCTAAAAATCAGTATTAAACAAAAACATACAGATATTAACGTGTTTCGAATACAAAACGAGGTGACTTCTTCAGTATAATACACATAGAAAAGCTGCACAAACAATTTTTTGAAACGTCATAGCAAAAGTGACTTTTGATTTTGAATAAACGATTTTAATAAACTGAATTTTAATTTTACTTTTTTGATTTTCATAAACTGGAAACAAGAAATCAAAAGAAAATACATAGGTGGGATAAAACAAACGAACGAACATCAGAGAGATGAAAACGTTCATTGAAACTACTGCACATTTTTTGAAAATAAAATGCTACAAAATTAAGTAACATATCTCAAAGTGTAAAAAAAAAATAACTTGGTGCAGGAGAAGGAACTGACTTTTCCGGAGAAAAATTGATAGAATTAGAAGGTTTATTTGTAGTCATTAGCTTCATTTTCCGGCCTAATTTTCCCAGATGAAGTTTCTCATTTACCTTCCAATATATATATTTTTTTATAATTTATTATATTCTAATATTATGATCTTTTTATTCATAGATAATTTTAGTTACGTTTCATAAATATCTTGCTTCACTCTTTGACCACTTTGTTTCATTCCTGATTTGTATTTATGTTTTATTATTTTCACAACCGATTTAGCCTCCATTATCTCTCTGAGATAACAACACGTGTATGGCTTATGTTGACAATTTCCTTTCTTTATTTAAGAGACTACTTTATATGTCTTATTCTAAAGAAGAATGTCCATTTTGTCTTCCAAACCCGGTTGATATCACTGCAATTTTATAATGTTTACTAGTGAACATATTTTTATTCAGAAGCATCTGTTGAATATTGAAATAAACACGCAAAAATATTGTCAAAATATTAAAAAAGGTTTGGATCACTCGAATTGACCACAATAAAAATCACAAAATTTGATCGCAATAAAAGTGCCTATTACTTTTCCTACATTGTATAGGGATGTACAGAATCATCACCATGCGTGGTGATGACAATGTACGCAAAGAGTAAGTGTTGAAATGGGGTCGAAAATTGGAATTCGAGTTCTCAATGAATCCAAATATTTTGAACAAATATTTAGATTCATTGAAAATGCTTCATTGTGACGACACATTTTTGGATGACACAATACAATTATATTTGCATTGTATCATCGTGTGAAACATGGAATATATTTTGTAAATAGTTTTTAAAATAGATGTGCATTTTTACTTTCCCTGCAATACATGGTAATGTATAGGGAAAGTATTGGAATCATGTCGAAAATCGCAACTCGAATTTTCGACGGATCTACACGTTCCAAGACCTCCAGAATACGAAAAAACCATTTTTAGCGTGACGTCTGTGTGTGTGTCTGTGTGTCTGTCTGTCTGTGCAGATTTTGTATCCACTCTAACTAAAAAACTAATGGAACGAATTTCACAAAATTTGGTAGTTAAGTCACTTGTGAGCGTGTCTGGTGCTGATTAGTTTTGGGTACGATTTGGGATAAAGGAACCCGCTTTTTTTTGCAAAATGGCCCGCAAAAGCTTGTATCCACTCTAACTGAAAAACTAATGGACCGAATTTCACAAAATTCGGTAGATGAGTCACTTGTGGGTTACCCTGGTGCTGATTAGATTTTGGTTTGATTCGGAAAAAAAATAACCTGCTTTTTTCTGCAAAATGTCCCGCAAAAATCGTCAAAATCTAAACTAAAGAACTAGGTATACTTAAATATATACATTAAATGCTCGTTTAATACGTAATTTTTAACGACGAAAAGAATAAGACCAACCCCATTACACTAGGACTAGCCGTTCTCGAGATATTTTAGTTTTTCGTATTTTCTCTACGCCACCTTTGAAAATAAGTCCGGTTACCGAATGAGAACGAAAATTGAATTAAAAGTGAAATAAATTTAATTAAAATAAAGAGAACGTTAATATAAGTCTGCAGAGAAAGTCACGTGCTGCTCACATCAGATTTTTACTGTCCCTGCAATACATGGTAATGTATAGGGAAAGTATTGGAATCATGCCGAAAATCGCAACTCGAGTTTTCGTCGGATCTACACGTTTCGAGACCTCTAGAATACGAAAAAACCATTTTTAGCGTGACGTCTGTGTCTGTCTGTGTGTCTGTCTGTGCAGATTTTTATCCACTCTAAATAAAAAAGTAATTGACCAAATTTCATAAAATTTGGTAGGTAAGTCACTTGTGGGCGAATCTGGTGCTGATTAGTTTTGGGTACGATTCGGGATAAAAGAACCCGCCTTTTTTTGCGAAATGACCCGCAAAAGCTTGCATCCACTCTAACTGAAAAACTAATGGACCGAATTTCACAAAATTCGGTAGATGAGTCATTTGTGGGTTACCCTGGTGCTGATCAGATTTTGGAGCGATTCGGGAAAAAATAACCTGCCTCTTTTTTGCAAAATGGCCCGCAAAAATCGTCAAAATCTAAACAAAAGAACTAGGTATGCTCAAATATATGCATTAAATGCTTGTTTAATACGTAATTTTTAACGACGAAAAGAATAAGACCAACCCCAATACACTAGGACAAGCCGTTCTCGAGATATTTCAGTTTTTCGTATATTCTCTACGCCACCTTTGAAAATAAGTCCGGTTACCGAATGAGAACGAAAATTGAATTAAAAGTGAAATAAACTTAATTAAATAAAGAGAACGTGAATATAAGCTTGCAGGGAAAGTCATGTGCTGCCCACATCAGATTTTTATTTTTGTGGCAGAAAGAAAATGATCCCATTTCTGTATACTTTTGTTTAATGCTTTATATGCCATTTTTGTATTAGATTTTCAAGTAAAGATGAGAAATTCCCGTAAATACTAATGTTGACGTATGAATGTATTTTCAGCGTATGGAAATTTAGCCAATATTCTCAGCGGCCGTGGGCAGAAAGTAGAAGCTGAGTGGGCCTACAAAAAAGCTCTGACTTTCCGTTCAAACATGGCGGATGTCAGATACAATTTGTAAGTTTATATTTTATGTATCATTTTTAGTGCATGATTGCGAAGAATGCAAACCAGGCTGAATAGAAAAACGATACTTGAAATGATTATCAAATTTCTTATACGAAAAAGCTTTCGATAAGAAAATGATTTATATCTCAGAAAAGAATTATTTTATTTTATTTTTAAATCAGTGCATGAGATAAGCTTTGAACATAATTTTTCCGTGAAATATACGCTATTTGGCCAAAATATTGCAAACACCTTATTACGTGCAAAATTTGATTTTCGTTAACAATATATGTACTAAAAATTTGCATGAAATTTATTTACTACAAAGGAAAAGATAGGAATATTTAGTTGTTTTCTTTTGGAAAGCACATTGATTAGCTTATTGATTGAAAGCTTATTGATTGAATGCTTATTGATTTCAACTATTTAGCCTCAAATGCAAAACAGCAAAAAAATATCTTGGATGCAAAAATTCTACAAAAGCATGTTCTTGACACATCTGGATAAATATCCCTTCGAGTTGACGGGATCAAGGCTCGAGTAGTCACGTCAGGGAAGGCAGAGTTCAGGCATTGGTATCGTTGAAAAAAGATCAGAAATTTTGGCCCTTGAAGGCTTTTAATGCAAAATTCAGCCAGGTATAGCCCGGTGGCTGAGGCAGGGAGTTTGCAGTCGGCTGACCAGAGCTCGATTCCCGACGCTTTCCAGAACTATCCCCTTGCCTAAGAAGCGCCTATGAAATCTCACGTAAAATCTATGGGTATGAAAGTCCTTCCGAGAGGTTGGTGAAGAGGGAAAGAGAGTACGTTCCCTGTGGGGGATGGCGTCCCCACGGAATTCGGTTTAACCTTGGACGTCAATGCCTGCAAGGGGGGGGGGGGGCGAACTGTTTGGGATAGGGTATGTCAAATACCTGTCTTTTTGAGAGGTTCTTCGTCTGGAATTGACGCTGTCCCACCCGTCAGCAAAAGGTTAATAATCTAGATTGTGACACTGCCCCGAGCGTATAAACAAATACATTACATCTTCGGTTAGGTATGGGTCGAAAAAAAAGAAAGAATCATAGAAAACGAGTTTGAACCCCGCATTTACATAATTATGCTCTAATTATACTCGAGTAATAGCAGAATAAAGATGGAGAACAATAGAGCAAATTTTACAACTTTAAATATTGACATTCAAGTTACTAATTGATCACGTGACAATCAATAAATTAAATGTAAAGACAGACTTTGTGTGCTTAAATTGAAAAGCATTAAGTGAACTAATCCATATCAACGCAAGTGTTTTTGTTTTGATATTTTTATACATGTTATACATATATATATATATATATATATATATATATATATATATATATATATATATATATATATATGTGCAAATTTATCAATCACATTTTTAAGTCAAACATTAAATGTCATTTCCAAAGCCGAAAACAACATAAATTCTGTAATGTAAAAAACTAAAGAAAATGGCAGTGGGGATCTGAATGCAATTTTAAAAGAAGAATCACGTAGATGTGGTTGTCATGGAAATTTGGATTCTAAAGTACTATATAAAATACAGTAAGTTATGATTAGAAATTTGGACACGTTGTGAGCGTTCTGTAACAAAATACAAGTAAGACAGAATAAAATGTATTACTAGGATTTTGTTATCGTACTGCTCGAGGATTACGCTTCTCTTTTTATTCTTATGTTGATTGGGGAGGAAGAAATGGGGAGGAAGAAAGAATAAAAGCGTAAACTAGTCATGAATTCCTATAAAAAATAATGCAAAGTAGTTAATTGTAAATAATATATTTTAAACACTAAAGTCATGCCAATTATTTTAATTTAGGATTTGCCTCCCACTCTCTGCCTCTTCACATAATTTTTAATTTTGTTAAGTTAGGCTAAAATAATAGAAAATATTAACGTTAGATATAGTTAAATAATTAGTTCAGTTTCCATAAAACTAATTCGTTTGCTTAAATATTCTATATGTATATTCTGTCTGTTTGGATGACAAGGGAAGAACTTTAAATTTAGAGTTACATTAGTGTAATTTATATTTATTAAACTAGGGGTCTCTGCCCCCTGCTCGCGCAACCCCCTTCAAAAAGCTTCGCCTCCTACTCGCTGCGCTCGCAGAGCACGCTTCATATCTATCTTTCCTAAAAATTCTACTTTGAAAAATCTCCTTTCTATCCCTGCATATTTTCCGCAGGAGGGGAAAGCAGGGATTTTTCTTAGCCCAAGGAATCCCAAAACGGAATTCCTTGATCATGAGCTCGTTCCGCGAGCTATCCCATGCCAAAATAAAGTTTAAATCCATAAACGGTTTATTTTATCGTATTACCCTATTATTTTTACATAAATGTACCAAATTTCATATTTTTGTATGCTATAGTTTTTACGGTACGAGACAGAGAAGTCGTGCCGATACGAAAAAAAAGTTCACTTCAGAAGTGCATAAAAAGTAAATTATCTCAAAAACTGCACTGAAATTAAAAAAGGGGCTGCACCCTGCAAAATTTCACCCATGTAAGTACCTGCCTGCAGAAATTCGTGGTATTGCTACTGTTAGTCCATCCAGGACGCGAACTCGCAACTCAAATATTTTGTCTTTGACTTTGACATTAAATATTTCTTAAACTACAGTATTTATCAAAAATGGCTTATTTCGGCGTATGTCTCAAAGCTTTTTTTATAAGTGTTCCAAATTTCATATTTTTGTAGGCAATAATTTTTGCGGTACGAAGCAAAGAATCTCGAGAAATGCGAAATTTGTCAAACAGCTGCGGCGACGGTTATTTATTTTTAATATAGAGATACACTATATATGCATGACTAATGCACTTAATACATGATTAAATGAATTTAAAAGTGTGATATCAATATTTGTTAATTCAAATAATTATTTCCAATCAAAATATTTACCATGGTAGAATTCAGAAAATACATTGAATACACTATGTTAAGCCAAGAAATAAGTTCACTACCATCAAAGAAAAGAATGTTGTATAAAAATTAACCATAAGTGTATGGACACCATTATTAAGATTGTCCTTGAAATATTAAAAATTACCTATTATTTTGGTAAAAAATTAACTTTCCTGTTATATACTTTGAGTGGCCAAATTATTATGGCTACCACACCATTTTCTACAAAGTAGCTGTCGAGCAGAGAATGTTGATATTAAATCACTTAATCGATATAAGCAGGCAAAACTGAAATTATGAAATAACGAACCAGGAACACTGCTTGAGAAATAATGGGTAAAAGATGCTATCTGGATGGACTTTAGAAGTGGAATGATGGTGAAGATGTATGATAGTCAACAACTACTGGCTGCTCAGGCTGAACAGAGAGTTGTCAGTATTATTCAGTCCAATGCTGAATGGCAATAATTCGTCAATTTACAAATAATCTAATGCAAGGACCAAGCTAGGTCTCTCAAAGTTAAGTGTGCCGCACAATACACCGTATAGGCTGCGGCGGAAGTGAAAGTACTACCTAGGTAATCATAATAATTTGGCTTCTCAGTGTAGAAGAAACAAGCACAATTGTTTCAGAAATGCTTTGATTCATTTCTTCTGCACAAACAAGGCAAACACATAAGTGCAAATGCAAAAGACTAGCTAATGAAACAGATAAACAACAGCGATTCTGGCGCAGTGTGGCAAAAGATAAGAAAAATGAAAAATAACAACGAAGTTCCGTATTTACGAATAAGAAATGAAGGCGCTGAACATTCAATATTTTTAATTAAAAAAAGGTAAGGACCGACAGATAGTTATTCAATATTTACTCATTTATCGCGTTCCTCGTGTTTAAGACTTTAGAATCCTGCAATTTTATGTTCTACTATTTTTACGCATACTGTCCTAAGTTAACAATACATCAGATTTTTCGTTTATAATGTGTAGGCTACACTTCTGCAAAAATTTCAATAATTACACATCATACATTTTTGGAGTAAATTATTTATATGTTATAATTTCAAGAAATAATAGTCACATTAATAGCTATTAGCTTGATATAATACATTAAAATGAAAAGACCCTGTGGCCAACTGCTTACATGTGTTTTATATTAAACTTTGAACCAAGTTTTTTTATACGTAGAATCAATTTATCCGTAAAATATAGTATGTTGCATAAAAACAATTACGTCATTTTGTTTAAATAATGGTGATAAAAATATCTTATAAAACGCACTATTAACAACATAATAAATCACTTAAAAGCAAAGATAAGACAAGTTAAAAAGCCTTTAGCTACCAGATATCAGAACGAGTTCAATACACAAGTTGTTAATTTGAACTTCATCGATTTGTGTGTTTACACTTTGTGAATATAAAGCTAATCGACATATTTCAGGGGAATTCTTCTACAAGAGCAGGGCCGTTATGAAGAATCTATGCATAGTTATAAGATGGCAATACAATATAGACCTCGTCTTGCAAGTAAGTACTTTCTTTATGAATCTAAGTATTAATGTTGAAATAAGATTTTGAAATATCGTGAGAACTCTATTTCAGTTTATAATGCAGGCATACTTTCAGAGTATTCTCACATTTAAACGCTTCTGTGTGATTTCAAATTAGAAATATTTATTTCTGTGTTGTCTTCTGTTGCAAATACCGTATTGTTAAAATTGGGTTTAGTATATTCCATCTGATATTTATTTTATAAATTATAGAAACTAATTTATTGCCGACATGTATAACTTCCAAAACAAATTACTTTTGAAATTAGTAGTTTAGATTTTTATATAACTATTGAATCCTATGCAAACTTGTTTAACATACACACATAAACGCTTTCAGAAATTTTAACTTCAAGTGGCCTTCCTCTTCCTTCCTTCTTTTTTGATGTAAACAACGTTTTCAAAGCATTGAGTAACTTTTAGCGGCATTCACATCCATGAAATTAATCCATTTTTCAATAAATGCATTTGAGAATTTTTATATCTAGAGTTAACGTAAAATCCTCTGTGTAAATGTTTATTTAAAAGTACCGCTCAAACTACTAACGAAAGAACTGAGAACTGTGTGCACTGAGTAAATACTCTATTTCAATTTACAATTTCATCTCTTCAGTAAAACTTAAATTTCTGCCGTATCGTAATTAATTTAAATGAGATTTATTCAGGTCTATGAATTGAAGATAATTAAATATTTACTTACTTTACCAGCTATGACAGGTAAGTGATCGCTTTATCGTATTTCATTTGTGTATGAAAACATGGTAACTAAGTCTCCATACAATCTATGTGTGGGATTTAAATTAGTTATTCAGTTTGCACATTAACGACTTCCTGCATTTTCTATAGATATGTATTATTCTTATTATTATACAAAATAAATGCCATAAAAAGTTATTTCGTTACAGATAACGAATTTTAATTAGCACCACGAATTTACTGAATGTTTGTCACTGGTACAACTTTGCTTAGAAACTATCAGTATGTAAATCTTAAAATCTACTTTCGCCTTTTTACATATTAATTATTATTTTTCAAAATATAGGGGGTGAATAGTCTAAGAGAAAATTTGCTCTAGCTTCAGTAACTTCGTGGTCATTTACTATTTGCATATTCATAAAAACAATATAAATAGGATTACGTGAACGTTATAGCTCCATATTAATTTTGTGGCAATGGGGAAATTAAAATAAGTTACAGGTGAGAACAATTCATTTATTCATAATATAAACCACTTTTCAGTGGAGCATTACCTTTGTTTTCATACCTAGATAACTTAAAGTCTAAGGGATTTTTCTTTGATAAATGCCTTTTGACTGATATAATACATAGTATCTAATTTGACGATGGTCCAAATTTCATTTCAATCAGTATTTTGATCATTAACCCATATTTCCTCATCGTTCTGAAAATACGACAGCACACATAAGTGGTCTTTATAAAAATTATTTTGCATATTTTAATTCAATCTAAAGACAATATATTGTTTATATATATAAGAATCATTAACCATATATCTGCCTTTGTCGTAACATTACATTAATGTTGGATATTTTTTATTATTTTTTTATATATTTTTATATATTTTTTATATATTTTTTTGATATTTGTTTACATTTTCAACACACAATTTTTTTTTTTAAATTTTGATTCCCCAAAAAAAACATATATATAAATTTATTAAGGTAATATTCCATACTTTTATATCAATAAAAAAAGATTGTCAAAAAAATTATCTTGAGAATTGTCCTATGGGATATATATCTAGAGCATGGACCATTGTCCTATTTTTAGGACAGCCTGTACCCATCAAACTAATAAAAGTTTGGTAAGTTTTATGACTTTATGTGTATACATAGGCTTAGAGAAATACACATTTAAGATTTTATAAAACAAAATATTGATCTTCCAATGCTTGGTACAATATGGGTTAATCTATCAGAGTCATTGCAATTGTCCAATCACGTTACAATTGCAGAATCGTATAAACTATAGATTTATACGTTCAATTTGACAATGATTCAAAATACTGATTCTATGGCATCTAAGGTAAGTATTTTATAAAACTATTTTCAGCGGAATATCTTAAATCTGCAACTATTAGGTTATTTTTTTTTTTTACTTTTAAGCCACAAAAAGCAAAAGGAGCATATAACTTCACAGATCCTCAAAAAGTTCGTGTCAGCACTGTATTTGTACTAAACATAGATTAAAATAAAAATAATGTGTTTCATTGCTCATTTTTCCTCTTTAAATGAATAATTCCAAATGTTATAAAGTGTTTGGGAAATATGGTCTGACACGGTGCTTTAAATATTTAAATAAGAAGTGTGGTAAGATAAATTTTCGCTTCTATCTTCTGTTTTAGTGGCACATTTAAACTTGGGTCTAGTCCTTGGCATACTTGGGAGAAGAGAAGAAGCTGCAGAGGTAAGCTTTTAATTGGAAATATTTAGATACATTCCTGAAGTATATAGGATATTTTAAGAAAACTATATCTTGAAGTACTTGCGTTCAAAAACTATCTTAAGTAAATATTTGTATTCTATATTATAATCAAGTTTCATAGCAATCAGTAACAACCAAAAATCTATCCAAGACAATGCTTTATAAGCAAAATACTAGAAACACTGAAAACTCTCAAGACAAACATTTATAAAAATGGCTATAAACACTCAAAACTCTCAAGACAAGCATTTATAAAAAAAGGGCTATAAACACTGAAAACTCTCAAGTCAAGCATTTATAAAAGAAGTTAGAAACACTGAAAACACTCAAGACAATCTTTTGTAAACAAAATACTAGGAAAATTGAAAACTCTCAACACAAAAGAGATAAAAATATGAGATAACAATTGTTTTAAACGAAATCCTTAATCATCATATGTTGTATGGTTAGTTTAGTAACTACTGAATAGTTGCCTGTTGGAAATATTTTGTTGGAATATTAAAAACTGAAGCTCGTTTTGCCTGCATACATCCAGTTTCGCCCAATTTCCCTCTCAACACGAAAGAGCTAAAAACACCAGGAACTATTGCTTCAAACGAAATCCATAGCAATGATTTATTGAAAGATTAGCAACTACTGAATAGTTGTATTGTAAACCTTTTGTTGGAGTATTGAAAAATGAAGTAAGACTGGCCTACACACATCCGATTTAGTTTATTTTTTCATTTGTGCTGAGGGAAAACTAGAGAAAAGTATTGCTTTAAACGGAATCACCGTTTTAATCATTTATTGAATGGCTAGCAACTACCGAAAAGTTCTGTTGTAAACTGGTTATCGTATTATTTAAAACTAAGGCACGGTTTGACTACGTACATTCAGTTAAGTCCAATTTCCTTTCAGCACATAACAGATAGCAATATCAGAAACTATTGTTTTAAACGAAGCCCGTTATAATAATTCATTAAATGGTTAGAACCTACTAGACAGTAGTATTACAAAATTTTTGCCGGATTAGTTAAATTTGAAAAAAACACCGTTTGCTTCAATATATCCATCTTCACAAAATACGATAAATTGACCAAAACCCGGTTATTGCAGTTCTTCAGAAAAGCTAATTTGTTACCTGGGGCCAAAAATTTCAGGTCCCAGAAATTTTTATATTTCAAACATTTTTACTTTCAAATACGAAGTCCTGTACTGTAATCCGTGTAAAATTATGTAAATTATTAATCATAAGCTTAATTCTTTGGAAAACTGGCATTCTATTAAAAATATAGCGCCGAATGTAACATCCTCTTAATCTATTTGAAATATCCGTAACTAGTTATTTAATCCTTTATGCTTTCAGTTCAAAATACGGCAATGTATGTGAAATATATTCAAATATACTCAAAAATTAGAATTCGTGTTTGCGTCAAATCTACACGTTTCATGCCCTCTAGAACACGAATACACAATTTTTAGCATGCTCTCTTTACGTGTGTGTGTGTGTGCCTCTGTATGTATGTATGTATGTAAGTATGTGCGTGTGTCTGTATGTAAGTATGCATGTTTTTTGTCTGTCTGCCTGGTACATGTATGTGTCCACTCTAACTCAACATCTATGAAGCAAAATTAATGAATTTTAGTAGTCGAGTCATGGATTAGGTAATTCTGGTGCTAATTAAATTTGGATACAGATCGAAAAATTAGAACCAGTCATTTTTTCAAACGACACGCTAAAATAAACAACATCTGAGACAAGAAACTAAATATGTTTATATTCATTAATTAAATGCTTAATTAATTAGCGTTACTTTTTATTACAGAACATATAAGAACAACCAAATCACTCTAGAATGCACCTTTCTCGAGGTATATTTCCTTTTTTTTGAGGAGGGTGATTTTGTCGAGATAGCGGCGTTTCAAATGCGCCAAATCACCTAATTAAACAAAATTATAACTGGAAATTAGACATAATTTTTAACAAGTATGCATTTTAAGTATTATTTTCTTCGTTTTTTAATGTATTACGAGTTTAGTTTAATGTATTACGGAATATAAGAAGAAAAAGATACATGAGTCTAGTAGGGAAATTTGTGTGCTACCCACATCGAATCATCGTTTTTTTATCTGGTAAATCTCTTCTGCCAATTTTATTTTTTAAGAATATTTCCCCGTCGTTGCTCCTTCATATAATCCAGCTTGATTCTTTATTGAAAATGCAGCAAAGTTGAAAATAACTACCTTAACCCAATTAAGCTATGGGCTACTTCACCGCTGTAGCATACATTGTTTACTCTATAAATTCCCGACTGAACATTAAAACAAACCCACGATATTATCAAATAGAAGATTTTTAAGCTTTTTCACTTTCCACTTTATGTCATTGTTCAGTGCAGTAGTTTGTATTTAACAAATGTAAGACTTTAGTAAGAGAGTGAAGTCGTCTACATCTCCTTTGCAAAAGTTTTATGGAAATTCATCGGTATAATAGAACATGTAATAAATATTTTCATGAATGAATCTTTTTCTGAATAACAGAAATCAGTATTTCACAAAAATACGCTAGAATTGTTTAAGGATAAATCTCATACTAGAATAAGAATATGTCAATAAAAACAGGCCTATAATTAATAATAATACAAAAATAAGCAATTAATGAAAATAAAACTAAAATATCATATGGGCGAAAAGCAAAATTTTAACTTTCAAACTTTTTGTTTAACAAACCTCGCATTGTAGGTATCAGCCAGCATCAGGATGTTGTACTTTTTGTACTTACTTCCACTGCAGATATTCCGTGTTCACATGTGCAGAAATCACGAAACCGGTTCAAGGATTATGTTACCTACAATGGTAGCCAGGATCGTAAAAATTATCCTGCACAGATAGAAAATTTTTAAGTAAATTTTTCAATTTTAATACGTACTCTTCTAAGAATATAATATTCAACACTTTCTATTTTAAAATTTTTCAAGAAATTATAATGCGTATTTACCTATGTAAAGGAGGAAATATATAACACCTTGCTCACATCATGTGGAGCTCAACATTAAATCGTTTCGAATAGATTTAAAAACTTTGAAAATCAGCTCAGTATACGATACACTATAACTTAACACACTCTTTGCAACAAACATTTTCCAGCTTATAATGAAGTCAAGTTTTAAAAATGATAATTCCATAAACAATCATAGAATTACGATTATCCAGGTGTTTAAATTCACTTCATGAATACTTACAAGGCATTTAAACAATTTTTATTTTAGAAATATACACATAATTTACAGTATTTGTACTAATAAAAGAGTTATCACAAAGGTAGGTTTATTAAATTATTTTTATTACAGATGTTCTAAATATATAGTATTTCAAATACTTCTGGTGAAATATTCAGTAACAAAAGTAATTTAATTATAATTACAATCACTTATTTAAACTACAATTTTGTTTTACTTCTAAACATATTTTGTATTTTAATTGCCGCAATTTTTCTGTTTTCTTGCATAAACAGCAAAATATCCACTTTTTAGTTCTTTAAATAAATGCATTGTAATCATATTGAATCCATAATTGAATGAAATGAATTGAATTGCTTGAATTGAATTTATAGGAATTTCTAAGAAGAAAAAGAAACTAAATGTGCATTCTAAATATTAAAATTTCGAAATGTCTCTTAATTTATTCTTCCGGCGTTAATATTCAGAGTTCCCTCATAAATCCTTATACATATCTTTAACTTTCAATTTAAGTGCGCTAAAGATGCAAAGCTGGATCTACTGATAGGAAAACGACTACACGCTATCAATTGGGAAAAATTTTAGCGTCTCTGGCGGCGAACTGAAGAAATTAGAATTTATATCTCGAAGACGAAGCAAAATAACCGATATTTTTCAATTAGAAAGTTGTAGAGCATTCTCTATTTAGTATGGAAATACGTACGGTTTATATATGATGTATACACAGACGATAAAAATGAGGTCAACAAAGAAGAAAAATTATTGCACTGCATCATTTGCCTAAAATTTTTAGACAATATTTATTATTTTATGCAGAAAGGATAAAACAAAATAAATTAAAATCAGCATTTTACAGATATTATTATTTTTCCACGTGTATCTGTCGGCATTTTCTTTACAAGTATATTTAGCTATAAACCATATATTTGCATAATTATCGCTTTTCGTTGACATTTTTTATCGTCTGTGTGCATGCATATGCGAACAGCACATCTTCCCATATCAAATATATAACTTTGTAATTGAAAATACAAAGTTTAAATTTATAATTTGAACTGCTTGTATATCTTAATAATTTGGACAAAATGAACTTCAAGAAATTTCAAGTAACTTAATATGCAACAACTCTGTAATTTAAAATGCAACAACTTTGTAATTTGAAATGCAACAACTTTGAAATTTGAAACAACTTTGTAATTTGAACTGTTTGACTATCTTTGTAATGATTTTGTAATTTGAACAAAATAAATTATGTAACTTGAAATGCAACAACTTTGAATTTGTAACTTGAAATACAACAACTTTGTAATTTGGAATGCGTGTCTATCTTGCTTCATTTTCGAGAGATAAATTCTAACTTCTTCAATTCGTCTATAGAGGCGCTGCAAACTTTCTCAATCAATAGTGCATAGTCGCTTTTCTGCAAGTAAACCCTGCATTTGCAGTTCCAGAACACTTCAATCGTAAGTTAAAAGGATACATAAGGACTTATGAAGAAACCCTGTATAAAACTCAATTAACATTGGTTTGAACATTTTCTGTCAGTTTGAAACGAATACAAATTTTGGCATTATAAGCAGTATAATTAAAAAATAATAAAAATTAAAGACCCTAATATGCTGAGCTAATTAATTTGTTTATATTGTCAATATATGATAATATAAGATGTGGTGAACCAAACTATAATTTAATGATAATAAGAAATTAATGTTACAGTACTTTAAAGATTAAATTCCTTTGTTTGGAACCGTGGTAATAGTAAGATAACGAAAATATATTTAATATATGCTGCGATGTTTGAGCCTTTGTTCTCACAAAAATAAATTGAATGGAAAGAAGGAACTTAGAATATAGACCTGCTTAAGATTAAAATAATCCTAGTTTGAATCGTGACCAGGAATGACTTTCAAAAAGAATAATTCTTCTTAGACTCATGCAAGAGTTGAATATTTTAAATAGATAAAAATCAAATCTATTATTTATGTTAATTAAATATTTTATTTCATAACTGATATGAGTTTTTGATACAATTATTTCAAATGTAAATTATTTTATTAGGTTTATAGACACTGCGCCGAGCTTGACAGCGCAGGACTCAAAGATCCGAAAATGCATGAGAGCACAAGAATATCTGCTCTTTTTAATCTTGGAAGACTTTACGCAGACGAAGGAGAATATGAAGTATGTTGCACATCAATCATAATGACTAGGATATTTTATTTATCTCATAATTAGCTTTAATTTTAGCATGTGAACATCGTGATTAACCAAATATTTTATCTTATGGACAACCTATGATGTCACTTTTATAGACAAAATACGTTTTCAAAATTATTTAATAGCAATACCTTCAAGTTAAAGTTGATTTACTAATATGCACCACGCCACAAAAATCGATGCATTCGTAAAAGATTTTCCGAGAGTCAAACCCTGCATGTAGATATTTCCCGGCTAGGCATATAAATGATTAAAATTTCATTTAAAAAAAATGGACACAGTTTTACTAGGGCATTGGCGTATTTTGTTCACAAATAAGGAGCTCGCTTATTAGCTAAAACAAATTTGACAAATGTTTGAGTTTTTTTACCTTCAATAGCCATAGTTGATAACTTGTTAAGGAGACCGCGGTAGTATGAGCAGATTATAGATCTCGAGAGATAGCGTATCACAGGCTTGACAAGTAGTCAGTCAAGAGTGAAATTCCTTACCTCAATCAGAGCGATGTAATAGTTAGAAGATATTGGAATCAGTACCTCTAGGATAGCAATCATATCCGTTGTGAACGATCTAGACACCAGAAGCAAACAAATGACTACAAGGATCATGCAATAAACAGCAGCTAGATCGACCCTTATGTTTAGTCGGTCTATATTTTAAATACACATAGTCTTATCTATGCTTTTGTGCTAACAGAAGTAGAACTTCCTTTTCGGCATTCCTATATATATATATATATATATATATATATATATATCTTCTTCAGACACAAGATAGTCAGCACCTTCTTCAGTTGCGGTGTTGATTCTGGCAATCCTGGACAGCGTGCAAAAGGTGACGTGCATGATTTAGAGATGACTACCGCTATTACCCAAGAGCGGATGTTAGCTGTGATATTTTATGGGAGATGTCAGTTCAGTGCTTCAGTATGGCTTCTGTTAGGGAGCAAAATAAGGCAATCACACGTAGTGTAACAGTTTGGAGCGCTTTTTCCTATGGCAGTATATTTTTTATATATCCCCAAGCATATATTTATATAATACTTTCACAGTTGATCGGTATGTTTAAGACAATACTTCAGTCAGTTGTATATTAGTTGAATTTCCCACAATATTATCACACTTGACGCAGATGATACACATTTATCACCGTGTAAAAACCCTCTCATTTCTAATCAAATTTATTGCCAACGGAATATATCTGGGATATGATGGGATGTTATGTGCAGCCGTCATATAATTTCCTTGACGTAGCAGAGCAATTAAAAACAAACCGGAATCTGTCACATGACATTAGCTTGTTGTGTGACTCCATACCGCCTCATGTACTGGCATTCATTAATACCATAGGCATGCTCACTATACACTACATGTGAATTTTATGCTAGAATGCCTTTATACAAAAATATTTTTTGTATTGCACGTGCCATCCGTTGTTCCTATTTGCATATCATTTCACGTGTGCGATTTTATAGTGATAAGTCACTGGTTTCTTGGTACATCTGTGTTTTCTGATTTCGACCACAATTTTTTCAGTGGTGCATAATTTCAATTGTAAAAAGATATTTTGAATTACACCACACATTCCTTTTAAGATTTACCGTCTAAGTGGCTGATTAATTAGCACTTTTGAATAAACACATGCAGAGTTCAGGTTCTAACTACAAGGATGAAGCTGTGAGTATGCATCGACGTCTATAGTGGTTTGAAATCTACTTTCAACTGCATGTTCCAGTCAAATTAGCCTTCTTGTGTAGAAATTTCTGTAAACAAGAAAGCTTTTTTCAAATAAATCCTGCCTCTGCAAGTTTTCTTTCACTTTTACATGTATATTTCTGTCCCTCATGGAAAAATATTAGATAAACGTGATATAGGATACCACCAGAATTTAGCTGTGGGATACTACTTGAATCTCAGTATCCTGTGACACCTAACTCTACTATGTATATATGTATATTTTTGATTGAAAGAGATCGTATGGCTGATTCCTGTGTTGCGTATTAAAATTATAGAATCCAAGTATTATGGTGTCGGTGTTGGCCATACATGGCAGTTACTGCTCTTATGCATAGTGATAAACCACTTGATTCTTGGTACATAGTGATAAGCCACTTGTTTCTTGGTCCTTCCACCTTCTCCTTAATTTTGTGCAGAACACCAACATATTTTCTGCTAGCTGTCAATGTTAAAACACATTATGCTGCATCTTGGACTTAGTTCTTATTTCTTTAGGGTGAAATTCCGCTGGTGTTATAGTTCTCTTGGAAGAGACAAAAGCACGATACTCGAACTGTTTATTATTTGAGAATAACCATATTTCATGTTGTTTTAAAAGGCTGTGTTGTACCTATTTAAGAAGTCGTTAAATAAGTTGGTTGTATAATTCATGCCAAATGCCATTGGATCGTAATAATGTCCAAAGCAGCATCGATGTAGGTTCGGACATCAGGTTTGCGTTCCGTTTTAGTGTGATGCAACAAGTATTTATGCAAAATGATACTATGTTTTCTGAATTTTATTTTGTATATGTTTAGAAAGAAATGTCACCATACAAATAATATTTATATTTTTAATATTAGGATGCACTTGTGATATATCACGAAGCAGTTAGAAAGATGCCTGATTATTATCAACCACAGTCCTTATATAACATGATGGGTAAGTAATAGCTAATATAATATTTCCTTAAAATGGTGCATTTACTAAAAACTACTTCTGTATATATAGTACTTTATTACAACTTAAGAAATCATATTTACGTAACAGTAGTTTAGTCGCTTTTCTTTTGTTCAGCTATGTTCATATGATTGCAAGAAAATAAAGCATTTTTATGCAACGTATTAATAGTCCACATAATTTCATTCATGCGTCTAGAATTCATTTCTTCAACTACTAAACATTGCATAATTATAAGCATAAGAAATTATAAGCATAAATTTTATGAATGCCGTGGGAATGAATCATTTCAGATTTATCGCTAAATTAAGTTCGGGAAAATTGCATGATTTTGTTAACTACTGTAAAATTTTTGTCAGTACACATCTCAAAAGAGATCGAATCTATATATTCTGTGAATGGTACATTTCAATATATTTAAAAATGTATGATATTTTTCTGTAAATATTATTGTAGTTATGTTCCTCCAAATAATTATATTTGATTTATTTTTAGGTGAGGCGTATTTTAAAATGAGAAAATTTGAAGATGCGGAACGCTGGTATATGGAAGCTTTGAAAGTCAAACCGGATCATATTCCTGCGCATCTTACATATGCAAAACTTCTTTCGAAATGGGTAAGACAGAATTATAGTTGTGTTTATCTTTTAATAATTTTAACAAAATATACAACTAGCTGGCGCAGTGATCATATTTACCCGTAACGTTATTTAGCAGTCACATTTTTAGCAATCAATGCTGGCAATAGTAGAAAAAATATTCCCCCTTCTATCATTCGTTTTCTGATCCATTAAAAATAAAACAAAATCTGATGTAGGCAGCACTTTCCTCATATAATGCAGTGGATTTACTTCTTGTACAGGGAAAAATTAATGCATTAAATCCACGGTACTATGGTTAAATTGTACATTTGGCGCTTTTACGGATGATCAAATGTAAAACTTTTTCGAAGTACCCAATTAACTTATATTTCATGCAATTCCAAATGAATTAACACTTATCAATATTGACAGGATCTTCTAGCGATATAGTCCATATATTAAAATATTTTAATAATTAATTCATCAATTATGCGTCATTTTCATTTTCTTGGTGTCATTTTTGCAATTTTGACGATATTTTCGTCGATCTGGAGCGAAATATTGACAATTTTGTGATGTTTCGCTAGACTATTCACGAAGTTTGCCAAATGTGTCACCACGTCTTACAGACAAACGAAAAAAAGAGCATTTTTTATATACTAGAAGGTATACTAGTCATATGACGGAGTTCAAAATTTGTAAAACATTGCCTTCCATTTGGGGTCATTTTTTATTCAATTTGGTGACATATTCCTCCCTTTGGCAACATTAAAAAAAAGTTGTCAAGTTAGCAACATCCCGCAAAATTTTTCGCCCAACATTGTGAACAAACGGACGAAGAAATGATTTATTCTTATAGTCAATTCCTATGCTCTTTCTAAGTCATCAATAAATAATCATTTTCATTGATTTAACGTCATTTTCATCAATTTGGCGATATTTTTATCAATTTGGCGACATTGTCGTCACTTTGCCAACATCTACAAAAGCCACCAAGTTCACGATATTCCTCCAAAATCGTCATAAAAATTTTGCCAAACGTTACGGATGATAAAATAGGTTATTCTTACAGTAGATTCTTATATTCTTCCCAATATTTTGAATTTTCAGCAATTAGTCTCAATTTTCATTGATTTAGAGTCATTTCTATCGAATTGGCGACATATTTATCAATTTGGCAATATTTTCGTCAATTTGGTGATATTAAAAAGTCGCCAAGTTAGCAATCGTCCGCCAAATTCGTAGTCAAAATTAAGGTCAAGCGTTATGGACGAAGAATTAGGTTATTCTTAAATGACTAATAAAAGCTAAATGACTATTGGCGTCCAAATACAAAACTATTACAGGTGTCTTCTCTCGTGAATGAAACTAGCCAGGTTTATGAGAATAATGTTAACAACTTTTTCGCATTATAAACATATGAAACGTGAACATATATCACAATAGTTAATATTTTATTGAATTTTACAAGATTTTTTGATAAATTTATTTGGAAAATGTGCAATATCTCGAAAATATTTCATACTAGCGCTCAAATGTTTAAATCAATCGTTTTTTAATGAAAAATTACATAAGAAATGATATTTACATAACTCTATTGAAGGCTTTGATTTTTCATGATTGTTTTTAAATTTCATTCGAAAATTTGGGAGGCTCCTCCGAACATTCGATTGCGTTTAAAAATAAATCTAATGTGGGCAGCACCTGACAATCCTTTCCTTATACATGGTGATTAAAAAAGATAGGCCAAACTTTACAAGGCGATTGTACACACCAAAACAAGCATTTTTCGCCATAGTTTACCAGGTCGTAACGTAAAGGCGGCAGTGGGCCATTAATGGTGAAACCGATGCGGTGAGGCGAAAGCACAAGAATGACTTAGAAGTGTTAATATGATATTTAATGAACAATAATTACAGTAATGGCTCAAGAGAGCGACCGTCAACCTGAATGCACGTCTCACAGAGGCGATGGAAGGATTGGCGGACTCTCTCGAACAGACCAGTCATGTTGCGCTTTTCGGCAGCAGCGGGCGAAATTCTGGAGTTCCTCTTCAAATTCAAGGGGAATGTCATAGAGGAGACTCTTAAGATATCCCCACGAAAGGAAGTCAAGACACGACAGGCCGGGCGACCATGGGGGCCAAGCTAGGGGACCACCTCTCCCAATCCATCGGAATAACTGCGGCAAACTGATAAGGCCTTACATTTGGTGTTACGAAAATTTGCATAAGGGTTCTTTGTCTTCCCCAGAAAAAATTTGCATACACGGTTTTCTTCTTCAACCAGAAAATAACAACCGGAATGACGCTTTAAAGTTTGCGAAGAGGTCACTTCCCAACGAATAAGCGCCCTGTTACGCCTTTACGTTTCATTTTTGACCCGATAAACTATGGCGAAAAATGCTTGGTGATCTGGCATGTACTACCAACTCGTAAAATGTGGCCAATCCTTTTTTAATCATCCTGTATAATATAAGGAATTTACTTATTTCACAGTGAAAAAATAATGAACGGGTACACGGCACAGTGTTTGTAACGTTGAATTGTATATATGGAGCTTTCCTGAATGACAACATGTAAAACTATTTCGTACCCAATTAACTTATATTTTAAGCAAATCTAAAATAACAATTATCAATATTGATAGACTCCCCCAACCACCAACCTCTCGGAAGGATTTACGGACCCACATGTTTAACGTGATCGTACTCCGCATGAACACGGCGGCAGTTGTGGCAGCGTGCAAATCCAGCGCGCAAACCACCGGAATGCCGCACCCGAAAAGGGCCAACAGCACGCGGTGTTCCCAGGTGGTCACCCATCCAAGTACTAACCGCGCCCGATGCTGCTTGACTTCGGTGATCTAACGAGAACCGGTGTTTTCAGCACAGTAGAGCCGTTGGCTCAAATATTTTTATGTGTGTAGCATCTCAAGAGCAGTTCATGCTAGCTTTCTAAAGTGGGTGTCAATCGCTTTCTAATGAATAATTATATAAAATATAATTTTTTACACAACTATATTGAAAGTTTCAATTTTTTGATGTTTTTTTCAAAATTTCATTTCAAAATTTGGGGTTGTTCTGAACTTTCGATTGCGTCCAATAACGATAAGCATTCACTGATTGTAATCTGTGTACAAAATTTCGTACAAAAAATCAGTGAATACTGGAAGCTTATTGATTTTAAACACAATCAAATGTTCAGAACACCCCCCCCCCTCCAAATTTTGAAATGAAATTTTGTAAAATCATCAAAAAATCAAAATTCTCAATAAATTTAGGAAAATGAATATTTCTTATGAAATTATTTATTAGAAAACAATTGTCATCATTTTTTGAATTCTAGCACGAACCGTTTTCCAGATATTGCACATTTTTCAAATAGATTGAACAACAAATCAATTAAAATTAAAATACACAGTATTAACTATTGTGAAATAGGTTCACGTTGACATGAATAATATACGATAAATTTGCTATCAGCATTCTCGTGGATCTAACTCGTTCCATTCACAAGAGAAGATACTTTAAGCAATAGTTTTGTAAATAACGCCATTAGTAATTTATCTACTATAAGAATAATCTATTTCCCCATTTATAACACTTGACGAAGTTCTGGCGACAGATTTTGACGGCATATCGCCAACTTGGCAAGTACTTTAAATGTTGGCAATTGACGAAATGTCACCAAATTGTTAAAAATATCCCTAAATCAATGAAAATGACGACTCATTGACGAAAATTCAATATCTCAGAAAGAACGAAACAACTATATTTATAACCCATTTACCCGTCCTTTCGCAATACTTGGGGAGATTTTGGCGAAATATCTCTAACTTGGCTACTATTCTTAATGCTGCCTGATTGTCGAAAATGTCGCCAAACTGATAAAAATGTTAACAAATTGTTAAAAATGACACTAAATAGGATGCAATATTTTGAAATGTTTTATTCCGTCATATGAGGGGCAAACTTATTAATATATGGCAACTGACAATCTGATTGGCCACCTCTTCCTATTTTTACATCAGGTTAGCCTCCTGCTACTATTATTCTGATCCAGGATAATATCCTGCGTGGTCGTTATCCTCCCAATTTGAAATCGGCGCTCAATCTTCCAGAATCCACTGAATCCTTACTAGTCGTACTAGGGTTACTTTCAGCTCTCCGACATCTTTGCACTAACCTACAGGGTGGATTTGTTCGGGCTCAATTGTAAAGAACCTTGCTGCCCCAACCGAGAATCGAACCCTGGATCTTCGAACTGGCCAGCCGATGCTCTACCGTTGAACTACTAGGACGAAATTGCAAGTTCTTATCGTCGAAGTGGATTCTGTAATTTATATTCCCGGTCAGTCCATTTTTTCTCTGTACTACTCGGGACTTTTAATACCTCCGGGATATCATGGATGTCATAACTTTGGGTTCATCCATAATCTACTGAAGCAGTATCTCGACGTCTGGAAAAGTTAAACGCAAATAATTAAAAAAAAAATATTTTCGTACACGTAACTTTAATCTCAATATCTCATCCGCTTAGTCAAATCGTGTTTTTAATCCATGGACGGTTTAAGTTATGAAATTTTAAATTTGAAGTGTTTTTTAACCAATGATTGGATCCCAAGATATGTGCCTCATTTAAAAGCAAATATCTATTTTCTACACCTAGAATTCTTAAATCCTTGTCTGATGCACTGTCACATATCCTGACACATGATCTTTTGCACTGACACATGATCGTTTGTTCTTTTATGGTGTAGATATTAACATATATTTTACAGAATAAGACTGTGTGAACAAAGTTGTCAGAATAATTAATAAAAGCATAGAAATGAAAGCAGTAATAACCATAAAACAACTTATACTACGTCATTACTAACCCACATATATATAAGTCAATATTGTACCCACCTTTAACATGGCTGGCATTATATTACGCAATATATGTGGATCCAACGAGTACATAAAACAAATTTCATTTCACGTCGTGGAATTCATATCTTGATAAATTTTTATCCGGTTACTGTTGGTATAAACCATCGAGGTAGTACATATTTTTTAAAATCATGTATATATAATACGTGTAACAACTTCCCATTCATCCTCAACTTTAATAGAAGTTAAAAAAGAAAACAGAAGGTACACGACACAGTTTAGGCGATAAATCGCCAAAGCATGAGTGGCCTTCTCCTCCTCAACCACTAGCACCTGCTCTATGTTTGACCACGTTTCTAACAAGGAACAGATTGGACCGCACTCTCTCCATATATTCTAACTCGTTGGTATAAACGGTCTTCACCTAAACCGGATGTAAGGTTGTATCGTGCTGAAGTGGGGAATCAGAAAAAATCCCACGAGTCTTTGCACGTCAACTATAAACAATGTACACATGTAAATTAATATAGTATTGCTTTATTAGAAATAATTTCTAAAAATTGATTGTTGTCTCGTTTCAGGATCGGCTTGAGAAAGCAGAACAATGGTTTCTTAAAGCCAAAGCAATAGCGCCAAATGATTCCAGTGTTTATCAACATTACGGTAAGTGAATATTCAGCCCTTTACAGTGATATAAGCGATTTCAAAATTTATTATTGCCCATTTTTAAATATTACTGATATTTAGAAAAAAAAAATTAAATTTTTAAATTGTAGTTTGAAATAAGAAACGGTAACTGGTGTTCACTCTATTTTAGATTTCTTTTTTAATTTATTGATTTTTATGGAAAATGAATTATATTTTCAGGTCAGTTTTTGTCGGAATGTGAGAGACACGATGAAGCTGCGAATGTATATGTAAGAGCTGCAGAGTTAGCGTCCGATGAGTATGAAATTGTATTTAACGCTGCAAACACATTAAGGTAATATTTTGTTATTTTTATTAATTATTAAATATAAACTTATTATTACAAATAAAAGTGTAAGGCAAACACGTTAAATCATCAACACTTTAAAAAATCAAGACAACCCAAAACTATCTATTATTAAAAGTATTTAATTAAAATTTCCACCTACGACTTACGAAAATTCACAACCATATGCCCGTCATTATTATGCTCGTCATCAGTGGCAAAGTGAAAATAGGTGGCGAATATGAGCTTAAGTACACAGGCCACAACCGCGAGATAAATTTAGTATATTAATTGTTTTACATTTTAAATACGATACATTTGAAAAACATAAATTAATTATAAAATACAAGAAAGAAAATAGGTCATAAATTACAGGGTAACCAATAGATATGTCGTCAGAAGCAAATGAAAGCAGCTACTAAATATCCAGAAAATCATACAACGGTTTAACACGTATTGAGACGAGAACGAGACGCCAAGTATAACTGGGGGGTCTGAACGGGATCAAAATTATAAATGGAATCATGGTAAAGATGAATGAAAATTGATTCATAAAGTTAAGTATTACGGGGTCATTACAGCTGCTTAAAAGAAAAGTCTTATCGAACATAGAATGAAAATTATCATTAATAACGAACTGGACAAGAACCGCTGGACATTTTTCTATTTTTAACATCGCGAGCATGCTCAGCTAAACGAATGCCGACAGTACGTTTTGTACCATCAATGTAGAACTTAAAATTATATTCAGGGGGTAAAAGGGGAACAACGTACACCCCGGCCTGGCACATGAAGTTAATTTTTTCCTTAAATTTATCAGAACGAATATGAGTAAATAACGTAACAACGGTGTATTGGGTAGGCTTAAACTTAACTTTATGGCAAAAATGGATCAGAGGACGAAAAATCGCCGGGTGAAAAGTAAAACGGGATTTATACGGCAAAAGGTCAGAAAAATCCGTAAGGTTAGTATTAGGATAAATACAATTATAGAGAATAGTGAAAAATATTTTATAAATAAACTGGAAAGAGTAAGCAGCCTCACAGGCAAGGTTACAGATAAAGTCAATTTCAGTAACTAAAGCCGAAGTAGATGAGCAAACGTTAAACGCACGATTAAAATAAGCAATAAAGGAGTCCTTTTAGAAGAAATTAGGTGAGAAGAGTTAGCGGAAATGCAAGAATTAGAAAACGTAGGTTTACGAAAAACAGAAGTATGAAAGCCAAGAGAGTTACGGGATACTAGGATGTCAAAAAAAAATGCAAGAAGAAATTAGACTCATGTTCAACGGTAAAATTAATAAAGTAGTAAAAGTCATTAACAGTACCCCAAAGATTAAGGAGGTCGCTCAAACTATGGTTCCAAATAAGAAATACATCATCTACATAACGGCATCAAGGAATAAGTTTAAGGGATAGAAAGTCAAAAATATCATTCTCTAGTTCCTGTAACACAGCCTTATCCAAAATGCCAGACATGGAGCTACCCATAGAGGCTTTCATAGTTTGCAAAATTATCTTATCACGAAAACCAAAGTAATTTGTCTCAGCGACAATGTTCAATGCAGAAGTTATTGGGTCAAGAGAAGGAATAGTATAATTTTAGCATAGAAGTTTTTTGGCAATAATATTAATAGCAGTGGAAACGGGGACATTTGGAAAATAGGACACTACGTCAAAACTATGAAAGGTGCAATTGAGAACAAAATTAATATTCGAGAGATGTTTAATAAAATTTTCAGTTGAACTTGTAGAATAAACATGGCTATTAAAAAATGGTTTAAGAAAATTAGCTAACGCTTTTTCTAAAAAGTAAGTAGGACCGTTACACTTAGACACAATAGGACGCATAGGATGGTTAAATTTATGAAGTTTAATTTAACCAAAAATTTGGGGTAATTGATGACAAGTACGGTAAACAGCAAATTAAATAGTGGGGGAAGATCAGAAGATTCTTTAATCTTAGTAATCCTAAAGTTAATAGCGGCAATGGGGAACTTTTTAAAATGAATGCAAGCCATCTCGGCAATACAAAATGTATTTAAGCTCATGTTTGCCACCCTCATGTTTGCCACTGAAGGGCATAATAATGCCCGAAAAAGATATGGTTGTCAATTTTTGTACGTCGTAGATGGAGATTACTATTATTGCTATTATTAAAGTCTTTTAATAAAGCAAATTTTTGTTTGTCTTTATTTTATAAAGTGTTATTATTACGATTGTGTAAAATACCTCCACCGGAGTCTCTTTAAAAAGCTGACGCAGAAAACATTTTTACAGGCAATGATTTATGACGTGAATTTAGGCTTACCATATGCTGAAGTTTGGAGGGGATTGCCACATTTTGGTGAATTATCGCCAGTTTGGCGAATTTTCAAATATTTCAAAACCTTCTTGATATAACGAATATTCTACGAGATACGAGAGACTTCTAGAAGCTTCTACAGAGAGTCTATAAGAGGAGTCATCACTCAGTTGGAGCGAAGTTGACGTGACACGAGCTACATTGAATTGTGACTTAGGTCTATACTTTAAGACTATTATTGGCTATTTTGTGAAATTAAGGATAATTTAATTGTTGTTTTAATGTATCTAACAGTTGTTCAGTAATCTTGAGAGATAGTTATCGAGCTATTTGTTGTATATTGTTCTTGTTTACGCTATGCTTGTGAATAAACATGTTAGTTATCCAGAAATTTAACCCCTGAGCGTATACTCAGGATTTCAGAGAACACATCATAATAAATTGGCCTCAGAAATGCGATTTCTGAGCTCTTGATAAGAGTATATGGTAGTGAGTAGAAAAGTGACGGCGGAACAGAGTTGTAAAAGATGAAAAGAAAGTCATGAAAAGCGGACAGGAAACAATGAAAGCCGTACAAGACGGGATGAAAGTCGTACAAGACGGGATGAAAGCCGTACAACACGGGATGAAAGTCGTACAAGACGGGATGAACGCTGGATAAGACGTGATGAATGCCAGACAAGACGTGATGAATGCCGGATAAGACGAGATGAGAGCCGTAGAAATCGCGATGGAAGAAAAGATTAAAGTCGGACAAGACGAGATGAAAGCGGTACAAGGTGAGCTGAAAGATGAAAGTAGGCAATCCGTTCGAGATTAAACAAACTCCCCTAAGACTTACACTCGCAAAAAAGAAGAAATAGATAAGCTTTTAAAAGACATGCAGGAAAGCGTCGTGACCGAACCATCGCCAAGTCCTAGCACTCCACCAATTGTCTTGGGGAAGAAGAAAGGTGGTTCTACGAGGTTCTGTGTTTACTATAGGAGACTCACCTCCGTGACAAAGATGCACAGCTACCCTCTGTCAAGAATTGCGGACACTTTAGATGCCCTCTTTGGGAGAAAGTGATTTTCGACTCTAGATATTAAGAGTAGCTGCTGGTATGTGGAAATCCATCCTGATGATAGATGAAAGACAGCGTTTACCGCCGGACAAGGACTCTGGCAGTTTAAAGTTATACTTTTTGGACTTCAAAATGAACCCGTAACATTTGAACGACTAATAGAGACCATCATCTAATGAAGACCATCATGGACATATCATCTCTGAAAAGGATGTAAAGACCAATCTTCTGCTTCGACCCAGTGCATCCGACTTACTCGAAAGTGTAAGGCACAAAATACTATATTCAGAAGGCTCACTCCCATAGGACCATATGGCAACATTTTTCACATGAGATGTCGCATAGACATTAGCTCGTGAAAGATGGACCAAATCACGTCTGACAGATTGACGTGTTATCGCTCGCTTGGCGATTTTTTTAAATGCGAGCGGTAAAAAACGTACAAGACTAAGCTTTTATAATTTTTGAAACTATAGAAATGATCAGGATTTAAAAATACATTTATCTGCAACATAAATATATTCATTAGCTTAAGTAAATTTAAATAAACATAATTATATATGTAATTCAAATAATCATAAAATGAGTTAAAAAATAGATGCATTGCATTGTCTCACTGTAAAACATAATGCACAAAAAATTACAAGCTAACATGCTCAAAAGATTGAAATATTATACAATATTTTCAGTCTAAAAAGTATACTAGCGTGTTGATTGTTAAATCACTTGATTCATAATTTGTTCTGGGATACTGATAACAGACTGTTTTTTTTTAATTATATAAATATTCTTATAGTAAATACCAAATTTATATAAATGTACTATCAAAGTCGCGGTGGGGATTGGGAGAATTTTGCACCATACGTCACTTAATAAAGTTTTTACAAAAATATGTACACATACAATATCACATTCAACTTAACTAGCTCTAAGAAAAAGCTATCCAAATATCAATTTTTATACATTCTATAAAAATGCGGAAAATATTTTTAAGGAATTATACCACTACCTCTTAGAATTTAGTCTAAACGACAGTGATAATACCGCACTAATTTCTTATGATAAACACGTGTATATTTATGATTAACACGTATATAGAATAGGGATAACTAATATTATTTCAATTTTAATAAAAATAAATAACATACCTTGTAACGTATTCAGTTTTCTTTTGGTAATCTGTTTTTTGAAATAATTTAATTACTTAACAAATAATCTTTTTGCACGCTACAATGCATGTTATAAGAAAACATGGCTGTTGTACTATGGGGAAAATAGGGTTAGAATACAAAAACCGTCTCAGATCATCGCCAACCATTCCAGACCATTGCAAAGTGCGCCAACTGGTCCATCTCTAAGGGCCCTGCAAAATCGCGAGTGGCAGGTCTGTATATATTAGTCTGTGGTGTAAGGTATCTATTTGGACGGCTCGGAAGTGCCACCAATTTAGACCGGAACCCAGTGGCGGCGGCATCCACAGGGTCCATACCCTCCTTCCCCTACCACTAACCTCTCGGAAGGACTTACGGACCCACATATTTAATGTGATCGTACTCCGCCTGAACACAACTACAGCTTAGGCGGAGGCGGGCATCGAACGTGGGTCGTTCGAGTGCAATCCCCACGCACTAACCTCTGGGCTGTCGCGCCCCCGAGGACCGATCTTGACAAAGTCAATGCCGTCAAAAAATGGAGCAGACCGCAGGACGTTCATCAACTAAGGGGTTTTCTCGGCCTGTGTATCTATTAACGCCGATTTGCAAAGAACTTCTCAAACATTGCCAGACCCTGACACCGGTTAACGGAAGAAAACAAGAAATTTGAATGGACGGCAGAATATGAAGGCGCCATCATTCGACTGAGTATATGCTGATTTCATCTCCCATTCTGGCATATCCTCAGCCTACACAGAACTTTATACTTGATACCGATGATAGTAAGGAAAATAGGGGAAGTTCTATCCTAGAAATCGGAGGGCAGAAACATGTCATCACATACTTTAGCAAATGCTTTTCAATATCCGAAAGATGTTATTGCGTGACAAGAAAGGAACTGTTGACAATTGTTAAATCTGTAGATCCTTTCTATCACAGCGTCTACGGATTGAAAATCCAGCTGTGGACTGACTGATCACGCTACTGTGACCCAGCTCTTTATTTTCTAGAACCCTGAAGGATAAGTCACAAAATGGATTTAGCGACTTCAAGAATACAACGGGGAGATTTGACGCCGAAAGGAATCATCTCATGGAAATGCTGATACGCTCTCGATGAGACCTTCTCCTTTGAACTGTGCACATTGCTCTCGTGCTGAAATAAAACTTGGAAATCATATGGCAGTGACCATCTAGAATAATATCACGGACCATACTTCAAATTCACCACCAGATCCCTGTATTTATGAAGAATTTTCTCGAGCACAAAGAGCAGACATAGCTATCGAGCCAATCCTGATGCGCAAAGAATTAAAAGATCCGCAAAGAACGAGAGCCCAATTTGGCAAGAAATTTTCTGCTTCTCAACTGAAACAAAAAGGGACTGGCCACTGTGTGATTCTGTGCACTTGAGGAAAGGAGTAGTATACTGTCAGTAGAGTGGCAACTAGGAGGATAAAAGAAGGGGAGATACCCTGTTCCTCTGATTGTATGGTGAAGCCGTGAAGTAATGCTGGGAGGTTGAAGGAGATCATCGATCGCTAATCGACGCACGGCGGCCACATTGGATGTCCCCTCTGTTGCGAAGTTTAGATCTCCAGTAAGTGACGTATATTAAACTAGAGACATATTCTCCTTAGACCAGCCATACACAAACAGTTTAACCTTCAATTAGAACTGACAAGCATAATTGTGGCAATTATGCATGTTTGTCTCGCGTCCGACTCATGGTTAATCATCATACACAGATTGGACTGTTGATTTATCCTCAACACAGAGGATGTTGAGGAACGCATTCAAACCTGTAAACTGAAGACTTCGTCAGAAGACCACGCCAAACACGTCAGTTTTATCCCAATGCCGACGCTAATTCCTGCAAAACTGCGAGAATTCCCACAGCTCAGACGATTTGACGGCAAGGCACTTTACGTATTAGTTCAGCCTTTCAAGCTTGGAGTGTTCAAGCAGATCAAAAAGCCATACAGTGCGTCTCGCCTAAAAGGAGTCGGAATCTCTTCCGAAGTTTCGCTTCTGACTGCAAATTAGGGACCGTATATCTACAATAGCTAGGTAGTATAAAGAAAGATGTATAGAAATATCAATGTTCATAGTCACAGGTTCCAATAATAGTAGGCGTTCTCAAAGTATGGAATCCAGCTTATAAGGCAACGATCAGAATCAGTAGGAAGAAGTCTGCAGATACCATGGAATGGGGACTATCCTGAAGCCGCAGTTATGCAGGTATTTTTCGGGTCGATCAGGATGGTTTGGGCTATAGTGAGCCTATCACTGCCTCCCCTGTTTGTATTCCCCTACTGTTTCATCTTCTAGTCTTCCGGCTTGAGGAACAAGACTCCAGGATTGCCAACCAAGGGGAATTCCTCTGGCAGCAGTTTATGCTGCATTGTACGTGTTTTCGCCCTGCGCGCGTTCTAGCATTATTTAGTTTTAGTTTAGAAGTGTTAGTTGCCTTAGTGTATTCCCTAGTCTTAATTTTAGATGCTTAGTAATATATTGTTTTTGGTATTCTGTAAGTTGTCCTGCTAGTTCGGCTAATTCTCTAGTTGTCCTGCTAGTTCGGCTAATGCCTCTCCTCCTTGTGTTACTTTTTCCTCTCCCCGGATATTTAGCCGACTCAATGACTTTCCTCACTTGTTTTTGCCCGTTTTTGGGTATTCTTAGTTAAGCAGGTCTTAGTTAATAGTTTATATAATTAAGTTCCTTTTTTTTCTCTCCTTTTCTTCTTTTTTAGCCAGTTTTTATTTTCCCCTGTGAGGTTTTGGGTCAGTGAGAGGGCCTTCGTCCTAGGATCATTATTTCCTCCTGTGTATTTCCTTATTTGTATTGGTTAAACTCTAAAAACTTTGCCTAGGTTATTAGCCCTCCAGATGTCTTCCTTCGCAGCAAGTACTTATTGTTTCGGAAGGTAATTTTCCCTCGTTGGCCTTTTCTTGCTTCAGTTTGTCCGGCCCTTCTTAGTTTTCTCTTCCTCTTCTTCTTTTAGGTCAAGTTAACCTGGCAGTACAAGTTTAAGCCCGGGTTACGACAGCGCCTCTTTAAGTTGTATGCTACCTCTGCATAACTACCTAGTGGTAGAAAGTCGAAATCCTCTGCAAAATAATCTAAATTATGATCTGCAAAATTATCTAAATTATGATATTTGTGCCAATTTTTGTTGGCCCTTCTGGTTTCTCTAAGCAGTCACTGCATGCGCCATCTATCGTCGTCCGCTCTTCATGGCTGCTCCTGTACTCCCTTTGGAGTTGGGGTATTTTCTCGCTCAGGTCTCTTCAGTTAAGGAAAGTTCCCCTGAAGACTCCTGAGTGCTCCTGGAGTCGTGTGGCTCTGGGCTTCTGTTTCCTGTGCGGTTCCCTGGGTGTGTGTGGTTCTTAAGTCACCCTGCTTGTTCTTGGGGTTAAGTCTACTCTTGGCCGTTTCGACTGGCTCTATAACCACCTGTCCTCTTCATGGCCGCAGCTGTGTCGTCTATAGATGATTTCCAGCGGTAGGGAATTAAGCCTGTAAACCGAGATTAGGTCAAATCCTCTGTCTGACAGTTAATCAGTTTCAAGATTTTAGAACTATTCAGCACCTAATAGCCGAATCGGTAATGTAAGTAGTCTATTTGGCACTGTAGAGTATTAAAATGTTATATTTTAGTTTTGCCATCCTTATTTCTACCTTTTTATAGAATGTGCAGTTCATTTAAAAATGCTAATAAAAATTATTTCTAAGTAAACGGAAGTTTCTTAATGGATTAAAAAGTACCCTTCATCCAAGGTTAATAGAATATTCAAATATTAACTATATATATATATATATATATACTCTACGGACCTTGCCCTTCATCAGGCATTGATTAGTATAGTATGTTATGGCCTGGTGAAGGTGGTTCAAAGTGCCTTTGAAACAATTGTAATCACCAAATTTCATGTTTCTCAACTTATTTTATCTATCATAATCCATTAAATTGAGCTTTATTGCTTAAAATAACATAAATTGATATGTCATTATATACAGTTTTCAATTTTAATACATTTTCTGTTTCATTTGGCAGCTTAACGCATTTTAAAAAGTAGTCAACTCTTTAAAATAAAAAAAAACTCTCAAGAACGGTTCATCCTAGAGTAATGGGATTGGTCTTATTCGTTTTGACGCCTAACATAAGTATAAAAGGCATTTAAATAATACATTTTAGAATATTTAATTTTTACTTTTGAATTTGACGATTTTTGCGTGCTAGTTCTGAACAAAAGACCGAATTTATTTTCTCGCATCACAACGAATTCTGATCCGTACGAGTACACTTCATATGACTTTGCAAACTATTTTATGAAATTTCTTAAAATGTGATTACTGAGTCCGCTTCGACGATAAGAGCGGCGGTAATAATCGCCCGAACACTGTAAAGAACTATACTGCCTCACCCGGGAATTGAGCCACTGACCTTCATGCTGGCAAGTCGACGTTCTACCATTGAGAGAATGCAATGGAATTGCAAGTTCTTATTGTAAATATAGACTCTTCAAATTTTACAACCATTTTTACAAACTACAGTAAAAAACTACAGTAAAACTACAGTAAAACTACTGTACAAATTTTACAAACTACAGTAAAAATATCAGCGGCTCCTCGAAATTAAAAAGAATATCCATATCTCGAAAACGGTCGATCCAAGAGTATCGTGGTTGATCTTCTTTGATTCGTCGTTAAAAATTACGTATGAAATAAGCAATACATTTGTTTTATTACAGAATTTGACGATTTTTGCTAACCGTTTTAAAAAAAAAAAGCCAGTTTTATTTTTCTTGAATCATACCAAAATATAATCAGTATTAGGGTAACCCACTAATGACTTACCAAATTTTGTGAATTATTCCAAATTGTGTGTGGTCTTCTGGTTTTTGAGCTACAGTGGGTACTTACAAACATGCACAAACACACACACATGCACGCACGCAGAGCAGTTACGTTAAAATCAGTTTTTCGTAGTCTGGAATGCTCGAAACATGTAGATCCTCGAAAACTCGACTTGCAATTTTCGACACGATTTCAATACGTTTCCTATGCATTGTCATGTATTGTAGGGAAAGTAAAAATTCTAAAATGTGCCCCCAACATTACTACGATAGCACTTCATAGATAAAAATGGCATAGCAATTCTCTCCTACTATAAGCATTATATATATGCAAAATTAAAATGCAACCATAAGACATAACTCTACATTACAAGAAGCAAGTTTTGCAACAAGAATCAACTTTTACAATTTTTCGTTTTTGCCTTCCCAAACGGCAAAAATCAGTCGATGATGTGCTAATGCCATAGTTAAAGGTTGTTGTTCATTTTGAAATGTTCATTTCATATATCTATGTTATATTTTGTCTCTCAAAGTACTCATGACCTGCAAGATCTTCCTGATGGTGCTAACAGTTACGTTCATCCGTAAACATTTAGAATTATATGCTGTATGATGTTCATTAACTGTTGCTTTGTCGTCATTTTCCTGATATAAAAGGAAAAAAAAATTGATGTGGGCAGCACCTGACTTTCCCTGCAGGCTCAAATTCATATTTTCTTTATTTCTTTAATAATTCGTTAGATTGAGTTTAATTGCACCACATAGCACTAAATTTGCATTTGTAATTCAATTTTTGTTTTTATTTCGTAATTGGACATTTTTCCGAAATCGGTGTAGCAAAAATGCAAGAAATCTCAAATATCGTGAGAACGGTTATCGTTAAAGCATAATGGAGTGTGTTATATTCTTTTCCTCGTCAAAAATTGCGTATAAAACAAGAATTTGATTGATACATTTGAACATACGTAGACTTTCTTTTTTTAATTTTGGCGATTTTTGCGGGCCTTTTCGTAAAAAAAAGGCAGATTGTTCTTTTTCGAATCGTACCAAAATCTAATCAGCACCAGAGTATTCCACAAGTAACTTATCTACCAAATTTTGTGAAAATTGCTCCATTAGTATTTTAGCTAGGGTGAATAAATGAACTTTTTGCGGGCCATTTCGTAAAAAAAAGGCAGGTTGTTCTTTTCTAAATCATACCAAAATCTAATCAGCATCAGAGTATCCCACAAGTAACTTATCTACCAAATTTTGTGAAATTTGTTCATATGGTATTTTAGCTAGGGTGAATACATCAATGTTTTGCGGGTCATTTCGTAAAAAAAACAGGTTGTTCTTTTCCGAATCATACCAAAATCTAATCAGCACCAGAGTATCGTTCTAGCAACTTATCTACCAAATTTTGTGAAATATGGTCAATTAGTACTTTAGCTAGAGTGGATGCATGAAATTTTTACAGGCCATTCCGCAAAAAAGACGGGTTCTGTTTTTACAAATCCTACTAAAAAGTAATCAGCTCAAGGGTCTCACCCACGTGACATACTTACCAAATTTTATGAAATTCTGTCCATTAGTTTTTTAGTTAGCTAGGATACATTCATTGCAGACAGACAGACAGACACACACACACACAGACGTCATGCTAAAAATAGTTTTTTCGTATTCTAGAGGTCTCGAAACGTGTAGATTCGTCGAAAACTCGAATTGCGATTTTCGGCATGATTCCAATACTTTCCGTATGCATTACCATGTATTGCAGGGAAAGTAATAAGTAACGGGTCAAAGTGTGGTCATATCATATCAAATATTTCTGTGCAATTTGAAACGTCTATTTCACACAATGTGCTCCTTGTTATTTAATGTGTAATTTGTTATAACAAAACTGCACAGAATATATGTTCAGAAAGAAGTTAAAACGCAGTTTCAATGGTTTCATTTATTTTCGTTTAGTTCTGTTTTTCTTTAAACGCTTGAAAATTATAATTTTACTAAAACTGAACATATTTCAACGAATCTTTATCTGCATCCCAGTATCTATCATTAAAATTATTCAATATTGTTCTCCATGAAAGAAATATATTACGGCTCTTAGCATTTCCCCCCAATCTTGAAATTTAAATACATTTTACTAAAACTCAAGTTATTGTAAAAAAAAATCCTTTTTATACAAAAGAACTGTTTAAAGGACCTTCGTGAATGAAAATGAAAAAAGTTCACTTCTCCTCAAGTAGATTTTCCAATAAAACTTCACTGATTGAATCGAATGCAAATGGGATCCAAAGATTTCGTACATCATATTACGAAAAAGAGCTCATTATCCTGAACTCAACGCCAATTGCTATTTGAAAGAGGAAAATGCAAAAATACCAACGGGATACTGACAAAAAAAATTTCAACTTCTAAAGTGATTTTCGAACCTCACATTAGAATAAGTTTTATCGATAAGGCTATCAAACAGCGATTCACAACGGATCAAAGAATTTATTCAAGATTATTGCCAATGTTCTATATTTCCAAAAACTTTTCTTCGGAATTGTGTCTTTCAATTTGTATCACTTTTGATTTTATTTCGAAAGAAAATTTAAAGTTCTTCGGCTTCAGATTTCTTAAAACAAATTTATACAAAAACATTGTATGTATATCACGCATGTTTCTAGACCCATAAATATTCTGTAAGGCATACTAAGCAGATTTTACAAAGATATGAATCCAAGATTCCTGCAGGATAAGGGATGCAGCTGCCTTGGCAGGTAAAGAAAAGTATCGTCTTAAATGAAAAATAAATATTATGGAAGACGGCTTGTAGACCTCGGATTAGAACAGGTTAGATTATCTGACATTCTACATATCTGCACACGAAAACTACTTTAATCGGTAAATATATTTTAGATTCCAAACCACTACAAACTTAAAGTTACTCACCTATACCTGGCAATCAAACCTAGTAAATATGGGTTTAAAGACCAGGGCTTAAACCAGGTGTGTCTTGCAGTGCGCGGAAATCCTTCAATATGTTAAATGTCAGCGTATGCAACTGCCATATTTTGTTGAGTATTCATGTGAGGTTTTTAGTGAACTATGTATCCTTATTGAGCTACTATCATCATACTTTCGATATTTGAAGTCGATTCAACACAAGTTTGGACTCTTGTGTATTTCCCTCACTGCGGCTATTACTGCGCTGCGATATATCTGTGGCGATTGTGCGTCGCCGGGAGGATTGTGCGTCGCCACACGAAGTCAGAAGCCTTGACACTCCCTTCCTGGTTGACCACGACTGACCGTCACGTCTAGGCGACACGCCTCCCGGCCTTCATCATCAGCGGAGAAAGTGTGCGGCAGCAAAGACATCTGATCAAAGATGCTTCGAGCCTGTACCCGAATTATAAGAACAGAGGAGGAGCTAGCTTTTGCTCAGTGATTATAATGTCGGTCCTGTAACCAAAGGGTCCCTGGTTCGGGGCCCAGCGACGCACAATCGCCACATATCATCTGAAATCGAGGTATTAAGGCATTAAGCATCATTATTTATAACAATATGTTAACATTTATCAATAAATATATATATTTGTACATTAATTCATCAATATTTAAAATGGACATCTATGTCCTTTTATTTTCTATTTATAGACAAGCTGGACGAAACGCAGAAGCTGAAAACTATTATCAAATGGCAGTAAAACTGAGACCCAATGTAAGTATATTTAAAGTGAATTTTATTTTTCCCGTCATATTTGTTGTTTTAAGTGCAGTTTTATCCAAATATGTACAAACAGATCTTGAAGACCGATCCTAGACGTAACGTTTAATTGCACAGTATTAACAGCATATATCTATCGTTACAAGTATAGAATTTGTACATGGAACATTTGAGCAGTACAAGACACCTGTGTAAGGGACTGTGCAAAACACATGTGCAACGCAGTACATACCTGATTTGACTTTATCGCCTCCGCCTGCACACTAGAGTGTGCAAAGGGAGTTGGTGCAAATCTTCATTGTTTCATTATCGTGCGGCTTGTAACCAACCTTTCAATATGAGCGCCATTCAAGTTATGGAGAATTTTATAGAAATTTATTGAAGTGAACTTTGCTTATGGATGATCCAAAAGAAAAAATAGCACAATAGAAGCCTTAAATAAGAGGCTTGCTCAAAATTTATTGTTAATTTGATCATAAACAGGCGGTTGTTGTTGTTGAGCCCCAAACCATCCGATCTACCAGAAAGGTGTAAGGTAACCGTTTGGACGGCCGGGAAGTGCCACCCAATTTAGACCGGAACCCAGTGAGGAGGCATCCACAGGGACCGTACTCTCCTTCCCCTACCACCAACTTCTCGGAGGAAGGACTGACGGACCCACATGTTTAAAGTGATCGTACTCCGCATGAACAAGGCGGCAGTTGTGGCAGCGTTCAAATCCAGCGAGCAAACCACCGGGCTACCGCGCCCGAAATGTGTCAACAGCACGCGGTGTTCCCAGATGGTCACCCACCCAAGTACTAACAGCGTCTGATGCTGCTTGACTTCAGTGATCTAATGAGAATAGGTGTTTTCAGCACGGTGGAGCCTTTGGCGCTTAAACAGGCGGTGAAAAAAATTAACAATGATAATTTGCAAGCGAACTATGAAAATAATTAATAAAGTGATTGTGTTGGAAAATGGGATATTGGATTGTTGTATATGTTGTTCGTATTGTTTTCAGAGGGTTTTTTAAGCAAAGGTGTAACTTACATCACCTTCAGATGATATGATTCAGACTGGAAAATTCACAGCTCAGATAAACTTGCGACGATATGCTTGTATACTAGATGAAGTGAAGGGATAGGATGTTATATGGAATGCATATTGCTACTGCTCAAATCTTGGACTTGAGCA
This sequence comes from Amaurobius ferox, assembly GCA_951213105.1. NCBI lineage: Eukaryota > Metazoa > Arthropoda > Arachnida > Araneae > Amaurobiidae > Amaurobius > Amaurobius ferox. Next base: position 83,985,569 of record OX578141.1, on the reverse strand, counting down.
GTAGCAATATGCAGTTAATATGGCACAGTTAAATGTTCCGTTTAGGGTTGGCGTAAATTACTTAAATGCAGGGTGATCGTAATTAAGATTTCCCTAACCAGAACACGTCGTAGCTCTAATAACTTGATAATTAAAATTCAAAAACATAAGGTTGCACCTTTAGATCCTTAGCCAACCATGACCCATAACAGCTTTATATGACGCTCGATGACTCAACAGTGTTGCATGTTTTAATTGACGCTCCCATACTTATTTATTAGGTTCGATACAATACCTGACTTAGCTTTTGATTCTGGGTGACGTATTGCGAAGAAAGTAAGGAAAATATATTTTATGGATTTGTTAATGAAACCCTCTTGCCTAGTAATATTTATGGGTACATCAATTTCCTGAATATATATATATATATATATATATATATATATATATATATATATATATATATATATATATATATATATATTAGCTCAAATATCCATCGATAGTGAAGAGAGTATGTGGCACTCTAAAAATAAAATAAAAAACACCATAACGTATTGACGAATCGTAATACTTGCGCAAACGACAGATGTCTGCTTGCATTTGTTAGAGCGGGTGATCTGTCTTTGTATTTTGAAGAAAATCGAAATAGAATCGGAAGTAATAAAACAGAACCTCAATATTCTGACGTCACAACCTTCCATCTTCCTGAATGGACTGTTCCAGTATTTTCGGATGAGCCAACGTGTTTTTTCAATAATCCTTGATCTTACCAACCGTCTGCAGAAAAACGCGATGAGATTCCAAACTTTTTTTAAATTGTACACGCTTACTTTAAATGAGGTTTGTTATAGTTGAGTTTAGTTGAATGGTTAAGTTTATGGAGTTTACAGAGCTTATAAATGATCTACAATTTTTACTAAGAAAAGTTCAGAACCTCTTGCTTTTTGAAAATTTTAACGGACGATTTTACTATTGTCATCCATCTCCCACACGATAACTATATATATATATATATATATATATATATATATATATATATATATATATATATATATATATATATATATATATATATATATATATATATATATATATATATATAGCTAACTCCTTAACTAATTAAACTTAGTGAGAAAATGTTTGATTAAAATATATATTGCTTCATCCTGTTTCTTTTTGGACGCATTGGACTACAATCATTAAATTTATATAACTAATTTAAAACGACATCCCTAATTTTCTTAAAACGTAATGTGTTCTTTAGATATTCATGTCACAACCAATATAATAATGGACATTTTTACGATAGATTTAGAATAATTTCATCTTTTTCACCATGAAATATTCCGTTTGTTATATAAAAGTGCAATGAAATTAATAATTAAAAAATAACCTTTCCTAAAATTATACAAAAATTAAAATATTATTATTTTTCTTTGCAGGAGGTTACAAGCCATATGAATTTAGGGGCAATGCTGCACGTTAATGGAAAACTTATTGAAGCAGAATCATCCTATTTGGAAGCACTGAAATTGAGACCTGATGATCTTATAACGCAAAATAATCTGCAGAAGCTTCGAAATCTGTTAACACATAAGAAGTTACGGTCAGATTCAGAAAATCGCCAAGAAAAATGCTAGGCGATCAGAACCTTTTGCGAAATTTGATCATATAAGAAAACAGTGATATGACAATTGGATGAAGATGAACGAATACTGTGATGAACTATGTTAAAGGAGGCGTGTTTGCGGTGAATATTTAAGTTTGAGTGGGAAATAGTATATTCGTTCAATATTTATTACTCTCTTAAGACTCCCTTTGTGTAGATGTATTTGTAATACCCCTTCATTGTTGTGGTGATTTCATAACTGGTCAGTGGCTTACATGTTATGTGCAATGTGTATTTCCCACATAAGTATATTGGATCTATTTTTTAGATCCCTTGTATTGTATTATGGATGCATTTACAAAAATACAACAAATCGTTAAGATCGGAAACAAAATTTTAAAATATTTCATCACATGGAATTTCATAGACTGTCATAAGACGATATGAATTTACCTTTGCGACTCATAAATATTTTACATTAACTGTTTCCAGGATAATATTATTTAAACAACTTATTCAGTTAAGAATGAATTTGAAAATCTATGTATAAAATTATTGATACAACATATTGAAATCTTCATAAATCTGACTCCAAAGAAAAAAAATAACTACAACTACATTTAAATGATTAATACTAAATTGATATTTTCAGGTATTGTGAAACTAATATGTGGATTTAAAATCCATGAATGCCCATCTAAATATTGCTTATTCCCCATGATATGCATTGTAATCTATTAGATAGAATTTTTCCATTGTTTATTTTGTACAGTGGAGATTCAAAGACTGCAACTTATCATCTAGTCATGGTTTTGTTAACTGTACTTGAAACAACTAGTTAACCTGGATAGAATACAATGAAGACTGGTAATTTTGATGTTACAGAGTGATTGAAAGATTTTTAGCAGTGTGTGCACGAATTTTCTCATATTTCCCTGAAGATAAGACATTTTCCCTTAAGTAGGGGTGTAAATTAGCATGAGTGCAGTTTCGAAAGAAATAGAAAGCTACTGATTTTGAATTACCAAAGATACCTCTAGTCTTAGAAAAAGGTATCCAACATCACTTTTTTGAAAGTGTAGTATAAAATAAGTATCTTGCCAAGTCTGGATCTCAAACTGCGCCATCAATTTGTTAACAACTTTTTGCTAATGCTGTACTATAAGTTTCAGTGTTTTATTGCTGTACTACATATATAGCAATGGTCATAACGCTACTGCTGATTTTCTTTCGTAAGCGCATACCTAGTAGACATATGATTGTTCTTAAATCCTCTTTAATTTAATGTTATCTCACAAAAGTATACTAAATGTGCGTAAACTATGTATAACACTTGATTATTGTGTTGTTTGTATGCCTTATTGTATTCTAGAAAACAAGGTAGTGCACTTTAAACACGCAGTTCATATACACAATTTATTATTCTTATCAGATATTGTCTTCCTGTTTGTGTACATGTTGTGACACAGTGTTGTAATTTGCAGGTTTAAACCGCCATGGATGAATCGAGCTTCAGATGTTACAGTGTAAAATTCGACATTGGTTGTAGGAAGTTGAAAAAACTGCATTGTAGCATTGTGTTAAATGCCTATACTTTTTTATATACGTCTGAGTTTGTGATATAAAATATATTTAGTTTTATCGGTCAGGTGGCAATTGAACATTACGGACAGGGTTAATCGTGCAAAATTGAATTTTACTGTTTTAAGGAATGTCATTTAAAATATATCGACCTTGGGATAATGCTATAAAATTTAAATTTATTGTATTGGCAAACGAATAAATTTGTAATTTTCAAAGGAAATTTAAAAAAAACGCTTTAGGCTCACCATACACGTACCGTTTGGCCGTCAGTTAAAACACGGCAAACTGTGGCAGTTATGCGTCTTAATCGTTTGCTTACGGGTGGGACAGCGTCCATCCCAAACGAAGAGCCTCTCAAAAGACAGGCATTTGACATACCCTATCCCAAACAGTTCGATCCCCCTTTGCAAGCATTGGCGGCCAATGCCTGCATAGGGGGATCGAACTGTTTGGGACAGTGTATGTCAAATACCTGTCTTTTTGTGAGATTCTTCGTTTGGAATGGATGCTGTCCCACCCGTAAGCAAAAGGTTAACTTGCTCCGAACACAAAGAGATCGAACGACTGTTGGTTCATCTTCTTCAGTCTGTCTTTCTTTCTTTCTTTCTTTCAACCCTAACTGTCCGACCACCCAGAAGGTGTAAGTATCTATTTGAACGGAAGGGTCTGAGCCACCCAATTCATACCGGAACCCAGTGGGGGCCGCCACCCACCTCTTTACCCATCTTCCCTGCCACCAACCTCTCGGAAAAACTTTTGAACCCACAGATATAACGTTCTCGTACTCCGTGTCAACACGGGGACATTTTGCTCAGAATCGAGGATTGATCTCGGGTACTCCGAGTGCAATCCCCGTGCTCTAACCACTGGGCTATCCTGCTTCCTTCAGTCTGCCTTTCTTGTTGTGGGTGGACATACGATGATGAGAATATTCTATAATGGTGATGACTTGGCCGAAAGGCCACACCATATCACAACGCGTGCATTGCCAGCCGACAGAGCTGCGGTAATTCCACCAGTCCAAATGATTTGCCGACAAATCTCCCCACACACACCAGTTGGATCTTTCGGGCTTGGACTGTTTAGGTCGATCGGAAGGTCAAACTATTCGCGTATGGCCCGCCTTTGTTTTAGTTTGATTTCTGTATTATTTTTTTGAATCCATTTTAAAACCATATTTTCCCCAGTTTCGTTTCACAAGAAACAGTTTTATTGCCAAGAAGATTAGATAAGATAAATGTGTTTGCCAAACATTTGTTGCAAATGAAGTTCAATTCATTTCAATAAATACAGCATTACTTATAAAACTTAAATGTAAATGTTAAAGTCAGCGTCATTATTAAATGTTAAAGTCAGCGTGCAATATATCACACCTCTGTTTCAGAAGTAGCATAACTCAAAATATGTCATTTTCATAAGGAACAAACATAAATAATCCCATAAAATTGAATGAACTATTATAAACTTAACCTGTACATGTTTCGTTATGATGATACAATGTCTGTTTAACGTTAATTAGCGCGCGCCGTTATTTTTTTCCTTAATTTTCACATTCAGGAAAAGTTGAAAATGAGTTGTTCTGTTTCAGCACTATTACTAAGGCTCTTATAATATACAAGCTGGCGCAACAGCGGTTATCTTGACTCAATGGGCACAAACATGGCGAAAAAGCTTACTTTCTCGTCTTTTCTAAACGATTTTCTCGAATGATTGGTACAATTTTTTAAAGCAGAAGCACCTATTTTACAGTTAAATTGCGTATCAAATATCAGCCATATTCCATAATAAATAAACTTTATTTTCCCACACGATAGGTGCAATTTCATCTTATAAATGAATGTATAACAGTGAGGATAGGAACTGGGGGAAAATATGCTTCAGTTGGGCCTGACGAGTTCACATCCATCAGTCAAATTGGCAACACGCTAGCTTAAAAACCAATAGTCAGTGGCAGAACAAAAGTCAATAGACTAGTCCAACAACTAGTCAGAATACAAGTAGCAAAAGAAAAAACAATAGATCAGCAAACCGATCAAACTTGTAACAGAAATAATGTTCTAGCATAGCTTTAAAAATCCAGAACGCTTTTGGGCATTTCTATGCCCTTCATCAGTGGCTGTATGAAACAGTAAAAGCGGAATGCTTACATGTAGACCAGATGAGCAGACAAATCAGCATAAATAAACCCAAAATAACGGTACTACAAGCAGTATAGGATGATTTTATTAAATGACCTTCTATCTATGATGTTGTGTCGTTGATTTTATAACTGCATTTAGAATAGACATGATACCACCATTATTATTATCGAGAACCGAATGTTTAATATCAAGATCTCATTGAATAGTTTTTAGGGTAGCTTTAGCTTCAGTCAATTTTCGTTTTTGAAATCCAAATTGGTTGGGAATGCGCGTGCCATTAAAATACCACAGGCATACGATAAGTGACTGGACCGGTAGAAGTCAAAACGGTGGTTGCACCAGCCCCTATATTTAAGAGCCTTAATTAGTACTGTAACATCAAAATTATGACATGGGACACTTTAAATCGGGTTGCAGCGGGTATTCTCATTGACGTTTCGAATCATGCAAGTTTTCATTGAATTGTTATAATTTTAAAATTCATTATGACTGCGATTTCAATGAAATGGGAAAGAGACTGTCCTAACATTTCAATTTATATTTTTTTAATTTAATTACGTGCAAGAACAAAACACTTACGATTTATAATAAATTTTCAAAATTATTTGTATAAAAGTTTCTTCCGCCATCTTCATTAGACAGAACTGCCACTCACCGACCTCTAGAGCAAAATAATGGATGTTAAAATGTATCGGTTTTACGAAGATAGAGCTCACTTTCTTGACTTAAACCGGATATTGCCAAATTTTGAGTTGTGTTACTTCTGTAGTGAGTGCGCTATTTGTCTTAAACCAGATACTGTCAAATGTTGAGTTGTGTTGCTTCTGTAGTGAGTGTGCTATTTGTCTTAAACCGGATATTGTTAAATGTTTAGTAGCGTTACTTCTCTAGTGAGTGCACTATTTGTCTTGAACCGGATACTGTCAAATTTGGAGTTGCGTTGCTTCTGTAGTGAGTGTGCTATTTGTCTTAAAGCGGATATTGTCAAATTTGGAGTTGTGTTGCTTTTGTAGTGAGTGTGCTATTTGTCTTAAACCGGATATTGTTAAATTTCAAGTTCGTTGCTTCTGTAGTGAGTGTGCTATTTGTCTTAAATCACATATTTTCAAATAGTTGCGTACTTCTGTAGTGACTGTGCTATTTGTCTTAAACCGAAAATTGTTAAATGTTTAATTGCGTTACGTCTGTAGTGAGTACGATTTGTCTTAAACCGGATATTGTCAAATTTTGTGTTGCGTTACATCTGTAGTGAATATGCTATTTGTCTTAAGCCGAATATTGTCAAATTTTGAGTTGCGTTGCTTCTGTAGTTAGTGTGATGTTTGTCTTAAACCAGATATTGTCAAACTTTGAGTTGCATTACTTCTGTAGTGAGTGCAATATTTGTCTTAAACCGAATAATGTCAAATTTTGAATTGTGGTACTTCTGTCGTGAGTGCACTATTTGTCTTAAACCGGATATTGTCAAATTTTGATTTGCGTTACTTCTGTAGTGAGTGTACTATTTGTCTTAAACCGGATATTGTCAAATTTTGAGCTACGTTACTTCTGTGATGAGTGTGCTATTTGTCTTAAACCGGATATTGCCAAATTTTTAGTTGCGTTATTTCTATAGTGAGTGCGATATTCGTCTTAAACCGGATATTATCAAATCTTGAGTTGTTGTACTTCTGCAGTGTGTGCGCTATTTGTCTTAAAACGGATATTGCCAAATTTTTAGTTGCGTTACTTCTATACTGAGTGCGATATTTGTCTTAAACTGGATATTGTCAAATTTTGAGTTGCTTTACTTCTGTAGTGTGTGCGCTATTTGTCTTAATCCGGATATTGCCAAATTTTTAGTTGCGTTACTTCGATAGTGAGTGCGATATTTTTCTTAAACTGGATATTGTCAAATTTCGAGTTGCTTTACTTCTGTAGTGTGTGCGCTATTTGTCTTAAACCGGATATTGACAAATTTTTAGTTGCGTTACTTCTATAGTGAGTGCGATATTTGTCTTAAACTGGATATTGTCAAATTTTGAGTTGCTTTACTTCTGTAGTGTGTGCGCTATTTGTCTTAAACCGGATATTGCCAAATTTTTAGTTGCGTTACTTCTATAGTGAGTGCGATATTTTTCTTAAATGTCAAATTTCGAGTTGCTTTACTTCTGTAGTGTGTGCGCTATTTGTCTTAAACCGGATATTGCCAAATTTTTAGTTGCGTTACTTTTACAGGGAGTGCGATATTTGTCTTAAACTGGATATTGTCAAATTTTGAGTTGCTTTACTTCGGTAGTGTGTACGCTATTTGTTTTAAACCGGATATTGCTAAATTTTTAGTTGCGTTACTTTTACAGTGAGTGCGATATTTGTCTTAAGCCGGATATTTTCAAATTTTGAGTTGCCTTACTTCTGTAGTGTGTGCGCTATTTGTCTTAAACCGGATATTGCGAAATTTTTAGTTGCGTTACTTCTATAGTGAGTGCGATATTTGTCTTAAACTGGATATTGTCAAATTTTGAGTTGCTTTACTTCTGTAGTGTGTGAGCTCTTTGTCTTAAACCGGATATTTCTGAATTTTTAGTTGCCTTACTTCTATAGTGAGTGCGATATTTGACTTAAACCGGATATTGTCAAATTTTGAGTTGCGTTCCTTCTGTAGTTAGTTTGCTATTTGTCTTAAAGCATACATTGTCAAATTTTGAGTCGCGTTACATCTGTAGTGACTGCACTATTTAGCTTACACCTGATATTGTCAAATTTTGAGTTGCGTTCCTTCTGTAGTGAGTGTGCTACTTGTCTTAAACTGGATATTGTGAAATTTTGAGTTGCGTTATTTCTGTAGTGTGTGTACTGCATATATGTATTTGTAAATAACATTAGAAATATACTAAAATTTCGTTTCAATTTAGTTGGAATAGTTCAAATAAAAAATAATATATATTTTAAAATGCTAAAAGACTGTATTAGCACTTCCAAAATCAACCACGAACTTATTTTACACTAGGTCATATATCTCTAAATTTGAAATATTTTTGTCATTTGTTAACTGTATGAAATGTATTTTACTGGGGTTCGATTTATCATACATCTGGCTTGTAAAATATGTAACAAATTCGTTTTGTGTACCTACTGGGATATTGAAATTAGAAAATTAGAAATTCTGAAGTGCCACATTGAAGTCAATAAGAATTAAGTTGTAAACATAGCACAATGTGTCTGTGTGAATATATATTTGTGCACAAAGAATTTGTTTGCAAATTATTCAGAATCTGAAACTTTTAACTTTGTTCATGTTTCAGAAATGAAATCTGCACATTATTGAGCACCAAGTGTTTTCTTTTGTAAATGAATAGTATTGAAAATGTTTTACTAGAACCACATTAATGCACTTTTTTTTCCAAATTGAATTGTATGCACTTATATGTTGAAAATATAACGATGTATGTAAGTTTTAAACACAAATGTGCTCATTTTGGAAGGGTATTATGGTCTAATGCAAAACTTGTTTTGTTTTAATAGATACCAATTGAATATCAAATATTTGTTTTAAAGACAAGAAATGTGTAATTGTTTATTTTAGAAGATATATCAGGCAAGCAATTAAACTAATCCAAAATAATTATAAGGATCCTTTGTAAGAGAGAACATATAAATTAATAATTTAACTATTAACAGTTTTGCAATGTACGAACTCTTACAGTACTAAAATATTATTTCTCGGTCAAAACGAGCACTCTACTTTAAAGTTATGATAGCTATGTCTGTTACGTCTTTACATTCTTCTGCATCAGATTTCTGATCAACCGTTATTATTTATTTTCAGCAGTTCTAAAATCATTCATATATTTTATTCAATGAATGAAACTTTTACAGATGTAAAACAAGCAACGTTCTGCAGGATTCACTCTCCCCCCCCCCCTTTAAACTTCCCCGGTGTTAGGACGAAGACACATCTAGGTAAAAGACGCATACTAAGAAATGCAGGGCACAGACACTTGATCACTGATGTGGGTGAATGACAGATCACTGATGTGAGTGCATTATGATGCAGAACACTGATGCTGGCGGTACACAAATGCCGGCGCACTGGGTCATTTACCAAGCCTAGTACTTACAGTACCTAGTAGTATAAAGTGATAATGCTTAAATGTTAAAAATCGGAATTCGACCGGCATCAGTCATCCCGATCCGGTGACTACACTGATACGATGGTCAATGAATGATTCCCGAAAGTTAAGAATATGTTCACTTATTAAATGTTAACTTATATTATGAAGTATGTAACTTTCAATTTAAAAAAGTATTTTTGTTGCAACCACTTCACTTTTACTCGAATTGGCTACTTTACAATCGAAATATGTTTTTTTTTTATCTTATATAAATATTTACCATGCAGAATGATACACACACATTTTTTAAATACCTACTGATGCAAATAGATCGCGAGCTCACGTGTTCTTTTAACAAACATACTCTGAGGATTTAAGGTACTTTAAATACAGGACATCATAAGAATTTTAAACATAAATAAATATGAAATACGATTTGTAATAACAATTTTATTAAAAAAAATTATTTCTATGACAGTGAATGTCATTACGTAGTATAGGGCCAATTTTAAATATAGTATAAAGAAAGAGGATCGTCTCAGTATTATCAATAGATAGCGTAATTTCTGTTCAACCGAAGATTCGTGGTTAGACTCGATATCAAGATGGCAAGTGTTCTTTGCGCTGATGCTCGAGCAGATTAACCTAGCGTTTAAGTGCACGGAATGACTAAGCTTTGAATAATACCAAATTGAATTTCCCACGGGATCTTACCATTTATGGCAGCGACTTCAATTCACACAGAGTTAAAATGAATAATTCGTACAGATCGGAATTTGGATTTTGTTCAGAAATCTGAAGGAAGATTGTAAAATAACTGCAATTATAGTAAAAGTAGTCATCTCAAGAGATTATTATATACAGGGTAGTTTAACCAACTAGAGATCGTAAACCGTAACATATTTTATTTATTAACATCAAAATTTTTTATATTATTTATCGGATGTCTTAATTATTCATAGAAATGATTCTTATTGGAAGTAAAAGAATCATAAACTTGATTTTATTCTTATTGGAAATCATAATTTCTACAGATTGCTATATACGGTTAAGATCCCTTTAAGTTCATCCAATCTCAATGTCTTATCAGCGCATGGCTACCACACATCAAAACACTTTGCAATTGGTAAAATATATTTTTCTTGCAGTTTAAATTCTGATGTGACCATTTCATTTGCAGAGCCTTATTTTCACGATTGTATCTTTCATATTTCTTTCTAAAACTTTGGCATTCATACTAGTAATTATGTAACATCATCGTATTTAAAGTTTGGGAGATCATATACTTGCAATGATAATATAGCATCATACATAGTACACATGATTATCAAGCAACAACTTACTATTTAAGGAAACTTTCTTTATACATCACTTGCACTGGGGGAAAACACATATTCCACGTTTTGTATCCCTTGTAAAAACCTGTAATTAATTATAGCTGCATGAAAAATGTACGTTGTAGAACATGCTGCTTGTTTAAGTTTACCTTAATAATAATAGAGTAAAGGGTAAAAAAGTAGAAATTTGTATTTAGAATATGCAATAGAAAGTATAAAATTAAAAGTACAAAGAAATATATTTTTTAAATATTTATTTTACTTTAGTTTTTGAGAATTTATTTTACTTTTAGTTTTTGAGAATTTTTTATTATGTTCTCCATGCCAATTTTGCTCGTGTTAGTAAAAAATGTGTTTTTTACTAACATGAGCATTATTTATATATAATTCATTATTAACATTAGAGCTCATTAAACAAAAAATAAAAATCTATCTTAAGATCCAAGCTATCTAATTTACGAACGTAATCAAGGTAAATTAATTATTTGCTATATCTGTATACATATACCACTATTTGTATCTTATGTGTAATAATCTTTTGTTAAATGGTCAAGAATCTAACGTATCATTAAAATATCAAATTTCTTATTTAAGGGGAAAGTACACCTTTAAAATTTTCAAAGCGTGTTTATTTTTATTTCAAAAAAATTTCGTTGTCTAATAAAATAGAAATATTTTAATACTTTATCATTATTTCGTTCTATCATCACATATATAAACATGGACTACTAAATCCTTTGTTGTAATCTTTATACTGGAGCGTCAACCGCGTGTTTTTCAAAACGTGGTTTTATGCTATCTCCTAAAACTTTCAGAATTGAAAAAATTATATAACGATGATTTAATTTAACTATGAACTTTGTTTTAGATGGTAAAATAAAAATGTTGTTTATTATATTATAAAAATATGAAAAGAAAAATATTATTTTTATTTAATTACCTACTGAAAGCACTAGAAATATAAATAGCGAAAATATCATAGTCCAAGAATTAAACACAGATGAGATCTTTGATGGATGTATTAATTTTTTCAATTGAACTCTGCCAAAATAGATTATCTTGCAAGTAATAAAATATAGAAATTTCAAAATTAAAAAAAATTCACTTAAATTACTAAATTTGTATGTATATGAATATCTTACTAGAAAACATTCCTACAATCAAATATATAGGTGTTAGTAGGTTTGAAAATTCTTTCAAGTGGCTGTTTCATAAAAAAAATTCATGTTTAGATCGCAATTCGAACGTTTTTTGCATGAGGTATATTATCCCCTTAAGTAATTAATTTTTACAAATAAACTAGAAGTATACTCGCTATTTTTATGGAATATATAATATAAACAAACTTAAAGTTCACAATTATGTGCAAATTCTTGTAGTATTCTAAATGGCATTGTTATTCAAAACATTCTATTTAAAGATTTAATTTAATTCTTCTAAAATGAAATATAAAAATCGTTCAGGCTAAACAAAATTATCTTTACAGGCAGTTCTGAAGAATAAAAAACATACTGGTTCCGTTTGTAAACAAATTTACAAAAAATACGAAATTTAATCAATATATGCCAGCATAGTAACGCTAAAATGGTATTAGAAGATATACCCATACCATATTTATTCTGTTTCAACAATTGGCTAAACACAATATATGAGTCTGAAAAATTTTTTCCCAAATGAAACAGATGACAAAAGACATTGAAATTATCAATTATTCTCATAATGTTTAACCAGAAAGCCATATTGATATAATCTAGTCAAAAATGCAATACCGTTCATTTATATAATTTATCTTTATATCTATTTCTTTATTATTTTAATGTTGAAAAGTAATAAAAATCATCTGCCGCATAAATACATTTGATTAAATTGCGTTGCTAAGCAACACAATATAATTTTCTTCAAATAAATTGGCGGAAAATTATTGTCTGCATAATACTATTTGTATGGAAGGTTTGCATGTATTTTAATGATATCTCTACAAACCCTGGACCTAGAAACTCAAAACGTGGACTAGTGGGGCTATTCCAAAGATACCCACAAAATTTCACAAAATTTTCTCCTGAGATGAGACACACACACACACACACACATATACATACATACAGACAGACAGATTTTCGATTTTATTTATATAGATTATTTTATTTTCCAAGAGTAGTCCTCTACCTGTGTCATACATTGAAGGTTTTTCGCATTTCCTTGAGCACTAAATGTAAAATTCCCAGATATGACTATGTGCAAGCCATTTCTGTTCCGTGTGTATAAGCTAAAATTTTACTGTATATTCAATAGTTACGATGGCAGAATGGTCGCTTATCCGTAACGTGTAACTGGAATGAACAGGGATATGTTTAAGAAGAAGCAGCATATTTTGCAACCTGAGCTTATTTCTTGCAACAGAATGTAAAAGAAAATTCATTGTCATCTCATAGCTTAGAAATCGTGCTGGGCTTCTGTCCCTGTCAAGGGAACCGGCGAGACTGTTTGCCCCATTAGTATGTGATAAATATTTCGATATTTCCTCAACTGTGTATAGCAATCACTAAATAAATTATCAAAAGTTACATTGTCTTATTCCTTTCTTTACACACCACATTTCAAAATACAAGTTAAAGGCGACCAAAAGTTCTGAAAAACTTCTTGTAAATGGCATATCAGGGAGACGCAAGGTTTGGAGTGTTGTCCTTTCTTTGACGTTTACTATTTTTATTTAGTTATTTAATTTTAAATTATAGAAAAAGTTTCCTGACTAGCTTCAAATATAATTCCTAGTCATATGATACTAAATTCAATTTAAAAAAAGTTTAAAAGTGTAAAGAATGTAAAGGTGGATTTTCAAGGGAAATCCTTAGGAGGATAATCCCCCCTAGTCGTTTGTTTGGATTTTCTCATGTTAACTTACGAAAAAATCCTAAGACCCTGGATTTTTAAATCTAGGGTAATTTTTCTAGTTATTATTTGTCATGCTCAGAAATGTTAATGTTTATGCTTTTATAAAAATGCGATAAAAAATTAGAAATATTTCTACTATATTTAAAAAGGTAATGCATTATTTATAAAAAATATTAGAAATACTTCTAATTACACTGGACTTTTGACTTTATGTGTGTCTCTGATATTAAGCCAAGTTACCTTTATGTTGTTTGGTCTTCTGAATACGAAAATAGCCGTTAAAAGGAACAATTTTAAAATATATGTAAATCAATTTTTAATACAAACCCTTTTATAATCATTCTGCCTGTTTTCATAGTGAGTTTCTGTGGTATTTCTCACAAGAATCCAACAAAATCTGAGATCATTGCATAATTCTACTTCTCTTGGTACCTTTTTTTAAGGGTAGTATAGTGTCCCGAGGAAACCGTTTTCCTGATGAAATGTTCATCACTCACAGAACTGCAGGTAGATGGGGGAAAAATCCAGGTCAAAAATGTATTTTCAAAAACATGTTGCACCCTAGTCTCTCGTAGTTCTGCAGGAGAGTTTGTAAAAACTCGCCTGCAGAACTACAAGTTTTAATCTAATTATTGAACTCATCATCTCTTTATCTTAAATTATATTTAATTATTAAACTCCTCATGTCTTTATCTTAAATTATATTTAATTATAGAACTCCTCATCTCTTTATCTTAAATTATATTTAATATTATTGAACTCCTCATATCTTTATCTCTTACTCTTTATCTTAAATACTGTATTTTCAAGAACATGTTGAACCCTAGTCCCTCGTAGTTCTGCAGGCGAGTTTGTAAAAACTCTCCTGCAGAACTACGAGTTTTAATTTAATTATTGAACTCCTCATCTCTTTATCTTAAATTATATTTAATTATTGAACTCCTCATTTCTTTATCTCTTACTCTTTATCTTAAATATTGTATTTTCTAGAACATGTTGAACCCTAGTTCCTCGTAGTTCTGCAGGAGAGTTTGTAAAAACTCTTCTGCAGAACTACGAGTTTTAATTTAATTATTGAACTTCTCATCTCTTTATCTTAAATTACATTTAATTATTGAACTCCTCATCTCTTTATCTTTTACTATTTATCTGAAATACCGTATTTTCAAGAATATGTTGCACCCTAGTCTCTCATAGTTCTGCAGGAGAGTTTTTACAAACTTTCCTGCAGAACTAAGAGTTTTAATTTAATTTTTGAACTCCTCATCTCTTTATTTTAAATACTAGAGCATGCTCTTCTCATGTCTATAAGAAGGAACTAATCTATGATTTTTAGGTTCATAGTCATGAGCAGCATGTCCAAATTAGTGAAAAATAGCTACATTTGTCTCAGAGTTGTTTCGGCTATTGTCCAGTTTTATTTTATCAATTCCTTTTAAAACACAAATATTCTTCTTTTTTACCATTTATTCTTCATAAAAAATAGCTAACAGGATAAACACCACTCAAAAGGGGCTGGGAAGGGGGATTTGAAAGGGGATCCTGAGTTCACAAACTTTTTTGAGAGATGAGAAGAGACATATTAAAAATGAGCAAATCGAGGAAAATAAAATACGATATGACCCGTAATAAATACCTATAAAGGGACCACAATATGTATGGGAGGCCCTATGGTAAATGTGAAATAATCGGTTGGAAGGAACATATCTTCTTAAGCACCCCAATTACTTCGAAATGAAAAGTTTGAGTATAAATGTTCGGTCTATCTATAGTAGAGTGTTCATTCAGGATCGAATAAAAATTATTGCATCGTCCTTGGCAGAGAAATCGGAAATTTAGAAACACGGATTTGGTAGCAAAGCGAGAAGTAAAGTATCAGTCACAAAGTTGTATCGCCTTGTGAAATTAGTAGGAATCAACACCAGAGACACGCGAAAACGTGTATATGGAAGTCAATTAATACCTGCCATACTCAATCGATTATTAGATGCGCACCAATGCCGAAATATTGTGAAACGGTAATCATATATTCACGAGCGTATGCAAATTAAGAACAGTGACGTAATATTTAATTGTAAGACAAAAGCCAGGCTATATTCCATTCTTGTGTATGCAAGTATTGCTTATTGCATCATAAGAACGAAATACATGGTGTCGCCTGGGTCCTAAATAAACGTTCGCTACGTAAATAATACATATTCAGACATCACGACCCAATTTTTGTAACACCTGTTTTGAATAAAAATAATTCCAGCTCTCCGTTTTATCCACTAATGAAGCGTGATAAAATAATTTAGGGAGGCACATAACTGGACGCCAAAATTAGCAAATAAAGCTATATATTTTAGCACGGTTACAAATAAAATAAAACTGACAGTAAACTTCCGATAATCCGCACGTTCGAAACTTTAGCAATTCCGGATTATCGGATGGCGAACTAATATCGGGCACAAAACAGAAAAAATTTAAACAAAATAATCGACAATAAATGCGATATTTTTGCCTTCAGCATTACATAGACTGAATTATCTCTGTACAATACATGGAAAAATATTTGAACTTCCATGAACATAAGTCTGCTATATAAAGGCATTTAATCAATTATAGTAAATGTACCTCCGTACATCCGAATGAACTTGAAAGCGGCTCGAGACGCGTTTCGAAACATCGGATGTCAGATAAACCGAAGTTATCACTTACTTATAGATATACACATAATGTGTCAATTCAAGAACATTTTATTCCAAAGTTAATAAGGTGCTTAATGACTTTTCTAGGATTTCCATAGAAGCATATAATCGTTAACGTCCCTAAGGGATAATTGTGTCAAGCCACAGGTTTTCAGCAACTGACAGTCACCATGGCATGACAGTAAACACACAATGTCACAAATATGTGGACTATTTGTGAATATACAATATGAACGAATTTAAAGTAAACCTATTTAGCGCCATCTGCAGAGATAACCAATAAAAGAAACATCGTCAGATTTAGTGTATATAGTGCATTTCAAATTACAAGGAATAACAATTTAAAAAATCTCCTCGCCCGGACAGGACAAAGTTACTAAAACTTCAAATAATCACTCGTCGAACATCTACGGCCGGTGTCGTATATTTGCTTTATACTATGATGTTTGCCGTATGACATTCGAGTTATGTAAATTCTCCCGCTCGCAGTGCCAACTCTGCGACTATCGTCAAGTTTTGGAACTAAACTTTTATTTCAAAAATATTTTCTTCATAGTCTGAAACGTAAATACTTCAAATATAAACGGGCGCTCCACTTTCTGGTTATCTCTGCAGGTGGTGCTAAATGGGGTTATTTCAATTTGGAACACTCTGTATGCTTCTACGGACAATCCGCATCAGAGAGGAGGTTATCCACAGAAATTTGGAATTTTTTTCATGAAAATTCTAATGTTAAATTGAAAAATTCAAATTAAACTGAAAGACATACTTCAATGGGATGCATTCTGTCGATAAATATATATATACAGGGTCTTTCAAAAGTCCGTATAAACTTTAAAAATTCATTAAAAATCGAAATACATCGCATTGAGGTATGGTTTGTACCATAAGTATTGCTAGGACGGGTTTTTTTTTTTGACGTGAAAAAATTTGTAGTTTAAAAAATCACCTATAGATGGCTCTGAACGCATTGGAAAGACAAAGAAAATAACTTACTGTACGTGTGAAATCGTGTGACAAGCCTAAGTAACCCTGAACAGGTGATAGGACCTTTTTCTTTCTTTAGATTTTTCCTAAATTGGAATTTTCGCAAAGCATCTTATGCTGATTCTCCGCTCACGTAATACAACTTCACTAACAAAGCTTTCTCGATCAAAGTTAACTGTCTCGCAAAAACTTCTTCTTTGCACCGTTTACTAATCAATCAAATGAAGAATCTACAGAACACTACAGCTCTTTTATAACAGCGCCTCATTTGCATACTTCTGGAAGATGTATTCGGGTAAGCGCCACCTATAGGTAATTTTTTAAACTACACATTTTTTTCACATCAGTCCCCCCCCCCCTCATCCTGGCAATAATTATGATACAAACCGTACCTCAATGCGATGATTTTTCGATTTTTAATGAATTTTTAAAATTTATACGGACTTTTGAAAGACTGTATTTAATTTTTTCATCAACATCTGGCCACTTTATACTTTAATTTTACTCACTTATTTATTTCAGCGGCATCACACTTAACAAAATGTATTAAAATTTGTGCTTTATACTTTGACTAGGAAATATACCCGGTGCTGCCCGGGATTTAAATGTTGGGATAAAGTGAATTAAATCATTAATTTTTCAAAGTATGACCGGACTGATTAGATAAATGAATCCCTGCTTTTATTTAAGGCCAACGCAGTGAAATTTGATTAATCGAGTTGTTGCAGGTTACTTCACAAACCTAACACCTTCTGGTCTCTTTCCTGTTTTCTCAATTTATTTTTTCTTTCAAATACTAGCCCTTTTCTTAAAACTCTAACATGAGACCAATGAACAACAGTGAACAAAAGCCAAGCCAGCCAAGACGCTTGGTTTCGGGGTACCTGCGTCTAGGACACGTAACCCCACATCGAAAATGCTGAAATGTCCATTTGTTGTAGCGGTGTTAATAGCAATGATCATAGCATATGCACTCATCTCCGTAGAGGGTGCTCGGGTTCGGTGGACTTGCTTAGCATGTTTGAAGATGGAAATTCTGTCTTGGGAGGCTGAACCCGTAAGTAGGTACTGGAAAGGAAAGGGGGCGGGGCAGGAACCAATCAGAGTAATTGGAGCAAGTTACAAGTATAAGAAAATTTACAAAAATAAGTTAAAAATTACTACAAAGAAATTTTAAGGTTATAAATAATTTACAAAATAATTTACATTTGTCTGTTTACAGTTACTATCACTATCAAGAAATTCCGTCGCTCTAGTTGTGAACAAAAAATGCCCTTTTCAGGGTACACAAAAGTCTGCTAGATGTTGTGCAGAGACTAGTACTGATTTGTACTATACAATTAAGTTACAGTTAAATTACAATTTAAATACATTTAGATTACTATTTAGATTACAATTCAATAAGTTTGAAACTTATGAACGTGGACGAGAGTACCGTAAACACGCAACGCGAGTGGCAAATGCTAGCCATACTATTGGCCCGTGACAAGGCCGTGAAAGAAGAGTCGAAAAACGCCAAGTCCTTGAATCGGAGTGGCGCCATCTATCTTCGATCCGCGCGGGTAGTTGAAAAACTAGGAGACACCCGTTTGAGGGACTAGGTATCGAAAGTACTAATCGTTAGAATCGTACAGAAACAATTATTTGGTGATTAAATAACGTATAGCAGATGGCGCCACCAATTCAGAGAAACTGTAGGGAATTTACTTTTAAACAAAGCGTGAAAATTGCTTTAATTTCAGCAACGAGCAATAGATGGCGCCAACAATCCAATTCCGGCCCAGTTTTGACTATTAAAGTCCCAAAAACATTGACCTTGGCTTTTATTCCTTAAATATTGATCTTAGACATATATAATAAATTACAAAGTTGTGTAAAAAAAAAGGTACAGAATTTTATTAAATCGATTAAAATTTTCAAGGGAATTAAATTTTAAGAAATACAAAATATAAATTTTTGTACGGCCCCCGTACAAAAACATTTCCAATGAGTAAAATGTGCCCCATGCACTAATAAGGTGATGTACAAAATTTCAGCAATTTATCATAAAAAGTCCCAGAGGTATGAAAAAAATGCTGACTTAAACCACTTTTCGATGCAACGACACGTGGAGAAGCACTAGACAACCCGAATTATTCATTTCGAAAAAATTATTTTTCAAGTCCAAATATTTAATTAAAATGGACACAAAAAATGCTTGTTTCGGAAACACGAGATAGCTTTTATTTATAAACTCGTGTTATTTGGACTACAAGCATAAAGATTGAAAAATTAGATAGGAAACGAAAATACCTGAAAATACTCTTCAAATATACTACCTTTTACTTTCTTTTTTTCCTTCATCTTTGTGAAGGGGGCTTAACGGTAACTTGCTGAAAACGGACAACAAATTAGGTGAGAGCTTGATTCCACAGAAACTTATTAGTTGGTTAGATAAAAAATAATGCACGGAAGCGAAAGTGTCCATAAAATTAGATGATAATTCAAAGTTTGTCTACATCGAAAGTGCCGATTTACACCTCTTAATATCATAGATCAATTCCACAAGGTATATAGCTGCGCAGGTAGGATCATAAAAGTTAAAAATGTCTAGACTCTGATCAAGCATAGTTCCTGGTTGTTTTTTTTAATTTTTTGACATTTCCCTCATACTTTCTGCGGATTTCGTTGTATTGAGCACAGATGTGAATCAAATGTTCACGGGCTTCAGGAACTTGGCATTGGGTTAGTGATGGGGTTCAGTTAAGCTTTTAAACTGTTGGTGATGTAAGATTTAGTCCGAATTTTCATAAGAGTTGTAGAATCTTTTCTCGATTTGACTGTTTTGTAAGCCTTTTTACTATACGGGTTTATGTATGGGAATTTTGAATGAGATTTTGAGTTTTTCCATTTTTGATCCCAACATGTTTTCTGTCTATGTTTATCAGTTTCTTGATGCCTGAATACATGCAGATTCCCAGAGTTGGACATTGCGTGTTATTAGCGGCATTTTTTGCCAGTTCATCTGTTTTTTCGTTGTGGTGAATGCCGGAGTGTCCTAGTACCCATATTAGTTTTATTTTCGCCTTTTTTGATTTGGTTTTTATTTTGGCTCTTGTATATTTGATAAGGTCTTCAGCTTTTTTATTATCATTTGCAAGGGCTTCTAAGACACTTTTGTTATCAGAGATGATCGTGTATTTCCCTTCGTCTATTAGGTAGTCAACTGTACAAATTATTGCTGCGAGTTCTGCGGTAAATATGGCGCATATTTTGGTGAGGGGAATACTTCTCGTGATTTGTTCGTTTTGGTATATACAGAAATCTGTTCCTTTTATGCTTTTGGATTCGTCTGTCCCGATCCATTGCGTTTTTCCTTCTTCTTCGTTCTTAAATTTGCTAAATAGGATTGGTGCTTCCCCTGCAGAAGATTTTTGGAAATCGAATTTGCCAATGTTTATGTCTAAATTATAATCGTCTCAAGGTGGAATTGGATCAGGAAGGTAGTTCATGTTCGCACCTAGATTTTCTTCTTTTATCAGTGTTATTATGTTATCCACAGTTCTCTTTGGCCACTTCAGATTGCTTAGTCTTATTATTTGCAACTGTTCATGAATTGTTTTAATGAGCCCTCTTTTTCTCCTTATGAGTTCGTCTTTGAGCAAGAACTTTCCACAGCTTGAAACTTTTCTCAGTTCGTTTTCTAGTATTTCTGCCTCTATACGCATTGCTTCTGTAACAGCCATCTTTGGAACTCCTAATTCTAATCGTACTGCGATATTTTCGAGGATAGTATATTTTCCCATAATATTATTTGTTTCTTCCATGCGAACAACGTTGGCATAGTCTAACTTAGCTAATAAAACTTGACGTACTATTGTTAGAAGGCATTCAGTGTTCAGACCCCTTGTCTGACCGGTTAGCATTTTTATTGTCTCAATAATGTTTTGAACCTCCAATATTATATATTCCTGATGTTTCTGTCATTTCCAGTTTTCGGCAATTAATAGATCCAGGATTTTTATTTCCTTTACAAAAGGTATCTTTCCTGTGAAAAGGAATATGTCTGGCTTGAGGATACTTCTTTTTGATGTAAGATTCATACTTTTCGATCCTCAACTGAAAATTCCTTATCTCATTCTGATCCCCAACATTCCAGTTTTTGAATGACATGCCTTAGTTCTTTGATGCATCTATTTTCCTTGTTGTCACTGATTATAACTGTTGCGTCATCTGCATATTGGAATATTTTTCCGTTTTCTCCGAAGTCATCTCCCATATCACATGTTGTTGTTGAGACCCAGACCGTCCGACCTACCAGAAATGTGTAAGGTAACTGTTTGGACGGGCGGGAAGTGCCACCGAATTTAGACCGGAACCCAGTGGGGGAGGCATCCACAGGGACCGCACCCTCCTCCCCCTACCACCAACCTCACGGAAGGACTTACGGACCCACATGTTAAACGTGATTGTACTCCGCATGAACACGGCAGCAGTTGTGGCAGCGCCCCCATATCACTTGTATATAAGTTAAATAAAAATTAGGACAGCACAGACCACTGAGGTAAACAACAGTTGTTGTTTTGTTCCTAGTTTCTACTCCTCGCCATTTTACTTTCATTTCCCGATCGGTGAGAAAGTTGTCCATCTAATCATGTATTCTTCGCATCCCTTGTCCTTTAATTTTCGTAGCAATTTTTTGATGCTCACATTGTCGTAGACTCCTTTTATATCCAAAGATAAAAGGATCACATAGTTCTCGCTCCTCTCTTTTGTCTTTGAGTTGCGCGATTTCGAAGATACAATTAGTTGTGTCTTTTTTCGGGCGAAAACCATAAATATGTTCGGGAAGAATGTTATTGGTAGTCTCCCACCATTCCAATCTCCTTAGTAAAATTCGTTCCATGACTTTGGCGACTTGTGATGTAGATTAATAGCTACTAAGTTTGCTTTTAACTTTGCCGTTATTATAGATTGGAACAGTAATAGTACTTTTCCAAGCTTTCGGAACATTTATTTGATTGTTTCAAATATTGGTTTAGCATTCTTTGCATCCAATTTTTAATTTCCAGTATACTATATTTTAGGGCTTTGGATTCTATCCCGTCTGGAATTGGGGTCTTGTCATTTAGGTCTTGTATTCTGTGTTCAGCTATTTTTTTCTTATTTCCGGGTGGCTCATTTGGTTGGTATTTTTCTGCCTGATTTGCTTCTCCTAGTTTCGTTTTGGCATAGTGTTCTAGAAATTGATTAGCTTGAATTTTAGGATCTACTGTCTCTTTTCCGTCATGATATAATATCCAGTTTGTATCTTGCGGTACTCTGCCACGCCAGGTTTTGAAATTGTTGAAAAGACGAAAATAGTCCTTTGGGTTTGTTATCTCTTTGAATTTATTCTCCCAATAAGTCCTTTTAGCTTTCTTCAGAGTCAATTTATATTTAGCCAAGGTTCTTTTATATTCAATCCAGGTGCCATCACCTATATTTCTTCTAGCTTTTCAAAAAGCTCTTCTGACCATAGCTCTTTGCCGAGCGCACCCTGGAGTCCACAAGTCAGAGTTGTCTATGTATCGTGTCGCAGGCCAATTATTTGTTTTGCACAGGTTTCTTTGGCCCTTGTCACGCTCTCGTTAAAATTGGCAATGTCTGTTTCAATATCCTGAGCTTCCTGGGTAGGTTTAAATTCACCTATTTTTTATGGTATGCTTTCCAGTCTGTATATATTTTCAGTCCGGCTTGTCTTCCATTCTTTTCATGGATTGATTTTAGCAGTACCGGAATGTGGTCACTGCAGTAGGTCAATTCCAAAGTAGTCCAGTTGAGTTTAGGAGTTACTGAGTAGTCCAGTGAGACGACTCAGTGAGATCGAGTCCTGACACTTGTGATTTGCTTCTAATGTATGTGACGGTATCCGTATTTAAAAGTACACAATAGTTTTCGTTTATCCATTTTTGCATCCTCTGTCCACTAGGATTAGGGACATCATTACCTTTGCCTCCGATTTTTACATTTAAATCTCTATAAATGATACAAGGGGACTCCCAGGCATTTTCCAATATTTTTAATTCCTCCAATTGAAGAGTTTTTGGTCTCCTGTAGACATTTAAACCGGCGTAAGAATTTTTATCTACCGTGATCTTAATTTTTTGGATTTCCATATTGCTATCTGATGCCAAGGTTAATAGAATTAACAGGTTGTCTCGTTCGCTATTCCCCCCATGGTACCATTTCTGGGCGAGCTGTGACGTCACTGCTAGACCTTCCGTTCTGTTGACAAGCGGCGCTTCGTTGAAAAACGTTGGAAAACAGCACGGTTTTGTTTTAAAATGCCTTGCTTTAAACATCAACGAGAGACATGAAATGTTTCCTAAAATAATGTGATAATACTGAAATATGACAAATGAACTCAAATTTGAATTCAAAACGAACTAAATTGCTGTAATTAACGGATGAAGAAGTCAAAAACAGCCGTTTGACAAATTATATATTAAGACAAGGATATGATTTTCCGGGTGATTTCGTATAACAAATACATTCATCTTCTTTTTTACACAAAATTTACATATTTCATGTGTAAATTGATAATTTTTATTAATATTTTTACTCACAAATATATTGCATGAATATGGATTTTAATATAGTATTTTTTAACAATTACTTTTACAACACATTAAAGATTTTAAACGAAATATCCCGTTCAAATTCATTAAATAGAGACTGTGCACTTTACTGTCTGTATTTTCTATTAAAGGTTTGAAATAGGATACAACTGATGAGAAATATGTAAAAATAGAATTAAATAATATTTATTTCTATAAAACTCTCCATATTATCTTTATCAATTTGCAATTAAATTTCTATTTCTTTAAAAATTGGATGATTTAAAATTTCCTGCATATAAATGCTATGGCACTTATTCTATCGAGTAAGCGTACCATTCCGTTCCTAATAGTTCCTATACAAAAAATATTTGAACTTTATAATTTTCTGAAAAATGTCATCGATTTGATTTTAAAATATTTAGATTGTATCATTGCATGCACAATGCATGTAATTAATATTTTCATTTTATATGCTTAAAGAAAACCCCGTTTCTATATATTTAATGATATACATCTGCTGTTTAATTTTGTTTATTTGAAGTTTTTGTGAATTCATTTAATTTCTTTTATGGTATAGATATTACCGTAGAATTCAGTCAATCAGCACTTTAAAATGCGACAGAAAATCGTGGAAAATAAAAGGGGGGGGGGGGTTAGGGAGTATCATCTAGAATTTTATGCTAAAAGAAACAAAGGCTATTTTTATCATTTTATTCGACGACGAATTTTTTTTCTCCGAAATTTGTCCAATATTTATGGGGAAGGAGCTTCAAACTAAAAAGATTCCATTCACCGTTTGCTTTAAAATAAATAGGGGTAAATGTATCATTTTAATGCGACTAAAAATTTATTTTGCTTTTACAAAATTATCCATAAAATTACACTTGTTTCTTTTAACTTATGAATATTCCTTTTTTGAACAAAAACCATTTTTATTGAATCGAAACTACTCCGTCTTACTCATGATGAAGTCCTTCAATTTGACGAATCAAGATATAAATGCCTTAGCAAAAACTTTATTAACAAATTTACTAACAAAAAAAATCTTAACAAACTACATTTGACGTGACTAATAATTATTATTGCAATGATTTGATAAAATATGTGTTTTCAAATTTAAATCAATTACTGTTTTTTCTTCAGATGATTTTGAAAGTTTCCTGACCTTCTCTCAAATCCAGACGATATATTTTTTCTAAAACATGTAAAATTTTTGAACTAGACAAAAGCTATGCATTCATTGCCTGGAAATAATATTTATTCTAATTTATACTGCGTTATTCATGCCTGTAAACTTCGGAATACAGTCAATATTTAAATGATGACTGATTTGCCACATTTAGATTAGAAATATATATATTTATATCCTTCTCAAACCGATTCACATAACACACCTAACAGCTACTGGCTCTTCTCTGATCATTCACTATTTTTTTACACATAACTTTTGCTCATTCAATTATCTTTCAACATAGCATTCAGTAATATTTGTATAAACTTCACTTATGTTAAAATTTTAATAGCTTCCACTCTCATAAAAAAATTGCTATTTCTTTTCATATGTACGAATTTATTTTCATAAACTTCACATTACTATGCATGTACTGTTTTATTTTATTCTATATTGCTTGCACACCGTTACTATTAGATAAATATTTAAATAGTTTCCGATCAACGTTTCTCAATAGTTCTTCTCGCCTCTGTCAGAGAATGGGTCTAGCTAAGGCTCCTCTACATACGAGCTGACTCATCAAGCATATTGAAGCCCATCCTAGCTGGAAACGCAATCCATTAGCATTAGCTCTATTCGTATTTCCACTTTAGGAAATATTATTGAAATAATTATAGGTAGTTGTTCTGCACCAAACTGCTCTAACCATTCTAGAAAGGATTTTAGGCAATTTCGTTTTTCTAGAAACGAAGAAAGAAGAAAACAATGGCTAATAATCGGGAGATAATTGGATACTCGGTACTGGAGCATACTTTTGCGAGGTCAGTTCTACAATATTCTAATTGAAACTTCTTTTTTTATATAAATTATTTATTTCAAACCGTTATTTTATAATTTTTGTAACTATAATATGAATTATTAATAATGTTTAGTTGTTATAATCTTATCTTAGGACACTTGGTTTGTAATATAAACATCACCTTGAATGCATTATACTGTCTTCCAAACCTAAAAGAAAATAGCTTCAAATTATATATATATATATAATTTGAAGCTATATACATATATTAAAGATTTATTGCTGTTACACTAATATATTTCAAGTTTTATACACTTTGTTGTATTTTTAGATTATAATGAATCACAGAATTGGTGAATCCTACTATCAACAAACTGTCGCCAAGTGGAAATCTTGCCATGTTATAGTAATTATGCAAACATAAGCTAAAATGGTAAATAAATCGAAATACGTTTATCATAATAGCTACTTAATGAACAACTATTGTTTGAAAATCTTTGATGAAAAAAAGCCGAGCTCAGTAGGGTTATTATTAGTATTTTCCTCTTTAAATACAAAGTAGTTAACAAACTTTCAAATATGTGAGGCAAACATTCACACATGCTATTAAAAAAAACCTTTTATGATAAACGTATTCGATTTATTTACCATTTTAGCTTATGTTTGCATATTTACTATAACATGGCAAGTTTTCCACATGGCGATAGTTTGTTGATAGTAGAATTCACCAATTCTGTGATTCATTATGATCTAAATATACAACAAAGTGTATAAAACTTGAAAGATATTGGTGTAACAGGAATAAATCTTTAATATATATATATGTATAATTTGAAGCTATTTACTTCTAGGTTTTGAAGACAGTATAATGCATTCAAGGTGATGTTTACATTACAAACAAAGTGTTCTAAGATAAGACTATAACAACTAAAAATTATTAATAATTCATATTACAGTTACATAAATTATAAAATAAGTGTATAAAATAAATACTTTATATAAAAAAAGAAGTTTCAATTAGAATATTGTAGAACTTACCTCGCACAAGTACGCTCCAGTACCGGGTATCCAATTATCGCGCCGACTATTTATTAGCCATTGTTTTCTTCTTTCTTCGTTTATATGAAAGCGAAATAGCCAAAAACCCTTTCTAGAATGACTAGAACAGTTCGGTACAGAACATCCACCCATAATTATTTCAATAATACTTAATAAAGTGAAAATGCGAATAGAGCTAATGCTAATGGATTGCTCTTCCAGCTATGGTGGGCTTCAATATGCTTGATAAGTCAGCCTGTAGTAGAGGAGCTCTAGGTCTAGCAGTGACGTCACTCGTCTTTCCTTCCTGAAACACGTTTTCTCCCGAACGAGACAACCTTATATATAAGATATTCTACGGACCTTGATCTGATGCTACCTTTATGGGCTCGATTTTGAAGCTGAGGTCATTCTTTACTGCGATGAGCAAGCCATCCCCTGGGGTAATGCCCTTCCGATTTTTCTGGTAAATTAAGTAACCTCTTAATTTAAAGATTGATTTGAGCCAAGTCTCCTGTACCGCAATGACTTGTGGGTCGTGCTCGTCAATTAAATGTTGCAAACTATCTTTGTTGGCAGCGATCCCTCTAATGTCCCATTGGAGAATACGCATTGTCACAAAATCCGCGAGTGGAAGTATACGTTGATAACAAAATAACTTTGGCTAGGGGTAGAATTCCCGGGAAATCCATTGCAGTGCCAGAAAGAAATTTTAGATCAAAATTGAATGCCTCCGGCCTGGCACTTGACCCCAGGAGGAGAAGAGATAACCGGGTTATCGTCTGATTGGTCCTACAGAGTAGACCCAGTGAAAATGTATTTGAGTGATTTCCCTGTTGAACTTTTTGTGTCTTACAGAGATCTTGTGTACTCCTTTCCCGCGGTCTTTCAGTTCTCTTATTTCATTTCTCATTTTTTTATTTTCTATTCTAATTTGATTGAGCTGTTCATTTTGATGGTGGTTTATTTTGCTTAATTCATTTATCCATGCTTCTTGCTTTTTAATGATATTTGCAAATTGCAGTTCTACTTGTTTACTTTTTTTCTCGTTATTAGCCACCTGGTTTTGAACTTGTTCCAGTATTGCCGATAAATGTTCGACTTTAGTTTCAATTTCTTTCACGGCAGTGGGTGGGATTTTTAATGCAGCCGTACATAGTTGAGTTTGGCTTGTCATCGCCTTGGCATAAGTTTTTCTCTCTGTAAGGAGTCGTGCTACCTTTAATGGTATTTCCTCTGTTTTTGGTCTTACGTAGGCTTGTGTTTCTTTTTTATAATTTTCACATATTTTGCTATTCAATAAGTATTGTTAGCCACAACAAAAGCATATTGCCCCGTTTTCTTTGCATTCCTCTAATTTGTGATCATCTCCACATTTAGGGCATTTTATGACACTTCTACATTTTGTGATTGAGTGACCGTACTTCAGACATTTACTACACATCCGGGGAAAATCAATGAATGGGGTGGCTCATATTTTGAACCAATATATGTTTACTCTGTCGCGAATATATTTTTACCCAGTTCGCTTACTAAGACAGTAGTGGTCAATTCAGTAGATCCGTGTTTTGTGAACCTAGTAATTCTCAAGCAGGTTATTCCTTCGACTTGTAGCTCTTCTTGAATGTATTTTAATGGTATGTTTATTGGAACTCCTTTGAGTACATATTTGGTACACAGGAACTCTTCTATTGCTCTTGCTTCTATATTTCTATCACATAAATGAATAATTTTCAAAACACTTACGGCGCTTTCCACATTGTCTGTAATGATCACTATATTTCCATTTTGTGTTACACTGAGTTCTTTAACATTTTCCTCAATTATTTCCCCTTCGATATCTTCTTTTAATTTTGTTAGTTGAGTAGTAAGTATTGGGTCCGTCTTCCCTTTTAAGATAATTCCAAATGTCTTGACGCCATTGCTTGCTGCAATGCGAAATTTATCTTCTTCACTTACATTTGTAAACAGTTGGTTATTCCCTTTTGGGTAGACATCTTTCGCTGTACCATCGCCAGATGCAATTGTGTGATCAACTTCCATAACACATGGTGCCCGCTGATCATCCGGCAGCAGGCCCAACATAAGAAAATTAACTAAAATTAACAGACACCTGGTCAAAATAAACACTGATAAAAAGGTTGACTAAATAAAAAGCACAGCTGAAACTTTTCAGCGCTATTTAAATATAAGAAAAATCTATCTCAGCCGACAGACTCAATTTTAACCTCCTAATGACCAAACGCTCAGCTGTTCAATCCCCCTTTAAAAGTCAAAATTCATTTACTACCTAGTCGAGCATTAAATGACAAGACCAATGTTGCCATACGCTAAAGATAAAAGTAGAGATCTACCGTTGCCAATTGTGAGTAACAAATAACAGCATTGCGTAAAGGCAGTACAACGTGATATTCTACAGTAAAAGCTACAAAATTAAAGGGCAAGTAAAATAATAGAAAACATAAAGGCATAGGTATAAGTGGATGTTAAAACATAGCAATGTAAATTCAAGAGAATGTAGATGTTCGGCTGAAATAAGATACTAAAGAGAGAATTTTAAGCTAATCGAAACGTATTAACTATACTATTTACTAAATATTCTGGATATTCATATAATTTGCTGGTAATATTTAGGTTATTAATGTGCAAAGCATGAAATTTTTTATCTGATAATCTATAAATTCAAAAAAGTTGATTAAGTATAATATTTCTAAACAATTGAATCGAGTTGCAGGAATTAATGATAATATTTTATTAATGTTGAATTTAAAATAGTCCTTTTTGTCATATAAATTAGTAACTATACTATTAGTAGGTTCAATTATTAGATTTAAAACCAAATAATTAATATTATTACTAATAGTAGTTTCATTAGGTATTAATTTCAAATTATCTGGATAGAAACCTATATCTGTGACATAATTATCAGTAAGTACTAAACATATCAGATCAATAACATATCTGTAAATTTTATATTCTGTTGAAGTAAAGGATTTTTCATAATGATATAGATATAAATTAGCAAACATACTGCTACTGAAGCCACCTTGTGGAACCCCTGAGACTTGTAAGTATAATTTATTACCTTGAAATATATAATTATTAAAAAGGACAAAGTGGAGAAGTTTAGAAAAATTGGTAAATATAGTTTGAGTAGATTGATTTGTAATATAAGCATTATATAGAGCTAAAATTACATCATAAAGATCAGAGATCTTAATATTATTAAATAGATCATTAAAATCAAAAGTTTGAAATCCTATTATTTTACCTTGTGATTTTAATTTATTCTTTAATTCGTTACTATTTTTTAGAATAAGGTAGTTATATATTATTAGAATAACGTAAATTATTATTTATTACATTCAAATAATTTAGTAGTAATTTAGTCGCAGTAGTAGAGTAAGAATAAAACAGTTCTAAAATTAATAGGATTTTTATGAAATTTAGGATTAAGCATAATATATGGAAATTTCAAAAATTATAATTAGTATCTAAATCACTATACATATTAATAATTTTCAATTTGATACTATTTATAGAGTGTGAATCAAGTTTACATAGACTATTATTTTTTAAATAATCTAACATATACTGTATATAGAATTTTTTACAGATAATAGCATAATTATTGAGGCCTTATCAACATAAGTAATAACAAAATAACTTTGTAAATCATTAATAGATTGTTTTGTATTATGAATATTATATATAGATCTAGACAAATTAATTCTACAAATGGTATTTTTAATAGATTTTAATAAAGTAAATTTCCACATATTAAATGCCTCTAAATGCTGAGCATATTTAGAAACTAATATATAAATATATTTAGCTAGGTTAAGATTTATTGACATTAAAACATTATTAGAGTTATTAAAAGATGGTAACCTGAATGTTGTACCAAATGACATTATGGTTTTAAAGATTTGTTTTTAACAATGGCTAAGTCTCCAGTAACTATATGCCCCAAGAAGTGTAGATGTATAAATTTAGCATAATTATCAACATTACAAATACATTCATTATCTAAATTTGTTAAGGAATCTTTAACAATTTATTGAGATTGTGAAATTTAATTGTAATTAAAAATTGCTCTTCCAGTAGGCTTGTTGTATTTTAAAGTCTTAGTAACATTCAAATCATTAATTGGCAATAAATGTTGAAACTGATTTAATTTATCCGTAAAACTAATAGAATTATAAATAGGATGCTTAAAAGAAATTACACAATAAGAATTAGAACTATTATAATTATGAAACTAATTAGGATTTACCTTTAAATAATTTGATCTAGTAATAAGCAAATCATAGAAAATATGACTAAAATGTTCATTAGTTAGATTTAATTTTAAGAAAATTTCATAAACTTTATTTAAATGTTTTTTATTAACCGCAAAACCCATGATTTTATTAATTTTCATTGAAATGTGTTGTTAAATTGATTATGTAAACTTTTAATCTCAGCTTTATATTCATGATGATTGGTGCTTCCTTTACCTCGTTTAAATCTTTTGAGTTTGACTGATTTTCTATTTAAATGGGGATTCAAAACAGGTGATTAAAAATAAATATTTATTATCTACAAAATTATTTTTTACAATATTACCATTGTGATATAATTGATTTAACCCATATGGAAAAAGAGTACAATTTCATTTAATATAAAAATTTAAAAAAAAAAAATTCTATCAGCTGTATTAGTTTGTATATCCAAAATATGTGTAGTTATATTTTCAAAACCGTGTTTAGCAAAGTGTTTATATTCTATTTTATTAGAAGTAGGAAGAAAATTATTATTGAGGATATATTTTTCGACATGATCTCTGTGAACATTCATAATGAATATCATAGATGAATAGGGTTACTGGTTTGTCCTAAATAAGATAATTACAAATGCTACAGGATATTTTGTAGATGCAA
This sequence comes from Amaurobius ferox, assembly GCA_951213105.1. Lineage (NCBI taxonomy): Eukaryota > Metazoa > Arthropoda > Arachnida > Araneae > Amaurobiidae > Amaurobius > Amaurobius ferox. The sequence continues at coordinate 83,953,742 of OX578141.1, read as the reverse complement.
TTAAAAATTTTACAGAAAGATTTATGGCTATTTTGATTCGTTATTGGAGTGTTAGAAGCAAATGGGTAGGTTTTGCAATTTTTAGTCTTACATTTATTGAAGTTTTAATTTTTAGCTGGGCAATTATTATATTCAAAATTATGCATGACACTATTTTGGTAAATTGATATCGGTCTAGACAATTCCCAACATGAATCGAAAATACCGGACAATATCTATCAAATTGTATAATAATAAGTGTATATATATATATATATATATATATATATATATATATATATATATATATATATATATATATATATATATGTCGGTCTCTAAATCGTATAAGTCGTGTAGTTCATAAGTTCATAATAGTATAAGAATAATGATTAGTATGACAATATAACATATAGAGTATAATATAAATGAAATAAAATAATTGCTTATAGATAACACTGTATAAACAAATAAGTCCATGCAAAACATAATACTAATGTTAGTATGGAGGATATTACAAAATAAAAAGAAAAGGTTTAACTATATAGTCACAATCAATTATATAGTTTCAATCAAACTATTAACTATATAGTTACAATCAATTATATAGTTTCAATCAAACTATTAACTATATAGTTACAATCAAACTTGATTAAATGAAACACTGGGTATTATAAAGCATGGTGTAAATCTTGAATTCACATATAATCCTATCCAATTATGTAATAATAAAAAGTTTGTACTGAAAAGTACAGTTTATAAAAATAAAAAAGGGATTTCAATATCACAAGTACTAAAATCTCATTAGAAATTATCCAGTCATAAAATCAAAAAATTATAAAATAGTAAGTAGAAATAAAGATAGATGGCAGCACTAGAATTTTTAACGACTAAAATTAGTTTACAAATTAATTATATATAAGTATAATTGCAATATATTTAATTATAATTAGTAAACTTAACTAAATTAATAATATTTAAGGAAGAGTACGATTTATAATTCAAATAACGCATTTGTAATTATTAACTTAAGCAAAAAAAAAATAAAAAAACAGGAGAATGAACCACAGAAATCTTCAATTAATAGTGGACGAAAGTAGAATTGAAAATAATAATTAAAAAATATATATATTCTATTACTAAATTTAGCTCTACTGCAGCATAAATTTGAATAGATTCAAAAATGAAAATTTCTTTAATACGAAGCTTACAAAAGGAGTTAAAGGACCTTTTGCAAATATGAATAGTTAGAAATACTAGTATTTATTAGAGTAATAAGTTATAACAACAATGCAATATATATTTAATTTATTGCACAAATGAAGCTTATAAATAAAAAGGTGTCAATAATAAATTATTAAATGAAAATCCGATGATATATATATATATATTAAATCAAAATTGTTAAAGAGAAATTTAAATGAGTTGAATGTGACAGCTGAGGTGGGCAGCACATGATTTTCCCAATATAATGCAATGAATTGACTTCTTTCACAGTAAAAAAATGATGAAAATATCCAAGGTACAGTATATGCAGGGCCCCCACAAAGGGGGGGGGGGGTCAGTTGGTACCCTTCGACCAGAGATATAGGTAGACTGCGCATTGCTATTCAGAAGAGATTGAAAACATGACCACTGCATGTATCACGTGACTTATGGTCGAACACTCCCAGACTTGGCGACTTATTGCCGCGCTTGGCGCTTTAAAATAATTTTTTTTTCACTGGAGTAAAATAGTGCTGAATACCTCTTACGTTTCTGATGTATTTAAAAATACATATTAGTTAGGTCCTAACTGATCAAGTTCTATTAATCACAGTAACATGAAATTCGACATGTCGTTTTCTTTTCTGATATATTTTAATTTTCTAGCTAGAAGGTCCAAATTTACTATTTCGTTGTCTTTTATGGTGCATATTGATTTCTTAGATTTTGAACCTTATCGGGCTAGTCCGTCCTGGGCCCGCCATATACATATACTCATAATTCCGAAATAACTCGTGATCCGTTGTATCTAGAAAGATTATATCATATTTAGCATATGATTATATTTCATGGTATATTTTAATTCATTGGATTTTGAATTATCGGAACAATTAAATTCATCTACTATCCCAGCCCGTCCAGGAACCGTTAGAGAAATGCATTGAGGAACAACTTAATGTTAGTCTGAGGAATAACTCGGGAACCGAAGCAAACATTTTGTATGCTGCTGTATCCATATATTTAAGTCACATATAACTCTAAAAGGGTGTACTTGAAAAGAAAATACATTTTTACTTGTTTTCAATTCAATTAATAAAATCATTTGTTAAATTGTCCTTAATTTCGAAAAAAGCATTAATCATATTATTTAAGGTTGTTGATGTTTAATATTAATGCATCACCATTTTAATAATGAATAAAAAACTTTTATGAAGTTTGAAATTTTAAAAATATACATTCAGTCATTAGAATTACCATACCTTTTAGTGTTTTAAAAGTGCCGCTAAAATTATTTTCTTATTTCAGTAAAACTTTATTTTTAATAAAATGCTTTTATCTTTGTGCAAACTGAAGTGAAAAATTGGCATTGAGACAATGCCAATTTTCAACTTTAGAAATATAGATGAGCATTATACAATTGTAACTATTCAAAATCTTGAATATTATTCCCAGATTATGAAACAGTTACTTTATATTCCTTGCCACCCGCCCCCCCCCCCCCCCCAAAAAAAAATATTGCTTTTAAAAATATTTGGACACAATGTTATTATAATAAATCAAAATGCTGCTTGTAAAGCATTAACTTGCAAAAGTTAATGACTTTAACTTTCTAGTAAAATGGCTTTATTAATTCATATTTATCAATAGAACAATACCCTGTTAAATGCTGGGAAGGAGTGGGGAATGAATAAACATTTTAAACGCAATTTTAAAACATTTTCACATTCAGTTGCTCACTGATCAAAAATATTATTACTTTGACATAATTAAAAGGATCAAAGAACGAAGTTTCAAAGAGCTAAATAGAATCTATAGGACAATAATTTCTTCATATTTAAAATTATTTTTAATTTTTAAATATGTGTTATGAAATGTCTTATATTTATGTTGTTGCATCCCAAAATTTAATATTTTCACAATCCCAATTTTTAACATAATGGAATGATATCTTCGCATTCTAATTTAAAAAAAAAAGTTTGAATCTTTTATGAATTTACCCGGCGACTCATTATAAGTGTTTTTTTTATTATTTAAAATCTCATTCTTTGCTTTACATATTCATCAGACAGTGAGACACTTTAGATTTCTTCATTTTTAAGATATGGAAAAAAGCCAAAGTTGAAAACATAAATCAGTTTTGTTCCCAAGTTTCTGTAAAAAACATCCTTATCCCCCCACCGACTGTTTAAAAAATTCCAGCCTTTATAGAACACTAGGCATAACAAATAATTGTTTAAAATGACTAAACGTTAATTTTTTTTTCATTTAGCCTACTTTGATGCAATTTAGCATATTTTGATACAATTTAGCATATTTTGCACATATAGCACAATTTAGCATATTTTAATGCTTAAAACTTTTCTCTATTCAGTTGTGTTTCTCACATATTTCTTCATCTTTGGGAAAACCAATAAAAATAATAGAAATTAGCTAACATTTTAATTAAAGTTTTAAATGCACAAAAACTGAATTGAAAAATAGCTTTGTATATTTTATTGCACTTATCATAGATAAATATTAGGAATTTTATATGGTTACTTTATACATTTTATAATCACAAAAAAATTTTCAAATCGCATTTTAATTGCTCAATTTCATTTGATACACTACATATACAGTTAAGGACTTTTTTGAAATGTTTAACGAGTATTTTTTAATGTACATACAAAGACAGTTAATACTAAAAGAATGTGTAAAAAGTAATTGTTTCTGCTACAATTCTCAAGAAAAAATTATATTTACGGCCATACACTGTATTTATTTTTATAAGTCTGGAAAAATATAGCTCAGCAAAAAATATCAATTTTAAATGTGTACTTACTGATAATTATATAAATTTCTTGGGAGTTATTAATCATTTCATAGCATTATATGGCATGAAAACATTGTCAGGGAAAAAGAGTATGAAAATGTAAACAATCCAAGTTGGCGTAAAAAAAATGTCGCCAAGAGAGGAAACTAAGCGTAATAAAAGTTTGACCTTTATTTTATTTTTTCTCTTCTAATTTTAAGCATTTATAGAGGTATAGTTTATGAAAGTACACAAACATATATAAAATATTTTATTTAAAAAATAATTACAAGGCTATACATTATTTACAAAGCCAGAAAATCTGCTTTTATTATAGGAAGACATGGTCGTACATGCCAATTAACTCTATATTTTATATAAAATATCTTTTAAAATGAATGGAAACGACTTACCTGTGAAACGTAGTGTCTCCACCTTTGATAAACTTTGACGTACATCCATATGCAGCGCAGGATATTACCATATTTTGCTTAAAAGTAAAAGCAAACGTGCGATGTGCCTTCTCGCTTTCGGAAACGTAATACAATTGCAATGGAAGGAGGGATGCGCAAGAAAATATGCGCGTAGGGGAGTGCCTAAGTCATGTGACTTAGTTAAGTGGTCACGGAAAGGTTGCCATAAGTCTCTCTACCTGTATATCACCTCGATGGTCCAGTCTACGGACCCTCTTTTGCGGTTCTGGAGGACATTCTGGGTAGATGCCTGAAGGCAGAGTGTTGTATAATGTATATCATCCAGGGTCACCTTTGAAAGACCTTTTATCTAGCAGAATGTTTCTAAGCTCATGTGAATAGGTCCTATGAAAATAAAGTTGCTCCGTTTGTGTTGATGAGATCTCAGCATAAGGACGTGAAAATTTATTTGTCGGTAATATTTTATCACTCATATAAATGCTTAAATTACTTATTTGTAATTAAAATAGTGTTTAGCATAGGGGGTTGATATTAAAGTATGTTTAAATTAATTCTTATAATTTATTCAACATTATTTTTAATTGCTTTAAAATCTTGATCTTAGAATGAACGTTATTTATTTTATCAGAATTTTATATAGTTTTGTAAAATTATTCTTGTAAAATATTTGTGTATTTGAAATTTGTATAAAACTCTCGGATGGATTTAGTCATTCCAAACCCCCCAAAAACAACCAGTAATTCAATATTATCTGGGAGTATAATATCTCTCAAACAAATTGAAATAATCAAACAAAATGTCGTACGATTATTTTATCGCCTAAACATAACAATCCTATTGATTTTCAGTGAAGTCAGACCAAGAGAAGGCTTTTTCAAATATTTATTTCTAAAACTGAAAATTCACAAAATAATAATGTTACCCATATATGTACAGAAATGGCTATTTAATATTGAATTTTTTAATTTAAAAAACAAATGACATCATTTACGGGATTTACCGTCGTCTAGACATAAACATTTTTTTATCCGTGTTAAAAAATTATAAAAAGTTAAATATGATATTTATTATCAACTGGGTGGATACTTTAAGTACTTCAATCGGAAATAAATTGAAAATGTATTTAGGATTTATCACAAACCACTTTTGAGATATTAGAAATTTTACTTTCCTCACAAAGAGCGTAATGCCTCTCAAGAGAGTTAAACAATTTCCACGTGATTAGGTACACTTATTTTAATCGGTGTCATGTCATGGTATACTCATTTTAATCGGTGTTAGGTATACTTATTTTAATCGATGTCCATTTATTTACAGTGAATTCGCATCATAATGAAATTCTAATTTTTTATTGTTTATGGATATCAAAATATATTCATTTGCTGGCAACGTTTTATGTTAGATACATCAGATGTTTTAGTTATTGGATCTATGGATAATTTTATCGTTCTCTGAGAAGTACATAAAATAATTTAAATTTACAGAAAAGTTGTAGATTCCTCCAAATTATCAAATAACTCATAATAGTTGAAGAAATTTTTACAACAGATGTATTGTTGAACATACAATTAAATATAGTTAAGGGAGATAGGTCTCAGATACTTGTCATACTACAAAATTAATCATGTCAGAAAATCGTAGGATGCAAATAGGACATTTTTCTACTCCGGTTGGATATTTATATACTACTAGAATAAATTACTTGATATTACGTTGCCCGGGCCCTAAATAAGCTTCCAATACTTAAATAATACATTTACAGATAAAACCACTCAATTTCCATATCGCCTTCAAACCGCCTCATTTTCCAACTCATTTCCTCCTTTCGTTTCGCAACCGTGGAAAGCAGGAAAATAGAATAATTAAATAAAAGAAACAAAATGGAATCCTTTCTCTAGGAGAGAAGACGTGGCTTAAACCACACCGTGAGTTCCAAGGCTATGACGGGCATGCACTCAAACGTCTACCGGAGAGAAAAATAGATATGCACTTTATCAACGATATCTACAATTTTAATTTTTATGCGTTTGTTTGAAAATTCACAAATATTAAAATAATGTAATAATTAAAAAAATGTTTCGTTAGAATACGAAGATATACACACATAATTAAGTATCAAATAATCTAAAATATACACATTTCGATGTATTTAAAATAAATAAATAAACATAAGGAATTGTCCTACTGGTTCGATTCGTTCAAATATCATTGGAAAGAACGTTATTCGATCTTTCCGATGATGTTAAAATAGAAACTCTGTGACAAAATTTTCGATCTCTAAAGAACCGATTTGATATAAGATAACTAAAATACTTAAAATAAAAACTTCAATATAAAATAACTAAAAAACTAATACGAGAAAAAAAATTCGCTGAGTCGTATTTGTCCGGGTCCTGAAGTAGCTATCAAATTCCTTCGCTGTCCGCAGCTTAGATTTCCCGCTACAGAATACACACCTTCTTATATTAAGTAAAATTAATTGTTTGGTATCTATATGGTGTGCTGAAATAGAGACCAGCTGATATAGAAGATCCAAACTGCTATTGCCTATTTTAAAAAAATCTGATGTGGGCAGCACATGATTCTCTTTATATAATTCAATGAATTTACTACTTTTACTGTAAAAAAAAAAATAGGTTATTCTTATAGTAGATACTTCTATTCTTTCCAAGATATTGAATTTTTGTCAATTAGTCGTTATTTTCACTGATTTAGCGTCATTTTTATCCATTTGACGAGATTTTCGTTAATTTGGCAACATTTAAAAAAGTCGCCAAATCTCTCCAAGCTTTATGGCCGGAGAAATAGGTTATTCTTGTAGCAGATAAATAACTATTGGCGTTAAAATACAAAAGTACTACTCAAAGTATTGTTTCTCATGAATGAAACAAGCCAGATCCACGATAATGATGTCACCCAATTTATCACATGATATTACATATGAAAAGTGAACATGTTTCTCAACAGTAAATATTTTTTTTAATTTATGGGATTTTTGATAAATGTATTTGGAAAATATGCAATATCTCGAGAACGGTTCATGCTAGCGTTTTAAAGTTTATCGCAATCGTTTTCTAAGGGAAAATCACATAAGAAATATCTATTTGCGTAACTTTATTAAAGGTTTTGATTTTTTGAAGATTTTTTCAAAATTTCACTCAAAAATTTAGGGAGGTTCTGAACATTCGATTGTGTTTAAAAACAATAGACTTTCATTATTCACGGATTGTAATTTTTGTACCAAATTTCATTCGAATTGCTCCATTCGTTCGTGAGATATCATCTCCACAGACTCACTGACACGCACACACATACACAGACATCACCTCAAAAATGTTCGAGTCATGATCAGGGATGCTTGAAACGTGCTCTCCCGTTAAAAATGCGAATTCAAATTTTCGACTTCGTTGCAGTACTTTCCTTATATATTATACTATGTATATAAGGAAAGTAAAAATCGTTTATCGCAAAAACCAGAAACTTTGCATGAGATTTTGATACGAAAAATCGATTGATACACAAAATCAAAATATCTTATCCTGCTTCTATTAAAAGAGTGGCAATAGGAATAAAAGTTGATCAAATAATGATATTGGAAGATATTTTGGATAGATATATATATTTTTTTTCTTACTTTATTGATCAATATACATTTACTTTTTTGTTTCTTAAGTGATTGTTATTACCGCTGTGTTTTACTTTTTTTGTAACTAGAGAATTCAATTTTAAATTATTTAAAAAGATTAAGCAAAACGTATTTTATTACAGTTAAGTTTGTCGAAAATGCATTGATATGGGGGGGGGAGGGTAATCACTCCATTAATTTACATGGGGCCCACGGCTTTACCTGGTACCCTGTCCCACAATTTGATGTGTGTGAGTGGGGGGGGGGGGCTGAGTATATGTAGCGTTGAATTGTATATTTGGCGCTTTTACGGTTGGCAGCATGTAAAACTATTTCGTGCCCAATTAACTTCTATTTCACGCAACTCTAAATTAACGACTATCAATATTGATAGCAGCCTCAATAAGCACTATATTCCGTATAATAAAATATTTCAATAGTAAATTCATTAATTAGGCGTCATTTTTGCAATTTTGGCGACATTTTCGTCAATATAAGGAAAATATCGCCAGGTTGGCGAAATTTCTTTAGATTATTACCAAGTTCGCCAAATGTATATTTGAGTATTACAAACAAATTGAGCGAAGCGCATTTCTTATATACTAGAAGGTATACCCGCCATATGACGGATTTAAAAATTTGCAAAGCATTACCCCCTATTTAGCGTCATTTTTATCAATTTAGTGATATTTTTATCAATTTAGCGATATTTTTGTCAATTTGGCAACATTTAAAAAAAATTCCAAGTTATCGACATCCCGCCGAAATTTTTGCCAAGCATTACGGACAGACTGAGAAATGGGTTATTCTTATAATCGTTTGTTATAGTCTATCCAAAATACTGATCTTTCATCAATTAGTCATAATGGATTTATCGACATTTTTATCAATTTGGCAACATTATAAGTTACTCGCCAATTTCGAGATATACCGCAAATATTCGTCATTAGAGTTTCGCCGAGCGTTACAGACGGAAAAATAGGTTATTCCTTACTGTAGATACTTATATATTTTACTATAATATTACTAAGATATTAAATTTTAAATTAAGATTTTAAATATGTATACAATACTCGTATATATATACGAGTATTGTATATATATATATATATATATATATATATATATATATATATATATATATATATGTATATATATGTGTGTGTGTACGATATATATATATATATGCATATACGTATACAATACTCGTATATATATATATATATATATATAAATATTTTAATAATTAGTTCATCAATTAGGCGTTAATTTCATTAAATTATCTTTATTTCTTTAATTTTGATGATATCTTCGTCAATCTCTAACGCCAAGTTGGCGATACTTCGCTAGATTATTTGCCAAGTTCGCCAAATGCATCACCAATGTGTTACAGTCATACGGAGATAAAAGCTTTTCTTATATTCTAGAAGTTATGCCCGTCAAATGACGGAAATCATAATTTGCAAAATATTGCTTCATATTTGAAGTCATTTTTATCAATTTGGCAGTATTTTTGTCACTTTGGCAACAATTAAAAAGTCCGCTAAATTTCTCGCAAAGTGTTATGAACAGACGGAAGGAGAAATGGGTTATTCTTATAGTCTATTATGTTCTTTATAATATATTGAACTATTATGTTCCTTATAGTCTATTATGTTCTTTATAATATTTATATATTTCATCAATTAGTCTGATTTAGTATCAGTTTCATCAATTTGACGAATTTTTATCAATTAGGTGACAATTTTGTCGATTTGGCAACATTTAAAAATTTCGCCAAGTTGGCGACTTTTCTCAAAATCCGTCTCCAAAATCTCGCCAAGAGTTATGGACGGAGAAATAAGTTATTCTTTTAGCAGGTAAATGACTATTGGCGTCCAAATACAAAAGTATTACTCAAAGTATCTTTCCTCATGAATAGAACGAGCTAGATCTACCAGAAGGATATCACCAAATTTATCGCATGATATTATATGTGAAACGTGAACATATTTCACAAATCACAATAGTTAATATGATTTTTTTATTTTGTGTGATTTCTTGATAAATTTATTTGAAAAAGGTTTAATACCTCAAGAACGGTTCATGCTAGCGTTCTAAAGTTTCTGTTAATCGTTTTCTAATAAAAAATTACATAAGACATGACAATTTGCGAAACTGTATTAAAGGTTTTTATTTTTGGATGATTCTTTAAAAATTTCACTCGAAAATATAAAGGGTTCTGAACATTCGATTGCGTTTAAAAACAATAGACTTTTGGAATCGTCCCATTCATTCGTGAGATCGTCTCCATAGACTCCCTGACACACACACACACACACACACACACGTACACAAGGACATACCTCAAAAACGTTTGATTCGTGCTCAGAAATGCTTGAAACGTGTTCTCCCGTTGAAAACTCGAATACGAATTTTCGATCCCGTTACAATACTTTCTTTATACATTATACTATGTATATAAGGAAAGTAACACATAAAAAATTAATTCATAATTAAAATAAAATAACGACAAGAGGCACTTTTCCGGGTCCTGCATTGCTCGTGTACCAAATTTCATAGCCGTATGTCGCATTGATTTTACGATACAGACTGCACACACACACATATACAGACATCTTCCCTTATAAAAAATTGTGCGCAAAGTCACGTTCTTTACTTACCAACGAAATATTTATTTTTCAAATTTTTCAATAAAGTAATTTATTCAGTGGAAACAAAAGTTATTACTGACAGAAAATCTAATGTAAAATTATCTATCGTCTTACTAAACACGAAACGTCTGTATACATGGATTTATTTTACAAAACATATTTTCTAAACATATCTTTCAAAAATGTTCGATTTATTAAGCGAAATCTTGGGTAAATTGTTATAGTAGCCTGTTTATTGTAAATGAAAAATATATATCTATTACTTCTTTCAGTTTAGGAAGATAAAATATTCTCTATTATACTCATTTTTTTATATTTTCATTATTTTTACTTTTCTACCTTCTTCACTAAAATTTTATAACGATAAAAAATGTTTTTCTAGAAGAATTATCATTCAATAAAAATAATGCAAATTCTTTTCTAAAAGATGCTCTTTTTTTTCTTTAAAACTCCCAAACAGATCTTTTCAATTCAGAATTCCTTCATCAATACTAAATTATTCACAAGCCTGAAGACTTTTAGGTAAACATTTTTCGTTGAAAACCCATTATTGCATTATGGTGAAATATCCCCCATCTTCTCCAATAATAGTTTTATCCAAAATACCATCCATTATTGGGAGGATAGTAATTTTTTATTTTCAAATAGATATAACGTAGCGTTTTATAATGGATAGTTAGATTATAGAATAACAGCTATGAACATCTTGACATTTGTACAGCTTAAAGTAAAATAAATATCTATCCCACATCAGATTAAGTAGGGTTAAAACTTTCTTAAGTAGTAGGGGAAATCAAAACACTTACCAATTACTAATTAACAAATTTCGAAATTGTGATAAAATACTCTCTTTTATACTACTAATTTTCTTATGTTTTTATTATTTATACTTTTCTAACTTTTTTACAAAAATAAGTATGTAAACGACAGATTGAGAAATACATAACGATATGAATTGCATTTCTCAAAGAATTATCATTAAAAAAAGCTGATGTGGGCAGCACATGACTTTCCTTATATAATGCAATGAATATACTTCTCTAACGGTGAAAAAGTGATGAAAAAAATCCACGGCACAGTGTTTGTAACGTTAAATTGTACATTATGCGCTTTCTCGTATGATGTCATGTAAAACTATTTCGTACACAATTAACTTATATTTTACGCAACTCTAAATTAACATTTATCAATATTGATATCATCCTCAATAAGCAATATAGTCCATATATTTAAATATTTTAATAATAAATTCATCAAATAGGTGTCATTTTCGTTACCTTAGCGTCATTTTTTGCAATGTTGACGATATTTTCGTCAATGTGGGGATAAATATCGCCAAGTTGGCGGTATTTAGAACAGCATTTTTTATATAATAAAATATATGCATATCATACGATGAAATTAAAAATTTGCAAAGCATTACACCCCATTTGGCGTCATTTTTATCAATTTGATAACATTTTTGTCAATTTGGCAAAAGTTTTGCCAATTTGGCGACATTTTTATCCATTTGGCAACAGTTTCGCCAATTTGGCAAATTGGCAATATACCGCCAAAATTCCGCCAAGCGTCACAGATGGAGAAATAGGTTATTTTTATGTTCTTTCCAAAATATTGAGTTATCATCAATTAGTTGTCATTTTCATTGATTTAGCATTATTCTTAGCTATTTGGCGACATTTTATCAATTTGGCGACATTTAAAAACTCGCCAAGTGGCCGATGTCCCGCCAAATTCGTCGCCAAAATTTCGTCAAGCATTATTGTCGGAGAAATAGGTAGATAAACGACTAATGGCATTCAATTATAAAACTATTACCTAAAGTATCATCTCTTATAGTAGATTCCTATATATTTTCCAAGATATTGAATTTTCATCAATTAGGTTTTATTTTTATTAATTTAGCGACAGTTTTATCAATTTGATGACACTTTTATCAATTGGGCGATATTTTCGCCAATTTAGCAGCATTTAAAAACTCGCTAAGTTGGCCAAAGCTCTCCAAATTCGTCGCCAAGCATCGTGGATGCAGAAATAGGTTATTCTTATAGTAGATAAATTTCTAATGGAGTCAAATTAGAATGCTATTACCCAAAGTGTCTACTCTCATGAATGGAATGAGCTAGATCTACCAGAATGATGATAATAAATTTATCGCATAATATTACATATGAAAAGTGAACAGATTTCACAATAGTTAAAACTTTTTTTTAAATTTTATATTATTTTTTGATACAGTTACTTGTAAAATATTCAATACCTCGAAAACGGTTCATGCTAGCGTTCTAAAGTTTATGTCAATCGTTTTCTAATGAACATTACATAAGAGATGATTATTTTCGTCACTTTATTGAATGGTTCAGTTTTTCGATGAATTTTTCAAAATCTCATTTCAAAATTTAGGCTGATTCTGAACATTCGATTGCGTGTAAAAACAATAAGCTTCCAATATTCGCTGATAGTGATTTTTGTTTTAAATTTTGTTCAAATCGCTTCAATCGTTCGCAAGATATCGTCTCCACAGACTCACTGACGCACACACGCATACACACATCACCTCAAAAATATCTGATTCGTGTTCAGGGATGCTTGAAACTGTTGTGACTCATTGTAAAATAAAATATGGCACTCATTTTTTCCGCTGTGTAAAGATTGCGATTTTTAAAGATCGGTTAAATTTATATTTGGTGTTGCACCCGTCCTAAAATTGCTTTATTTTTTGCGTATTATCTGTGTATCTAAATTCTCTGCCAACGCAATTGCAATATTTTTGGTTTTAAATGATCACTAAACTGTGCTTATTTCAACAATGAAGCCCTATTTTAACACATACATAATGTAAACAAATCAAACGATTGTAAGATGAGTTGTATATGAATTGCTGAATTTTTTTCACTCAAAATTATTTGACTCTGTAGTCTGAAATATAAGTGATTTGAGTAAAATGTTCATTAATTTTGCAATGAGAGGCAGACGATTTATATTTCGATGACGTCATTTGAATAAAGTTCATTTTGTGTAACTGGAATTGTCTTTTTCGATAAAGTTTTAAGTTTCCAAGTATAATAAATTACTGCAGTACTGTGTTAATTAAAATGCATCAACGCTGAATTTATCACATTTTAGAGCTGTTTAAATAAAATTGCATTTCAGTTGGAAAGTATTTCATAATCAATGCTTTAAGCATGATTGATATTTCTGGTTTATACTTTCATTATTTATACTTTTCTGCTTCTTTCACTAAAATTTTATAACAATATAAAATGTTTTTTTCAAAGAATTCCATTCAATAAAAATAATTCAAATTCATTTCTAAAAGGTAAATGTTTTTTTTTTCTTTAAAACTCTAAAACGGATCTTTTCAATTCAGAATTCTTCTATCAATACTAAATTATTCACAGGGCTAAATACTTTTAGGTAAACAGTTTTCGTTGAAAACCCATTATTGCTTTATGGAGAAATATCCTCATCTTCTCCAATAATGGTTTTCTCCAAAAAAAAAAAAAAACTATACTATAATCCATTACTTGAAGGTTAGTAATTTTTTATTGAACTTAGGAAATAGATATAAAGTAGCGTTTTGTAACGAATAGTTAGTTCATACAATAACAACTATAAATAATTACATCTTGAAATTTTTAAAACTTCAAGAAAAATATATCTGATCAACATCGGATTACGTAGGAAAAAATATGTTAAATATTAGGAGGAAATCAAAAGCCTTTTCCCACTAATTAACAGATTTCGATGTTGTGGGGAAACAGCTAAATAAATTAGAGCTGGATATAGCTAGATCTAACTGAAAATCAACAGAGTTCTGTTGATACTAATTAAAGTAATCATACAAAATTTCATATAGTTCCTTAAATTATTCCGAAAGATTTCGCGTTCTGAGTAAAAAAGTGAAATGTATAACATCTTGAGAATGGATGGCATTTCGATATATCGGGTGGTCAAAATTAAAACACCCCTACTCTGAGCTCTCTATACATAGAACTACTCAGTGTAAAGGCTCCAAAATTGTTGAACCTACTATTCAAGACATGGGGAAAGGGATTACGCGAAAAAAATAGTTCCAGAAACACCGATAGGTGGCGCTGTACAACAGAAAATATGCTGAAAAGACAAAAAATAATCACAAAAAAACAAACACATGCGATAAGAAATTTTTTCTTTTTAATTTCTTTTGCTGATATGAAAAAAAAGAAGATAAAAAGTGAAGAAACTTAAACTGTCATTGTAACTGCAATTTCGCACTGTAAGCACAAAAATTTGCATAAGCCCTTGGTTTGAAGCTACTATGTTCTGGGCATAAAAGGGGATAAAACTGGGAAATTTTCATTCTTATCAGCGATGGCTGTCACACTGCCAGAACGCGCTTTGCTTGTGACGCTATTTTATGAAAACAAAGGACATGCTGCAGCTGCACTTCGAGAGTTTCGTCGACTTAAGAATTTGAGCACAGGATCATTACTTCCACAAGTTCTCAGGAGAATGATCGCTCGATTCGAGAAAACTGGACATCTTGGAGTTCAGCCGGGTCGAGGACGCAAATCGACCCGTTCAGATGTCGTTGACCATGTTGCCACCGCTATTGTTGCACAATCAATGGATAACGTTATAGGCTGTAGTAGTGCACGTGGAGCGTCACGACACTTGGGTGTTCCCTACAGCACAGTGCGGAACGTACTGAGAAACATAGTGCATTTTTCCCGTACAAAATTAATCACGAACACCACTTGCTGACCATCGACAGGGAGAAGTGACTGACCTTTGTATTGACATTTCTGGTTAGAGTTGAAGTGGATGCATCGTGGCCATGGCAGATTCTATGGAGCGTTGAAGCGCATTTCCATCTAAGTGGAAAAGTCAACACCCATAACTGTCACATTTGGGACACGGAAAACCCTCGTACCTTCCAAGAGATTCCACTTCACTCACCGAAAGTTACAGTCTGGTGTGGATTTACAGCCACATTCATTCTTGGACCTTTCTTTTTCGAAGAGGCTACTCCCAATGACCCTGTGATATGCACCGTGGCGGCCAGGAGGTACAAAACATGATCGAAAATTTTGTTGTACCCCAACTGCAACAGCACCAATGTCTTGATTCAATTACCTTTATGCAAGATGGAGCGCCTCCACACACTGGACTCTGTGTACAGCAGCTTCTTCGGCAACATTTTACTAATGGTAGAGTAATTAGTCGTGCGTTTCCGACAAACTGGCCATCTCGTTTTCCAGATCTTAATCCTTGTGATTTTTGGCTGTAGGGATACTTAAAAAGTCTTGTTTATCGAGGACGTCTGGTAACCTTGGCAGATTTGAAAGACAGTATCACTCTGCATGTGAGAAGCATGTCAATCGACCAATTACGATCCGCTGTTGAACAAGCTGTCCACAGACTGCAGATTTTACATCTTGAAGAAGGGAACCATATTGAGCAGCATTCCCTGCATCGATAAGGTCCTTGTGATATGAATGTTTTGTTACGTTCGAATAAAATGTGTTACAAATGTGTATTTTGTGTCTTTTCAGCATATTTCTGTTGTACAGCGCCACCTATCGGTGTTTCTGGAACTATTTTTTTTGCGTAATCCCTTTCCCCATGACTTGAATAGTAGGTTCAATAATTTTGGAACCTTTACACTGAGTAGTTCGATGTATAGAGAGCTCAAAGTAGGGGTGTTTTAATTCTGACCATCCGGTATATCGCGTTCTCTGTAAAAAGTTAAATGCCTTATATCTTGAGAAATTTTCATAATAACTTCTAAGCAGTGCCATTAATTTCCAGTTAAAGTTACTTATGAAGAATTCACTCATTTGTTAATAGCGAATATATTTAAATATTTAATGATTTTCTCTATTTTATATGAAAACACCTGCAATATCTCAAGAACGACACAGGTTATCGTTCTGGGCGCTGTAGCCCAGTAGTTCGCGCCCCGGAATTGCAATCGGTAGGCCCGGGTTCGATTCCCTCCGCTGCCAAAACTGCCGCCGTTTTCACGCGGAGTACGATCACGTTAAACATGTGGGTCCGTAAGTCCTACCGAGAGGTTGGTGGTAGGGTAAGAAGGGTTTGGTCCCTGTGAATGCCTCCCCCACTGGATTCCGGTCTAAATTGGGTGGCTCTTCCCGGCCGTCCAAACACACCTTACACCTTTCTGGTTGATCGGACGGTCTGGGTCTCAACAACACCAGGTTATCGTTCTACAAGCTATGTTATTTGCTTCTAAATACAAAAAATACATGAAAATGGCCTTTTTTTTAAAATACATTTTAACAGAATCATGTTTTTTGATTTATAGTGTTCGAAAAATTTAAGGTATTTTCTTGGTTTTACGTTTGAAAAAGCAATTACTTCTGACATTTATTGATTGGAAAAATCGCACCAAATTTTATTCGATTTGTTTTTCTACATATAGTGCTCTGTCTTGGAAAGATCGAGCGCTATATACAAAAAATAATAAAATATAAAAAACTCGAGATTAGCTCATGATAATTTAAAAAAATTTCAATTTATATTGGTTGAAAAATATATGCAAAACGTTCATTTATCAAATAATTGTGGGTTTATTTAATATTTTATAAAAATATTACCGAGTATTTTGGACGCCACGTTTTTACAGGCCACGTTTTTGCCTTCCACATACGTGTTTTGTTGGTTCCTGGTGTCAATTCCTACTCATTAGATACTGCTCTACGACTTTGTATTTGTCTTTTATCATCTATCTCGCTTTGTTGCCGAGTTCATTAGCCAAACGTTTTGAGTATTCTGCTAAGGGCACTATAATCAGTATTTTTTAAACGGACATGCGTATATTTAATATAGATAGACTGAACTCATGCACTTAAGGACCTTTCCTTACAATATCATTCGGGAGCTTAATGACTTTTCTCTGAACTTCATATTCTAAGCAAAAATAATTGTATTGCAGAAAGTAAATGTAAATATCCAAGTCATCTGAAGAATGCAATCACAGATAGAAAAATATTATCATTATGCTGACAATGCGATACATTCATTCCTCATGGTTAATACTTTTGTAGCAGACAAGGTTTTTAAAAAACCATATGGTTCCTGGCGATTTTCTTTTTTTTTCTTTTTCAAAACTCAATCGAATTTCTATAAATCCAAATCTCACGTTATAGCTGAACCACACCACCACACTCTGAGGGGAGGAAAATCACATTCTTTCCATGGCAGGAGTTGAAAGTTATCGAATTTTTATTTCCGAGGGAAAATACTCCCCCCCCCCCCCCCCAAAAAAAAAAAAAATAGTTTCAGAAGGAAACTACCGCATAAAGACTAAAAATACAGGGAATTCTACCAGCCTCATTGCATGCCATACGGATTCAAGTGTATGATAAAAAAAACTGCTTCTTGGCGCCAATACCTTTAATTCAGAGTGCTGCGTCTGAGAGGCAAAGTGTAGTTGATTGCTGAGAACAAAAATAAATTTAAAGGAAAATAATTTTTAAAATAGGAAATCTGAATTATTGCTTTTCTATATTTCACACTAAATTACGTAATCTGAGATAAGTATAAATTATTAAGGATATTTTGTACAAATTTGGAAATGTTGAGCCTTTTAACTGCCTGGCATCTCAAATAAACTGTAAAAATTATATTAGTTTAGAAATACAAAACTGTCTTATAGCTGTAAATCGCTGATTTCATGAATTAAGAAATGTTTTTAAGTGCCTGGCCATTTGAAAAAAAAAAAAAAAAAAAAAAAAATGTTTTAAAGACACACCTGATTGGGAGAACAAAATCACAGCTTTATAAAGTACTCGTTAGACGTACTTTAATATCTCTAGCAGCCCAGGAAGTGGATAGCGTCTTCGACTGCTGTCTTGTGGGGTCGGGTTCGAATCACGAATAAGGCATAGATGTTTCTCGTGGATAAAGTCAGTCTTCCGCTTTCTGGGTCCTCGTCTAAATGTGAAGCTGCACCCCCTCCGACCTTCGTCATTGATGTGTTCTTGTAATGAACTTTGTTCTCCCGTATTGTGTCTTTCTTCGTTCTTTCCTGCGTCACTGGTCCTGAATCGGCTCCGCCGAAACAGAAGGTCATCAGTAAACAACAACAAATTTTAATATCTACTTCAGAAACCTGAACTCTCACGGGACATGATGAAATAGCATGGTTAAAAGATTAATATTGAGTACACATTTTAGGTATATAATTGCAAAAACATATTTAATTATTCATTTTTGTCAACGAGAAACTTTGAAATCAAATATCATCACAAACATAATTTTCTATTGAATTCGTTCCATAAAATAAATTAATATATTTTTTTTTAATACGTAGTAAAATTGTGTGTGGAAAAATGAAACACAGAAATAATATATACAAACTTTCATGTATGCTGCTCGAAAACTTAAAATTCCAAGCAATTTGTATTCAACAGTACAAAATACATAAAATATTACCAATCATAAAAAGTATGATTTTAATTGTTTCACATTAAGTCAAAACATAAAAATAAATTTACTTCCCTTTAATAACGTGTCTGTTCTTCTTAATCAGAAATACGTACAATAGTAAATGATTCATCTACTAAATAAAACGTAAATGTCATTCCACTAAATATGAGAATTTTCTATCGCTTTCAACATAATAATAACTTAAAATACAAATAAAAGTCGTATATTTTTACATAATGTTAAAACATGCACTTTCTTTTTATGCCAGATATCTTATTATCGTACAAAGTGATACACAATCATTGATTCATCAAAATGCACAGAATGATATGTTTTGATTGTGTATAAGCTTGAAATTATTATATTTCGAAATGTTTTAACTCGTTCAGTATTATACCATTAAGAAATAAACCAGGCCAAAACGCATCATTTTGGGGCCCTTGTGCCAGACCCTTACCCCCCCATCGAAAAATAGCAATATGTTAACCTAATGAGTGTCGTTCAGGACAGAGCACCAAGCGCCTTTAATCTCCAGTTTCAATATGTGGTTCTTATCGTCAAACTGTGACATTAATTCAGTGACCCTAATCGGAGGTTCGAGGTTTTTATTTACTACATTTTATTATTTGTCCTAGCTCCTAGTGTGGCAGTTTGTTGCACATTTAGAGTTTAAAAAGTTTGGGGGGTTGATGCAGATCTAAGGATTACCTAGCATTTTGGCAGCTTAGAGTTTTGAACATTAGTCGCGAGTTTTATTTAATATCAGATGTTTGAGGTGGGATTTTTAATTCCGATTATCAATGTTTAGAACAGCGCGGGGTCTCTTACGCGATTTGGCCTTGCGATGATCATAGTCATGCAGATTGAATAACAGTTCATTTGGAACGGATGGCAAATTTTTGTAAAATTTAAGCGCTAGCTTTTTAATTTGGGCTCTAACAGTTTTTATTTTGAAGTCATTCCTAATTACCGAGTTCCTTAAATACCTGGGAGCTTTCCTGATAATCCGTAGGATTTTGTTTTGTTGCCTCGGCAGTACATATACAGATATTGGAACGAATAACGAACGAAAAAAAAAATATGTTAACCAGTCGAGAAATGGGACGTCGTGCAGGAGTGCCTAGCCACAGGTGCTGTAACCTCCGGTATGTGGATACAATCTGTTGCCTGTTATCACTTGAGCTTCAGTTGGATGTGAATTCGACTGTTATCATGAAACAACCTTCCTTATTGGAAGGGAGAAAAGTTGACGCAGCAGTGCTGCCATCTAGTTGATTGCGGGGATACCACAAGCAGCCTACTCAGTTAGATATGTTTCTGGGGGGAATTTTAAGGAAATTGACGATGAGTAAATTATAAAGATTAAGTAAAAGATTCAGAGTGGCACAATAAGCAGAATGGGATGGAGAAAGAATTACAATGCTTACGGGGAGTCGAACATGATTGCCCGAGGACGCTTTCTGTTTTGCCGCGGGTCATAATCTTGTAAGTTAAATAACGTTTCGTTTGGGATGGTAGGTAAGTTTTTAAAGAATTTGGTAGTTTGTTTTTTAATAATTTGACGTATAGTTTTGATTTTATAATCTTTCCTGATGACATCATTACGTAGATATCTGGGGGCTTTACGGATAATTCTTAAGATTTTGTTTTGTTCGATCTGTAATTTATTAAGGTTCGTTTTGCAAGCGAATCCCCAGATGGGACACGCGTAAAGAAGGATGGGCTGTATAATACTTTTATAGATGAGAATTTTGTTGTTTACGTCAAGACAATTGGAGAAGAGCAGATGGTTAAGGGAGCCTACCAGTTTTCTGGACTTTTGGATGATGTAATTGAAGTGCGTACTCCAAGTAAGTCGGCTGTCCAAATGGACGCCGAGATACTTGGCCGTACGCAGGAAAGGGACAGGATGGTTGTTGATGGTGAGGGGGAGGGGGAAACCTTACGTAGGAAAGGAAGATGGCCTGAGATTTAGCTGCGTTAATTTTAATTTTCCAATTTTTATAGAATTTTTCTAGCAAGTTAATATGGGTTTGGAGGTGTGGATGGAGGTAGTTTAGATTTTTATTGGTAGAGATAATGCAAGTATCGTCTGCGTACAGACAAAGGGTGGTGTGAGGGGAACGGGGGATATCGTTAATATATAAATTAAAAAGCAGGGGGGCGAGAATGGAACCTTGGGGGACCCCTGCTTGTACCGGTTTGGTGTCTGAAGGGGTGTTAAGGGTTCTGACCTGGAATTTTCTGTTGTTAAGATATGAATTTATAATCAGTATGAAGGGGGGGGGGGATATTGAAATTTATCAGTTTATAAATTATTCCAGTGGTCCACGTTTTATCAAATGCTTTTTCGATGTCGAGCAGCAGCGCGCCTACCGGAGATTTGTTTTGGAGGCCTTCGGCGGTGAATTCCACCACACGAAGGAGCTGGTGCGTTGTCGAGTGTTTGGAGCGGAAGCCAAATTGCTCCGGGATAA
Source organism: Amaurobius ferox (assembly GCA_951213105.1). NCBI lineage: Eukaryota > Metazoa > Arthropoda > Arachnida > Araneae > Amaurobiidae > Amaurobius > Amaurobius ferox. Next base: position 83,932,140 of record OX578141.1, on the reverse strand, counting down.
TTATATTGTTTTCAGTAATAAACTTAAGGAGCCTGGTTTGAATGATGCGCTCGGTGATCTTGCTAAGGGAAGGGAGGAGGGAGATGGGGCGGTACGAAACGGGCTGTTTAGGGTCGGCGCCTGGTTTTAAGCAGGGGATGACAATTGCAGTTTTCCAGCAGGAAGGGAAGTGACAATGGGCCAGAATTTCGTTTATCATTAGAACTAAATAGAAAATAATATTGAGGGGGAGGAATTTGAGAGCTTTGTTGGAGATTTTCCTTTCTATGTATGACATATATATAGGATTGCGTTGGCACTCAACTCTGCAGAGGGTGCTTTCTGATTGGATACTTGGAAATGAGGCGTGGTCTGATGTTGTCTTGGACGGCTGTCAGCCTGCAAACCGTGGAAACGAGAAGGGAGGGAAGGGGCAGAAAACCGAAAGTGAAAATCACACGATAAAGCAAAGAGAGCGCAAAAAGCTATAAAGCAAATCCAATTTACGCTGTCGAACAGGTATTAAACAGCAAAGTATTACAGTTACAATTAAAGCTATTTACAAAAAAGTTTTGCAGAAATTACACTATTAAATTACGGTTTACGAATTACAGATGAAACAGAATTATTATAAGGAAAGCAAACAAAGTTAGTTTATATTTACAAAATTAATATTTACAACATTAAATCTACATTTAATGAAAACGTGGATTTAAAGTACTGGTCTAGCAAAGAAAACCGCGGGCAAAAGCAAACAATCTAATTGGCCAGTGGCTGGGCCAGGAATAAAAACGAACGGAAACGGTGTGGCGGTATGGTGCCGCCATCTACCGCTGCTCGTTCGAGTTAAGAGACTCCTGTTTGAGGGACGAGATAGCGACTTTTCTTCGATTTGGTACTCTGGGAGCCAAATAGAAGATGCCTAGGCCTGCGCTTCCTGAGATAGGAAGGCGAGGTCAGGTTGTACGTCTGATCCACATCTCTCATACAGGGTCTATTAGAATTTTTCGGTAAGATCCTAGTATACGTTACCGATTTGGCGCGATTTTGAAAAATGTCGCCAACGCCGAAATGATGCGTTGACGCTTGTTGCCAAATGGTTTCCAACGCCAAAATGACGTTTTTAGGAAAAAACAAAGATAATCGAAACCTAAAAATGGCAAATACAAAGCATACCATAAACATCACAAATAAATAAACATAACATGAAAAGACAAACATTTATTAACTTCAATAATTTAAACATTAAACAAATCATAAATCAAATTTACAAAAGAACACCGGGATGGACACATTTTATCGCGGCAATAAACGCTTTCACCTTCTCCGACGATGTTTTACCATTGTGGATTCGCCGCCACATGTATTCGGACAGATATGAGTCAAATTCGTCTTCCACCTTTTTGGTGCCTTTCATTCCGCGCTTCACGGCGCCCCATGTTCCCTCAATCGAGTTTGTATGGGCACCGGAAACGGGATCACGGAAAGTTACACTATGATTCACCGTAAAGTGTTTAAAACCTTCGTCATCAAGACAGTCGTATGCTTTCCAGCAATCGGACACCACGACGCTGCCGGGTAAAACGTACTTTTTCAACACGCCCAACAGCGTCTCTTTCGACCTGTTTTGAACAGCGGCCATGAAACATTTGTTTGTACCGCTTTTGACGCCACCAGAAACCCACTGGCCCTCCACTCGCTTGCCACGGTGATATTTACGTTTTCCAAATTTGGACTCATCAATTTCAACAACGACGGCCTCGCCGCCGAGAGGTGCAGAATTGTTGATCAACCACTGGGCACACACCTCCCGGCAAAACATCATCCAGTCTGTCACCGTTTGCTTGGCAACACAGAGGTCTTGAACCATATAATTATCCTTGCGCCATACACCCATTCCACAGTCAATTCCATAATTTTCGTCAAATCCAGGTTTGAGTCATGAAACCACGTGTTTTTCCGGAGCGTCACCTTTTTTTGATGGCCCTTATTACGGCACGACAAGCTGAATCCATCGGAAATGTCTTTTCTTACGCCGAGCTGCATCTCCGATCCACACGTGGGGCACGGAAATCTTTCCGGAAGCAAGCCTGCTCCGATACACCAGTCAACAACTGCGCGTTTTCCCTTTGATTCCAAAATCCAAAAAAATTTCGTATTTAAATATTCATCAGACATCTTTAACCTCACAAATTCACACTCATTCACAAATCTCAAACTCCCGCAATATCACACCACGAATTCCAAAATGGCTAAAAACCTACCACCTAACAAATCTCGCCAAATCTACAACTACACAATAGCAACTTTATCGCCCTCCCAAATGTCGCCTATATCGCAAATCCACCTCGTAACGTATACTAGGATTTTACCATAATTGTAAAAATTTAGTGAAAATTAACGAATTTGCTCCACAACTCCAGAGACTTTGAGATCGTGATGTATAACTTCGTTCTGGACTTACCTGCGTGCATTAACAATACAACGCAGAACTTTATTTTGAAAAACTTGCAAGTTCTGAATGTGGATTTTTGGCCGCTGCCCCCCATACTGGGCAGGCGTACAAAAACCCAGGTACGGTGATTTGTTTTCAAATAATTAATTTATTATTAAGGGAAAGGTGGGATTTTCTTCCAAGAAGGGACAGGAGGGCATGATAATTATTTTTAGCAGATTCCAGTTTAGCATCAATATGGTCTCCGTAAGTGATATGGGCGTCTAAGGTGACGCCCAAATACTTAGCGGAGTGGGAAGTGGGTACGGGCTGATTATAAATATTCAAAGTAAAGTTTTAATTTACTTCTCGGTAGAGGGGTTTGAAGATGACGGCAACACTCTTGGAGGCATTAATTTGGATTCTCCAGGTTTGGATCGCTCCATTCATGAGAAAAGTTACTTTGGGTAATTCTTTTGTATTTGGAAGCCAATTGTCTTTTATCTATATAAATAAAAATGAAAATCTGTCTGTCTGTCTGTCTGTCTGTCTGTCTGTCTGTCTGTTTGTCTGTCTGTCTGTTTGTCACACCATCACGGGAGAACGGCTGAACCGAATTTGATGAAATTTAGTGGGTAGCCCAGAAATAGCCCCACTTAAAATTATATCCGTGTTTTGAGTTTCTACGACCAGTGGTTCTCGAGATATTAGTAAAAAACGAAATTTTCGTTTGTCCCATCATCACGGAAAAACGGCTGAACCGAATTTAATGAAATTTGGTGAATAGCCTTGAAATATCCCCCCATAAATTTTGTCCAAGTTTCGAGTTTCTAAGACCTGGGGTTGTCGAGATATTAATGAAAAACGGAACTTTTTCCTAGGAGTTCTACTCCCTAACTCCGTGGTTTATCCAAACGAAAAGCTTGAAAATCGTTTGAAAGTGAATTAAAATTTAATCTCTGAGTTTGATGGGAGATTTTTTGCGTTAATTAGTCACTTTCTGAAAACATGAATTGTTTAAAACATGATTTAAAGGGGAAATCTATCTCCATGGTTCATGGTTTATTTAAAACAAGCTTTTACGGAACAATAAGAAGTATAGAGAAATCAAAATCGTTATTTAATTTCGCAGTTTATGTTATAAGACATGACATATTTAACATGTTATAAGATTCTATCTTATATCATGTTACTCAGAAACGCAATTAAATTAAATCTGTCTGTTAATTTTAATAATTATTTTTTCGATTTGAATAATAAATAAATGGATATAAAAATATATTTTAGAAAAGAACGATTTGATTTTTCTTATAGCATTTTTGACTTTATAATATCAATTACGGTCTTCAGGTTTAAAAATTATTATTATTTATATATTCGGGGATTATTGATTCAAGGATTATTGATATTTTCAAGTTATTATGCAATTATTTTATTATGACAAAAATTGTTTAAACTCATATATTGTATGTTGTACGAATCTTCTACAAATACACGTGTATATCTTTTAATCTACGAGAATATAAGTAGTACAGGTATATTGACATATGTTTTGATATATTTTGGCATATATTGGAATCAATTACGACCTTCTGGTATAAAGAGTACGGATATTATTGATGTTTTCAATTTATTACGTCATCTCTTTTATTTTGGCAAATATTTTTGAGACGCATATTGTAATACGGGTAATCTTCTACTAACACATTGGCATATTTTCTGATCTGCGACAATATAATTAGTACGGGGTTGCATATATTCATTCAATTCCTATTTTTTCTTCTGTAAATTTGCTTACAAAAGGGGGCAGGATGTTTTATTCTTCAGATCTGATTGTGAAGATAATTTTGCATAGTGAGAACATATATTCTTAAACTTCTCTTTAGGAGCAATACATTTAATATTTTAACAGAATTTGCACATGATTGCGAACTTTAAGTTTCTTTAAATTATACACTCCGTACGAATAACGGGTGTCCTGTTAGTGGTTAATAAATTTTAACATTTTAGGAGGATATATCATGTTGCTCGGCATCGCAATTAAATTAAATGTGTTTGTTAATGTTTTTATTATTTTTTTTCGATTTAAATAATAAATAAATGGATAAATGGATATAAAAGTATATCTTATGAATGGACGGTTTGATTTTTCTTTTAATTATATTAATTGCTGACTGCGTACATCAATTTCATTTATTTTGGCAAAGAGTTTTCAAGCTTATATCGGATTTAGCTACTAAACTCATATATTGTGTTTAGCCAATAAATTCATATAGCCGATTGTTGAAACAGAAAAAGAGTAGAGCGGGTATATCTTCTAATACAATTGTAGTGTTTTTATTTAGTATATTGAAACGGGATAAGAATGTTTCATTCAGATCTGCAAATTCAAAGCTACGAATTTGGAGGGATACCGCTAATTTGACAACTTTTCTTAAACTTTGCCAAATTGACGGAAATGTCGCCAAATTGATATAAACGACACACAAACAGCTGCCATAAACCTTCGGGATGGTCGTGTGGCTTGGGTCTTCAACATATCAATGAAATTTTTTTTTGTTTTGTTAGAAGAGAGTACTGAAATGATGTTTGGTTAGCATTTATCTGTCAGACCAACCATCCTACTTAGTAATACATTTAGCGAATTTTTAAAATGTCACCAAATTGATAAAAATGTTTTCAAATCTATAAAAATATCTTGAAATTGATAAAATTGCGCTACATAAATGATATTAATTGTTTTTTGTTAGGGGATAGTATTGTGATGATATTTCGTCAATTTGTCGCAAAGTGGAACTGTCAGTTCTACAGTCCCACTTGGCGATAAATTTGGCGATTTTTTAAAATGTCCCTAATTTGACGAAACTGTCGCCAAATGTTCCATAGAAATATAACTATTTAGACGATATTTTTTCTACCAATTTATTTGAAGCAAATGATATCATGTCGCTTAGCAACGGATTTAAATCCAATGTGTTTATGCGGCAGACGGTTTTTATTAAATCCTTTCCGGTTTGAATAATGAAGATATGTATATAAAATAAATTTCATTGCCATTTCATTTTGGACTGGGTAATATCAATTAACTCTTCAGGTTTAAACATTATTATTATTGATATTTTCCGGAATTATTGATTCAGGGATTACTGATATTTTTAAGTTATTACGCCATTGTTTTATTGCGGCAAAAATTGCTGACACACGCATATTGTACGTTGTACGAGTAATCTTCTAGGAATGCACGGGTATATCTTCTAACCTACGAGAATATAAGTAGTACAGGTGTATTGGCATATATATTGGAATCAAGTACAGTCTTCTGGTATGAAGATTAAGGGGATTAATTATATATTCAATTTATTACGTCGTCTGTTGTATTTTACCAAAAAACATTTGTGACTCATATTGCAAAACGGGTAATCGTCTACTAATAATCGGACATTATAAGTAGTACGTGTATATCTTCCCATATAATTTTAGCACTTTAATTTTGACATATATTGGAATAAATGACTGTCTTCAGATTTAAAGATTACGGGTTTATTGGTATTTTCAATTTATACATGTAATCTACTAATACAGGTTATATTGTCTAATATTCGCGTATATAATTAGTACGGGTCCCATACAATTTTAACGCTTTTATTTTGCAGATATTGATTCAATTCCATATTTTTTTTTATATTTGCTTACATAAGGGGTCCAAGATGTTTTATTCTTCAGATATGTCCATGAAGATAATTTTATATAGCGAGAACAGAGATTCTTAAACTTCTTTTTAGGAGCATTATATTAAATATTTTAACAGAATATTTTGATTAAACATGTCATTTAGTATACTATAAGAATTTGGGCATGATTATGAATTTCAAGTTTCTTTATATTATATACTCCGTACGAAGAACGGGTATGCTGCTAGTCTATATATATAATCTATATAAATAAAATTGAAAATCTGTCTGTCTGTGTGTTTGTCCCACCATCACGAGAGAACGGCTGAACCGAATTTGATGAAATTTCGTGGGTAGCCTAGAAATGGACCCACTTAAAATTTAATCCGTGTTTTGGCTTTCTACGACCAGTGGTTCTCGAGATATTAGTAAAAAACGAAATTTTCGTTTGTCTCATCATCACGGGAAAACGGCTGAACCAAATTTAATGAAATTTTGGGAATTGCTTTGAAATAGGCCCCCATAAATTTTTTCCAAGTTTCGAGTTTCTAAGACCAGGGGTTGTCGAGATATTAATGAAAAACGGAACTTTCTCTTACGAGTTCTACTCTCCAACTCCGTGGTTTATCCAAATAGAAAGGATGAAAATCGTTTGTTTAAAACGCCAAAATGAAATAAAACTTTATTTCCGAGTTTGGTGCAGAATTTTTGCATTAATTAGTCACTATAAGAAGACATGAATTGTTTGAAACATGAATTTAAATGGAAAAATCTACCTCCATGGTTCATCTTTCACAAGCGTTTACTCAACGATGAAAAGTGTAAAGAAATCAAAATGGCTATTTAATTTCGCATTTTATGAGGAAGATTATATCTTATATCATGTTGCTCGGCAACGGAATGAATTTAAATGTGTTGTTAATATTTATTATTATTTTTTCTATTTGTATAATAAATAAATGGATGTAAAAATATATTTTATAAATGAACGGTTTGATTGTTTCTTTTAATTATATATATTGCGGACTGCGTACATCACTTTCATTTATTTTAGCAAAGAGGTTTCAAGCTCATATATTGTGTTTAGCTAATAAACTCATATATTGCGTTTTCCCAATAAATTCATTTAGCCGATTGTTGAAACAGAAAAAGAGTAGAACGGGTGTATCTTATACAATTTTAGTGCTTTCATTTAGTATATACAAACGGGATCAGGATATTTTATTCTTCAGATCTGCAAATTTAGAGCTACGAGTATAGCGGAATATCTCTAAATAACTTGGTAACTTTTCTTAAACTTTACCAAATTAGCGGAAATGTTTCTAAATTTATAAAAATGACGCAAATCAATGATTTGTTTTTTAGAATAGAGTATTGAAATGATGTTTCGGTAGCATTTGTCGGTCAGTCCATCCATCCTACTTAGTAACACATTTAACGAATTTTTTTAATATCACTAAATTGATTAAAATATTTGTAAATCCATAAAAATATCATGGAATTGATAAAATTGAGCTTAATAAATGAAATTAATTATGTTTCGTTAGGGGATAGTATTGTGATGATGTTCCGTCAATTTGTCGCAAAATGGGACTATCAGTTCTATAGTCCCACTCGGCGATAAATTTGGCGACTTTTTAAGTTATCGCTAAATTGACTAAAATATCGCCAAACCATCCATGGAGATAGCATTATTCTGACGATATTTCATTTCCTTCAATTTATTTTAAGCAAATGATATCATGTCGCTTAGCAACGGATCCAATGCGTTATGTGCTATACGATTTTTATTAAATCTTTTCCGATTTGAAAAAAAAAAGATATGTATATAAGATAAATTTCATTGACATTGAATTTTTGACTGGATAATATCAATTACTGTCTTCAGATTTAATGGTAATGACATTATTATCATTGATATTTTAGGGGACTGTTGATTCAGGGATTATTGATATTTTCAAGTTATTATGCCATTGTTTATTTATGACGAAAATTGATGAAACTCATATATGGAACGTTGTACGAGTAATCTACAAATGCACAGATATATCTTCTAATCTACGAAAATATAAGTAGTACAGGCATATTGGCTTATATTTTGATATATATTGGCATATATTGGAATCAATTACGATCTTCTGGTATAAAGATTACGGGGATTATTGATATTTTCATTTTATTACTTCATCTCTTTTATTTTGGCAAATATTTTTGAGACTCGTATTGTAATACGGGTAATCTTCTACTAACACACTGGCATATTTTCTTATCTGCGGCAATATAAGTAGTACGAGGTTACATATATTGATTCAATTCCTTTTTTTTTGTAAATTTGCTTACAAAAGGGGCCAGGATATTTTATTCTTCAGATCTGCCCGTGAATATAATTTTGCATAATGAGAACAGATATTCTTAAACTTCTCTTTAGGAGCAATAAATTTAATATTTTAACAGAATTTGCACATGATTGCGAATTATAAGTTTCTTTATATAATATATTCCGTACGAAGAACGGGTATGCTGCTAGTCTATATATATAAAATTGAAAATCTGTCTGTCTGTCTGTTTGTCCCATCATCACGAGAGAACGGCTGAACCGAATTTGATGAAATTTTGTGAGTAGCCTGGAAATAGCCCCACGTAAAATTTTGTCTATGTTTGGAGTTTCTATGACCAGTGGTTCTCGAGATATTAGTAAAAAACAAAACTTTCGTTTGTCTCATCATCACGAGAGAACGGCAGAACCGAATTCAATGAAATTTTGTGGGTAGCCTTAAAATATCCCCTCATAAATTTTGTCCAAGTTTCGGATTTCTAAGACTAGGGGTTGTCGAGATATTGATGAAAAACGGAACGTTTTCCTAGGATTTCTACTCTCTAACTCCGCGGTTTATCAAAACGGAAAGGATGAAAATCGTTTGTTTAAAACGTCAAAATGAAATAAAACTTTATTTCTGAGTTTGGTGGAGATTTTTTGCGCTAATTAGTAACTATCTGAAAGCATGAATTGTTTGAAACATGAATTTAAATGCAAAAATCTACCTCCATGGCTTACATTTTCCACAAGCTTTTACTCAACGATGAAAAGTATAAAGAAATCAAAATGGTTATTTAATTTCGCATTTTATGAGGAAGATTAAATCTTATATCATGTTTCTCGGCAACGCAATAAAATTAAATGTGTTTGTTAATTATTATTATTTTTTTTCGAGTTGAATAATAAATAAATGGATATAAAAATATATTTTAGAAAAAAATGGTTTGATTTTTCTTTTAATTATATTAATTGCGAACTGCGTACATTACTTTCATTTATTTTGGCAAAGAGGTTATAAGCTTATATATTGCGTTTAGCTAATAAACTCATATATTCTGTCTACCCAATAAATTCATTTATCCGATTGTTGAAACAGAAAAAGAGTAGAACGGGTATATCTTCTAATAATATTTTAGTGTTTTCATTTGTTATATACAGACTGGAACAAGATATTTTTTTCAGATCTGCAAATTTAGAGCTATGAATTTGACTGGATATCGCTAACTTGGCAAATTTCTTAAACGTTGCCAAATTGATTGAAATGTCTCCAAATTGATAAAAACGATGTAAATCAATGAAATTTAGTTTGTTTTGCTACAAGAAAGTACTGAACTGGTGTTTCGTTAGCATTTGTCTGTCAGTCCAACCGTCTTACTTAGTAACACATTTAGCGAATTTTTAAAATATCACCAAATTGATAAAAATGTTTGTAAATCCACAAAAATATCTTAAAATTGATAAAATTTCGCTAAATAAATGAAATTGTGTTTTTTAGGGAATAACGGTGATGACGGTTCGTCAATTTATCGCCAAGTGGGACTGTCATTTCTACAGTGCCAATTGGCGATAAATTTGGCGATTTTTTAAAATACCGCCAAACCTTCATTAGAGATCGCTTTATTCAGACGATATTTTGACCACCAATTTATTTGAAGCAATTCATAACATGTCGCTTAGTAACGGATTTAAATTCAGTGTGTTTATGAGGAAGACGATTTTTATTAAATATTTTCCGATTTTAATAATGAAAATATGTATGTAAAATAAATTTCATTGCCATCGCATTTTTGACTGGATAATATCAATTACGATCTTCAGATTTAAACAATATTATTATTGATGTTTTCGGGGATTATTGATTCAGAGATTATTGATATTTTCAATTTCTTATACCATTGTTTTATTGCGGAAAAAATTGTTGAAACACATTTATTGTACGTTGTCCGAGTAATCTTCTACAAAAGCACGGCTATATCTTATAATCTATGAGAATATAAATAGTACAGGTATAGTGGCATATATTTTGACATTTATTGTCAGATATTGGAATCAAGTACGGCCTTCTGGTATGAAGATTTCGGGGATTATTGATATTTTTAATTTATTAATCAATCTCTTTTATTTTGGCAAAGATTTGGCAAAGAAAGAAGACTCATATTATAATACGGTAATATTTTACTAACACTAGGACATATCTTCTAATCGAAGACATTATAAGTAGTATGGGTATATCTTCCAATATAATTTTAGCACTTTCATTTCGGCACATATTGGAATCAATTACTGCCTTCTGGTTTAAAGATTACGGATTTAGTGATATTTTCAATTTATACATGTAATCTACTAATACAGGTTATATCTTCTAATATGCGCGTATATGAGTAGTACGGGTCCCATACAATTTTAACGCTTTCATTTTGCATATATTGATTCAATTCCATATTTTTGTAAATTTGCTTACAAAAGAGGACAGGATGTTTTATTCTTCAGATCTGCCCGTGAAGATAATTTTGAATAGCGAGAACAGACATTCCTAAACTTCTTTTTAGGAACATTATGTTAAATACTTTAGCAGAATATTTATAAAAATGTCATTTAGTATACTATAGGAATTTGCACATGAGTGTGAATTTTAAGTTTCTTTATATTATATACTCCGTACGAAGAACGGGTATGCTGCTAGTCTATATAAATAAAATTGAAAATCTGTCTGTCTGTCTGTCTGTTTGTCCCGTCATCATGGGAGAACCGCTGAACCGAATTCCATGAAATCTAGTGGGTAGCCTGGAAATAGTCCCACTTAAAATTTAGTCCATGTTTGGAGTTTCTACAGTCAGTGGTTCTCGAGATATTAGTAAAAATCCAAATTTTCGTTTGTCTCATCATCACGGGAGAACGGCTGAACCGAATTTGATGAAATTTTGGGGATCGCCTTGAAATAGCCCCCGATAAATTTAGCCCAAGTTTCGAGTATCTAAGACTAGGGGTTGTCGAGATATTAATGAAAAACGAAACTTTTTCCTAAGAGTTCTACTCTCTAACTCCGTGGTTTATCCAAACGAAAAGCTTGAAAATCGTTTGAAAGTGAATTAAAACTTTATCTTTGAATTTGTGGGAGATTTTTGCGTAATTAGTCACTTTCTGAAAACATGAATTGTTTGAAACTTGATTTAAATGGGAAATCTATCTCCATGGTTTATGTTTCACAAGCTTTTACTGAACAGAAGTATAAAGAAATCAAAATAGTTATTTAATTTCGCAGTTTATGAGGAAGATTCCATCTTATATCATGTTGCTCAGAAACGCAATTAAATTAAATCTGTCTGTTAATTTTAATCATTATTTTTTCGATTTGAATAATAAATAAATGGATATAAAAATATATTTTAGAAAAGAACGATTTGATTTTTCTTATAGCATTTTTGACTCTATAATATCAATTACGGTCTTCAGGTTTAAATTTTATTATTATTGATATTTTCGGGGATTATTGATTCAGGGATTATTGATATTTTCAAGTTATTATGCCATTGTTTAATTATGACAAAAATTGTTTAAATTCATATATTGTACGTTGCACGAGTAATCTTCTACAAATACAAGGGTATATCTTCTAATCTACGAGAATATAAGTAGTACAGATATATTGGCATATATTTTGATATATATTGGCATATATTGGAATCCATTACGACCTTCTGATATAAAGATTATGGGGATTATGGATATTTTCAATTTATTACGTCATCTCTTTTATTTTGGCAAGGATTTTTGAGACTCATATTGTAATACGGGTAATCTTCTAATGTACTAATACAGATTATATCTTCTAATATTCGCGTATATAAGTAGTACGGGTCCTATACAATTTTAATGCTTTCATTTTGCATCTATTGATTCAATTTCCTTTTTTTTTTTGTAAATTTACTTACAAAAGGGGCCAGTATGTTTTGTTCTTCAGATCTGCCCGTGAAGATAATTTTCATAGTGAGAACAGATATTCCTAAAGAGTAATAAATTAGAAGCAATTTAGAAGCAATAAATTTTTCTTTTAGAAGCAATAAATTTAATATTTTAACATAATTTGCACATGATTGCGAATTATAAGTTTCTTTATATTATATACTCCGTACGGAGAACGGCTATGCTGCTATAAGAATAACTTATTTCTCCATCCATAATGGTTGCGAGATTTTGTAGATAAATTTGGCGGAATGTCGCCAACTTGGCGACTTTTTTAAATGTTACAAAATTATCAAAAATGTCGATAAATTGTAAAAATTACTCTAAATCACTGAAAAGAGCGACTAATTGACGAAAATTTAATCTCTTGGAAATAATATAAAAATAAACTACAAGAAAAGCCAATTTTTCTCTCCGTAACGTTTAGCAAAATTTTGGTGACGAATTTGTCGGAATATCCCCAACTTACTGACTTTTTAAATGTTGCTAAATTGACGAAAATGTCATCCAATTGATAAAAATTCGCCAAATTGAAAAAACCGACTCTAAATCAATGAAATGACGACTAATTGATGAAAGTTTAATATCTTAGAAAAAATAAAAGAGTAGAGTATAAGAATAACCCATTTCTTCATACTTCCGGCCATAAATCTTGGCGAGAAATTTAGCTCGACTTCGCCGACTATCTAAAATGTTGTCAAAGTGACAGAAATGTCTCCAAATTCATAAATGACGCCAAATGGGAAGTAATGTATGACGGGCATACCTTTTACTACACTCACGGACAATGGACTCACGGATTTTAGACATTGATACAACCGCAAAATGATGTAAATAGCTGGGAGGCGGGCTGGAATGCAAATGATTCCAGTCTGGTGTGATTGCGCATGACCGTACACACGTGAGTAGTGCTGCAAGCATGAGCCAGCGGTCTTATAAACTGGCGTGTAATCGACGCCCCATAAATGTGAGAATCTCAGGCCGACGCAAGCATGAGTAAGGAGTGAAAAGTATTGTGGGTAGACGTCAGAAACGTCGATATACGCAACTAACGGACTTCGAGAGAGACGTGATCATCGGGTTGAAAACCGCAGGGTGGTCAGCGCGCCGGATAACCCGTCACGTGGATCGTTCAGACTATACCGTCCGACGGGTTTGGGATCACTGGTCACGGGACGCCACCCAGACACGAAAAACCGGCTTTGGACGGACATGTCATACCACGAGTAGAGAAGATCGAATGATCGTGCGGTAGGCACGTATAGAGCCCACGGCGACCCGATCCGCTATAAAGGCACACGTAGCGGCTCCTGTGTGCCCACGAACCATATCTAGACGCCTGAAGGAAGCGAATCTGCGATCCCAGTGTGCCCTACGTGTGCGGCTCCGGTTGCAGTGGTGCCGGGCCAGAGCAACGTGAAACGCCACAGATTGGCGATGTGTGGTGTTTAGCGATGTGTGCCGCTTCGTTTTGGGGACCGATGATCAGCTTGCCCGGGTATGGAGGTCCCCTGCACAACGCAACAATTCCAACCTCGTTATCGAGCGCCACACCAGCCCCACTGCAGGTATCATGGGCTAGGGAGCCATAGTCTTCAACAGCCGATCCGCTCTAGAAGTGGTACCTGGAACATTGAAGGGGCCAGCGGTACGTTGATGAGATTCTACGGCCCCATGTGCTCCCATTCGTTGCTGGGATTCCAGGTGCGGGAGCGCAAACCCAGACCGAGGGCCCTGACCCAAGAGTTTATAGGGCATTAATTCCCGGTCGGGAAGGAAAAATCCTCCAACACGAAGCAAGTCAATCGGACCCCCGAGCCCACCGGACAGAGGAAACCGCTGACTCCACCACACAGCGCGCACACTGCCCGGGACACGAAGGGGACAGAAGACCACCACCCTGCCGAGTGAGGTCTACCGCCACTAGTCCCAAAGAGAAACGCCAGCGGAGACGACTAAAACGCCCACCAGCAGATCAAACAGGCGAAACGCGCCATCAAGAACGGCGACGCACACATACCCACAGAAATTTATATTAAACAAAAAGAGCCTGGGATTCCAGGTGCGCAATTCCAACAGGATAATGCCAGGCCTCACATGGCTCGGGTTGCCCAGGTTGGCCTGAATCATGTCCAGGCACTTTCATGGCCTGCCCGTTCTCCAGACATGTGCCCTATCGAGCATGTGGGGAACCAGTTGAAACGCCAGCTGCCTCGTTGCCGCAATCTTCGGGATTTGGAACGTAACGTCCAACAGATGTGGACTCGTCTAACGCAGGACAACACCAGGCGTCTTTTTGACACCATACCGGACCGTATTGTTGCTTGTATCACAGCACCAGGCGACGCAACGCGCTATTGAGGATGACCGAACTGTGTACCGCAGCTCCCTCTGTACGTGGTCTGCGCTGTTTTTGTGATCATGTATGTCATTCATCTGCATCTTTCCATCAATAAAATAAAATTTTAGGTCCATCCTATGCTTCCTTCTTTGTTCGTAACTTTTATTGTCCGTGAGTGTATATAAGAAATACTCTTCTCTCCGTTTGTTTGTAACACTTGGTGATGCATTTTGTGAACTTGACGAATAATCTAGCAAAGTATCGCAAACTTGGTGACATTTCGCTCCAGATTGACAAAAATATCGTTAAAATTACAAAAATGGCGCTAAATGACTGAATATGGCGCATAATTGATGAATAAATTATTAAAGTATTTTAATATATGGACTATATTATAATATATATTATATTATAATATATGGACTATATTATAATATATATCATATTATACTATATGGACTATATTCGCTTATTGAGAATGCTATCAACATTCATAATTGTTTATTTAGAGTTGCAAGAAATATAAGTTAATTGAGTACTTCCAAATAGTTTTACATGTTGTTAGCAGCAAAATCGCCAAATGTGCAATTCAACGTTAAAAACACAGTACCGTGGAACTTACACATTATTTTTGGACTGTAAAAGGAGTAAATTCATTGCATTATATAAGGAAAGTCATGCCCAAATCAGATGTTTTTTAACATACTACGGATATCCGTCCCCTGCTCGCTACGTTTCGCCAACCCCAGCAACTCGCTTTGCGAATCGAGAGACTTCACCTCCTACTCGCTACATAGGATTTAGTTTGGATTGGAAGAGCTTGCGAAGCGAGCTCTTCCAATCCAAACTAAAGTTTAAATTTTCTTCAGGGGACTCTGCCCCCTGCTCGGTACGTTTTGCTAAACCACGTAACTCGCTTTGCGAGCTATTTAAAGCCAAACTAAAGTTTAAATCGGTAAGCGGTTTATTTCATCGCATTAACCTATTATTTCTCTGTAAATGTACCAAATTTCATCTTTCGTATGCTATAAATTTTGCGGTAGGAGGCAGAGAAGATTAATGGACGGGCCGATACAAAAGAACATTTTTCACTTCAGAAGCGCATAAATAGTAAAATATCTCTTAAATTACATCAAAATTAAATAAGGGTTTCGTTCTGCAAAAATTTAACTATGTAGGTAAATGCCTATTAAAATCCGCGGTCTTGCTATTGTTAGTATATCCAGGACGCGAACTCACAGCTATTTTGTCTTTGAATTTGACATTAAATATTTCTTAAACTACAATATATATGGAAAAACGATTTATTTCAACGTATTCCCCAAACACTTCCTTACATGTGTACCACATTTTATATTTTCGTATGCTATACTTTTTGTGGTACGAAGCAGAGAATCTTGTGGAATGAGTCATTTGTCGAATAGCGACGGAACTTTATTTCATATAGAGAGATAAGAAATATTCTTATTACACCAAAAAATGTACGATTTGAGGTCCCGAGGGGCTGAAAATTCGGGCTGAGGTATTAAGAAATTTCAAAACTGATATTGATATGGAAAACAAGATTTAATGGAATATAAATTTTTTACATTAAAATAACTTTGTGCTAGAAGGCCTAAATATTTTTAGGGGTTCGGAATGTCTATATAATTATGGATCTCCAATAAGATATGATGTCAAAAAATGTTTAGTTTATTTTAAGGAGACCTGCCAAAAAAATAGGTCCAAATTATTTGTGGACTCTGGAGGCCATAAAATTTTGGGTGGTTTTCAGATGTGCCCTCAAGACGGTTAGGTGTTCAAAAATTAATATTGATATCGAATAAATCTCAATGTATTTACATTTCTAAACATTTCGTCCTCGGTGGCAATAAACATTTTTGTAGCCCTCTATAGATACTTGAGGATATTGGTACCACACCGAAAAAGAATTCGTTATATTTAAGGGAAGCCTCTTTGATTTTGGGACATGCGGCAATATAAAATTTTTGAGGCTATTACCTGCCAGATACTAAAGGATTTCAAAATTGATTCAAATGCGCTTTCATAAAATCACGGAAAAAAATACAATGATCTAAATATTTAGGGAGCTCAGACCTTCAACATACTTCGGTCTCAAAGTTTATATAATTCCGAAATAGGATTTGGAATGTCACCAAATTTTATCCTCATTCCACTCGATTGTACTTTGTACTCAAAACCTACCCAAACTCGAAGAATTTTTCAAATTGTAATATCAAGCCTCTCTCAAAAACCTTGAGTTTCAGCCCCACTGGCCCTATAATTATGCCTATCCAAATCTGTCAAAATTATGAATTTATGCAATATTTGAACTCCGAATTGAGATCAAATTTATTTTTCTTTATATTTACATTTATATACCTGAAATTAACAAAATAATTTAATGTCTGCAATGTTTGAAAATTTATAAATTTAATTTATAAATTTTTCAACCATTGAATCCGTCTAACGCCTCACGACACCAAAACCATGCAAGGCAATGCTGGATAACCCGGTCCTTGTGTCAGGTAGTTAGGTTGACGAAAGCCCTATGGCTAGGCCCGATATTGCGCAGATTTCTGCTATGCATGAAAGTTACTTCATATGCTCATATGGCAGTAACTGTACTATTACATATGCGATACAATAAATATTAACATATTTCATATGTCAGAGCAATAATTACGTTACTGTTCTGTATGCAAGTACAATAATTGCTGAGTTACTCCACATAACAGTTCAATATTCACTTTAGTGAATGTTTAACCGATAAAAAATATCTTAAGGGTTAAAACATACCTCTCTCGTAAAAATACTCTTATGTTCCGCATTTTCAAATTTATTCTGCAGTGAGGCTAATAAAGCATTCCTCGTATATCGAGAAACTTTCTGTTCTTAAACTAATTCAGGAAGTTTACGCTCCCCAAAGTATCGGGGGAGTCTTACGACGCACTTAAGTCACACATCCTGTAGTTATTTCAGAAAGAATGGTCGTAACTTTTATCATAGTTTTCTTCTGAAGCTGAGGTGAAACCTTTTATATACGTCGCACCTGAGAAAAAAGGTAGAAAAATGTATCTCATAACAAAAAGCTTTTTATATTCAATTCCTAAAATGTGTTGGAAAAACTTTGGATTATTTTTTCGTTTTTTTTCCCATTTTAGACATTGAATTTTTGAACCAATAAATAAAGAGAGTGAAATAAAAATAAATGGAATCATAATTAACATACAAAAATTTTGTTTGGCAAACCGGTTGATATATTTTATAAACTCATTGCTTTACTTAACACAGTTTTATTTTTCATTCTTCAGATAGTAATTAATGTAACAGGTAGTGTAGCTAGTTTGCACACTTAAGTAATTTATAGGATAACAAAGTATTTCAATAGTATTATTTCAATAGTATTTCAGTAGTAGTAATTATTTCAGTATAAGTAGTTAATTGAAAGCATCAAACTGTTTCGGAGACAAAAGCATCCGCTTTCGTCAGGATAAAAAGAGAGTTCAACCACACCACCATAAGTAACAAAATGTTTATTAAGTCATACATTAATCATACGTTATTACTACCATGGATATATGTCTGCCTATGGTTGTGTAGTTGTCCAGCCTTTTTATTATAAAAACGGGGATGTTTGTTAACTCTAAAACCAATTGATACTGTTAATCAACTACTTTTGCTGCTACAAACGAAGTATTATTATTATTATTATTATTACACGCTTTTAATTAGCGTGCTCTACTACATCCAAATCTTGCTATTGAATCTTAAACCAATTCCAGATGTTTAATTGATTTAAAGTTTTGCATACTTACGTATTCCTGATGGCAATTCATATTCTATCCAATTTGAGTTAACTCCCTACACTCCCCCTCGCCACCACCAGATTTTTTGTCCTTAGGTCAAATGTTTCGACACAGCTTTTAAGTCTCGTCGTGATAAGCTTTACCCTGGGATTATACAAGTTGGGCATTCACATTATTGATTGAAAGTCCTTAGAACCACTAGATGATAAGCTTTACCCTGGGATTATACAAGTTGGGCATTCACATTATTGATTGAAAGTCCTTAGAACCACTAGATGATTTTGCCTTAGGGAGCAGGTGTAAAATCATTTTCCTGGCTCTACCTCTCTACATATGATATCCTCTATTTCTTTCGCTTTAAGGAGATGAGAGTATGAGAGGGTATACGCTAGAAGAGTGCTTTACATTTTCAATGAAAATTGTCTACCTGGCCAATCCTTGCCGCTTTCAAGTTGGGCATGTTACTAACTAATACTAGTATTTCTGATTCCTTCAGTTCATAATCCTCTGCTTCTCAAAGCCTAAAACGTACAGTAAAAACATATTATTTTAAACATACGCCGTTTTTGTTTCAAAATTCACTAAAAAACAGAAAATAAAATTTTCTTCAGGGGGCCCTGCCCCCTGCTCGCTATGCTTCGTCAACCACTGTAACTCGCTTCGCTAGCAATTTCAAATCGCATCAACCTATTATTTCTCTATAAATGTACCAAATTTCATTTTTTGTATGTTATAGATTTTGCGGTATGAGGCAGAGAAAATCGATGGACGTGCCGATACGAAAAAATATTTTTTACTTCAGAGTGCATAAAAGTAAAATATCTGGCAAACTACATTAAAATTAAAAAAGGCTCCGTCCCGCAAAAACTCAACTATGTACATAGGTATTGTCTGCAAAAATTCGTGGTCTTGGGATTGTTAGTCTGTCCAGGACGCGAACTCGCAGCTCAAATATTTTGTCTATGATTTTGACAACAAATATTTCTAAAACTGCAATATATATCGAAAAAGAATTTATTTTAGAGTGTTCCCTAAATTTGTCTCTGCAAGTGCATCACTTTTATATGTTAATATGCTATAGTTTTTGCAGATAAACTCGAGGAACAAGAAATTTGTCAAACAGCCGGCGTAGCAGCTACTTTATTTTAATGGAAATACCCAAATGACTTTTTTTTCATACACAAATGACTAAAAATAAAAGCGTAGATACTTTTCACTCTTTCTCTTAACTACTAAAATCTTAACATATAGATCATCGTTGGTTTCACTAGTTATTACGTAGAGTGTGTTTAGTTAACAATTGACATTCTAGTCTAGAAAACTTAGGGAAAATTTGTCAAGCATTAAACAGTTTGCTAGGCTCTAATTAAGCAAATGTACAGACAAACTGGAGCCAAAACCTAAAATATGTTGGGCATTTTAATTTTTATAGTGTTAGGACTTTAAATTTGAAGTTAATGGTAAAATACGGAAGTTAATGAATTTAGTCACTAAAAATTCGTTAGAGTCAATCAATGCCAGCATCAAATTGAGTGCAAGCAAACCAAGGTCACTGACAGCTTATGACTGGCAGCCAATGGGAAACGAGGTGCATTGAGAACCCGTTTTTCAAAAAGTGTGGCTGAAAGCAATATCCAAAATCACGAGACCATCAATGGCTAATTACAAGCACAGAAATATTAGTGATGACTCGCTCTGACTTAGTTTATCTTAATATGTGTTGGACTATATTAACGCAATTATCGATAGACTAACGATGTTAAATTTAATATTGATATAGTATGTAATCGATGCCATACAACCAGTTCATTTTTCTAAGATATATAAATTAATGTAATTAGGTATGAATAAATTTATTTATACGGATATAAAGTGTGGTTGTGCTTTTGAATGCTTAGGCATTTTACTATGTAGAAAACTTGTACAGGATTCCGGGTTTCTCACCAGATAGTCTGGCTCCGCCTAAAATATTGTGTTTCTGGTATCTCAGTGGGATTTTGTGACTTTTTAAATAAATTTCTTATGAAATTTTGTATAAAGCATGCAAGAAATTTTATTTTTTAGGTTATTAGTATCAGTGTTATAATGGTATAAAAAAAATGTCTACAATCTAAATATTGTTTCATATATGTGGAAATAATTTATGTTTATATAATCTATATATATATGGAAGAAATGTATGTATGTGTGTGTGTGTGTGTGTGTATGATCCAATATCACGGGAGGACGGCTGAACCATATTTGATGATCCGATTTGAAATTTGGTGGGTAGTCTTGAAATAGCCCTACTTAAAATGTTGTCCATGATTAGAGTTTCTAACACCAGGGGATATTGCGATATTCATGAAAAACGAAACTTTTGTTTGTCTCATCATCACAGGAAAACAGCTGCACTGAATTTAATGAAATTCTGTGGGTAGCTTTGAAATAATAAAGGCTAATACTAGGGGAAGGCTAATACTAGGGGTTGTCCAGATAAAAATGGAAAACGAAACTTTTCCCTAGGAGTTCTACTCTCTAAATCCTTGATTCCCAACGAAAAAAGTTGGAAATCGTTGGTTTAACACGTGAAAGTCAATTAAATCTCTGAAGTTTGTGAGAGTTTATTGAACGTATTAGTCACATTTGAAAATCGCAGTTTTGAAATATGAATTTAAATGGAAACTCTATCACCATGGTTTATTTTTCACAGGGTTACTCAACAAATTTTATTAATTTCAATAATAAACGTAAATGAATTTAAAAATCTCTATCTATATATATATGAAGAAGAAAAGTATGTATGTATGATCCAATGAATCTGATTGGACAGAGAGTGACCAATTAGATCCATTTTTTTTTACATAATGCAATGAATTTACTTCTTCCACAGTGAAAAAACAATGTATAATATTCACGGCCCTATATGCTCCGGTGTAATTTTTATCAACGTTGGGTATAGTAAATCCCCGAGCAACGCAGTTAATCGCTGCTAGTATGAAATAAAAATTAAAGTGTCTGTGGAACAAAGATGTTAGGTTGGCTATTTACAGAATATTAAACTGATGACATTATTTTTGAACTCAAACTACGTTCATGAAAAGGGAATTGATATCTATTAATTCATAACAAAATTACCTGGATTGGAATTGCTAGTTTTGCAGAAAGGAATACTTAACCGAAGTGTTTAAGCACAAATAGAAACATATGGCAGTATATAAGTGTTTGGAGGATACCCTGGTACCCTTGGTCAGAATTAGAGAACCAACAAACCCCAAGTTTTAAAGGCGAAATCAATATAAATAGAAGAAACAAATGAATATATATATATATATATATATATATATATATATATATATATTCCAAAAAGAATACCTAAGTACAGAAAAGCAAAAGATGAATGTGAAAAACGAAAAGTATCACAAGTGGCCGGGGGGAGTTGTGACCCCCACTCTCCGGTTAAGCAATGCTTTATGCCATGGCGAAACTCCCGGAAGCCGATACTTATACATGGAATGGCCTTAATACCATCAATTACCGAACAGCAAAAACCCACAGCAAAAATTCAAAAACACAATTTGGATGACACACGAAAAAACTATTCAATTCACTCAATGTGCCTACAAATGAACGTGCCGGTATAACCCGTCTCAACAAATTCCATAAATCTTACCAAAACTGTCCGATGTATAAAACTCCAACTTGTAGTCCACTTCACAAATAACCATACTCAATACTCGCGAGTCGTCGCTATTCAATGACAATGTTTCAACTGTTTAAATACTTGCCTTTACATTCAGTTACAGTTAACCCAGTGAATTCTGAAAGTATTTTAATTACAAAAAGAATACTATGTGAAATTTTTTTTATGTAGCTATCTCGGAATACTTTACATTTGTAAATTATATATATATATATATATATATATATATATATATATATATATATATATATATATATATATATACATAGAGAGAGAGAGATAGATAGATACCCAAGTTATGTCATGGATTAAGTGTCCATCTGAGAAAGCTAATCAGAAAGCATAAACAAGAAGAAATAAGCCAATCCGAAACGAGAATTGAAGCAAAAGTTTGGAGTGCACCAAGAGAACAAAAATGTCCCAACAAGATAAATCAAGAATAAATGTGCTCTCCAATAAGACGGAAAATAAAACAAAACACACAAGAGTCCCAAAGCCTAAGAAATGTAACAAATAAAATGAAAATAAAGAAGCAATTACAGGGTACTCCTCCAGACCGTGGATAAATATGAAAGGCTGTGCAAGTCTAGCAATTCAGTTAATGGCCTGTCCAGTACTGCAGCTTTGTCGGCGGTTTGGCGGAGTGCCCTGCAATTTGTTTCTCATTTCCTTCTTACTTATTCCATTTCTTCGCATTTGGAACTCTTGTGTGCGGTTTTGAATAATTGTTCATCTTGTTGGGAAACACATTTATTCTTGTATGGACTTGACTCGCCTTATTGAGACATTTTTGTTGCTTTGAAGCACTCCAATCCTCTTTTAAATTTTTCGTTTCCAATTGGCTGTTCTGGTTCTCTTAGGTGAGCGATTAATACATGTCTTGGATAACCCCTCGGTTTCTCATATTTGGGCATATTTCGTTTCACATTTTGACTTCCCGATCCATGGGTGCTCATGTGGACTTTCCAAAGAGGGTGGGGGAGGATTGGCGATCTTATGTACCGGGGATATGATATCCCCTTCACCCGA
Organism: Amaurobius ferox; assembly: GCA_951213105.1. Classification (NCBI taxonomy): domain Eukaryota; kingdom Metazoa; phylum Arthropoda; class Arachnida; order Araneae; family Amaurobiidae; genus Amaurobius; species Amaurobius ferox. Next base: position 83,908,915 of record OX578141.1, on the reverse strand, counting down.
AAGACAAGTTCCGGAATTTAGCTTTGTGTATGTGAATTTTAGAGCGTCTGAACACAAAACTGATCTAATTATAATAGTTTAGATTCAAAGCCCAATTTTCACAAAAAATGTGTTCGAAAAATTAACAAAAATTAAAATTAAGTTGTTGCTGAGTTCACACGAAAGAAAGAAACATTCACACTACATTTTATCAGTTTTATCTTATTTACAAAATAATTATTGTGAAATCGGATATTATGAATCAAAGTTGCTAATAACCACTTTCAGTGAATTCCAAAATACACAAGTTTCTTTCTTCATAAAAGTCAACCTAAGAAAAGCACTTAAAAACCAAAGAGCTTCTCCCGCTTTCCAAAGTGAATCTTCTACCCTCTGACTCTAAATCCCACCCTGCTTCAGCTCGAAAGCATTCTCAATGTTAGGGTAAAGATAACTCCTTTCGACCCAGAGGCCCTTAATTAAGCTACAATTACCAGAATTTTCGGCATTCGTCTGATTGCTGCTTATTCCCGAGAAGATATTTAAAGTGAATTCAAGCTGGTAAAGGAATCTCCTGCAAAGTACTGCACTTGTTCAGGATCACACGCAGCGAATTTCAGTCTCTTCTCGGTGAACCATAAAATTTGACTTACTAAAACATAACCTAAAACCCCCGAAATCAACACTGTTTCCCCCTGCCCAACTTTCGCCAGTAAACCCATCACTGAAAGCATTTCCTTTACAAATGCATTCACTGGTGCACAACCGAAAAACCATCTGACCAACATGTAGTTATTTCCTCCGATCTCGTATTTCGGATTTCGGACTTTGTCCAGGCTTTTCATGTATTCAAGACATTGACCTCTCCAAACTTGATGAGTTTGTGAGAGTAGTCAATGTTCAGCTGCGTGTTGCTGAAGCACTCAGCAAGTTCACGGTGGTGGGTGGTCGACGATATTGAGACTGTATCTTATTATAGTATCATCAATGGCCAGCACTGCCCCCCCACACACACACGCACTGTTTGATCTCAAATAATCTATACAGTCTCTTTCTTATTTGTATCAGATATCACTTCATTCCCCACTGTCTCTGTTTTTGACTTCCCTCTACTGATTTTCGCTGTTATAGCTTTGTTCCTGCTTGTGGGTTGTCTACCGTCAAAGTTGTGTATGGTAATATTTTATGAGTAGTAGTGTTCAGTTTACGTCTTACCAGCATCCGATTTTTAAAAGAATGCCTTCTTCCCGAAAGCTACTCTCTAATTTTTATTTGCGATGTGGGGATGGGAGAGTTTCCCCTTAAGTGCCCTGGAATGCATGTACATTGAACCTTGAACCATGTCTTTTATAGAGTTCGGATTTGTTGATTGTATAGTACTAACGAAGGGGATCCAACATGTCCTCGAAACACCTGCATGCTGCTCTATTTTTCTATTTGTGCATAAATACGTTGCTCAAGTTCACTTTTACTTTCGGTAATAAGATATTTCTCATAAATTGTTAGGTACAGTAAAGGACTGTTTTATTTTTCTCTATTTAGTGTTTAAAAAACCATGGAAAAATGCAAGAAATATTCTCTTATTTGTGAAAAAATGGCGAGGTTTAATATGAAGGTAAAAATTATTTTAGAGTTTTGAAAAGTGAGCAAGTTATAATTCAATTAATATTGAAGAAATATAATTTTTCATAATTTAATAACTCTTAAGGTAACAAATAAAGATTTAATATAATGACTTCTGTAATTTTATAAGACACTGGACTTCATTTTAAAGTTCTCAAATAGTAAATCATATTCTATTTTTACTTGAGAACATTAATCAACTAAATTAAAAAACAGAAAATACAACTAAATATTTCAACATTGCAATTGTACCGCACATGTTAGACAATTTCGGAGATCGGGGAATTGACACAGAATGATATATGGAAGGAATTCTGACTACCAGCGTACTATCATCGAAAGTTACCAAGAAAGTACATGTTCTTGTTCCTGCCATTCCCCATCAACTGCCTCTGTTCCCGCCGGTAATTGACAGTTCGGATTTGTGAGATCTGTTTGGGTATTCTTTAGAGACATATCGATGTTTGCACCTTCATAATTTATTGATAAACAGTTTCATGTATAATAGAAATATGTTTCTAAAATTTATTATACAGAATTATGATAAGTGATATATATTGTTTCCTTTAATTGTGATTTATGTCTCTTTCATGCATGACAGAATATATTGAAATTATTAATTCGTCATAAAGCTGTGCACTCGAATGTGTGAGTGCCCTTCAGAATTTTACCACACTCGAACTACAATATAATAAATTATTTCGGAGATCACCAGATAAAAGAAATTATACAGTATATAATATAATATTTCGTACTCTCTGCAGCACACCAGTATCCTCAGGCACCAAAATATATATCTCTGGATTGGATGTTAATTAAATAGTTCATAATAAAATTATCTTCACATTTAATATCAGCATATTTAAATAACTAGGCTCAATTTGCATAACACCATAAGATTGTTCATGCTGCTTTTTCTTATACAATGTTCCCGGAGATGGACTCCTAAATTTCTCCTTATATAAATACGTTGAAACGAAAAACGCCTTAGGGGAAACAAGACAAACATCTTGGTTCTCTTTAAAATGTTACTAGTCCTCATAGTTTTCCTAGTCCTTATAGTTTTTTTTTAATTTACCGATGAGCATTTCAACTATAGAGTTATTTCTCTCCATGACGGTAGCTCTACAGGGATGGTAATCGATTGGCCTCCACATTTTCCGCATTTGAAACCCATGTAACTTCTTTCTTTGAGTTACATAAAGGATAAGTTTCACAGCAAAAGTCCAAAAACAGTTTGAAAACACGAATAGTTTATTACTGAAGCGTTTCCTTCCATTTCAGTTGATACATTGAAAAAATTAGCCAATTTCATTCTCCTCCTGACTCATATGATGGTTGATAATGGATGACGATTAGAACATGCTGAGTTTTAATTTTATTGGGCGTGCATTAATCACATTTATATGTACGATAACTCTCTTATTTCATCAGTATTTTCGAGGTTTTTACTTAAAAACTGAAATCCTCTTCTATTTTTAAAAGACACGGCATTCTAAATGCATTTTCATGCTTTTGATAAAAACAAAAATGCAAAAATGCTTCGGTTTATTTTCCAGCAGTTTCCTAAATACTTCTGAAATATATATAAATGTGGTTCTAGGTTTGAATTTAGAGTAAAAAGGCTCAATAACGTATAGAAGTATAACATAACTATAAGTTAAAGATCTCAACCTTGGCTGTGGAGTACATTGACTCTAACTGGAATCATACATAATACTAAATATATAATCTAATCATTTTAAATATAAACAAAGAAGACAAATTCATTTTTGAAAAGTTCATGGATGAATTTTAACCATAATTATTTGTGAATATTTTGAAAGCAACACATGATAATAATGAATCAGCCAACCAGTAATAATAATCACAATTCATAATACAATCATATCATGTTAAGAACTTACAATGACATCAGTTTTCACTTCTCAACTCTTACCTTGGTATATCTAGTCCTTAATATGTTTAATCTAATACTGAGATGCAATAAATGAGGTATAATCATCATGGGTTCCTACAGGAAATCCAGGGGTCAATTTATATCGTCCATTGCCTTCATATTCTGAGATCAAAATATAACACAAGTACCCACACAGATTGTGGAAAATTCTATAAACTACTCATTTATACTTTTCTCGGCCATATGGTCAATCTAAAATGCTTTCAAAAGAAGAGTGAAGGATCAGGAGTCAAACTTGACTCTAGTATAATCTGTTACACTCATTTTCGAAACGCCACAAAACAGTCTCTTGAATCGACTTCCGTGTGCTTGATGTTGGGTGAATGTCGCATGTAGCACTGATTTGGACATCAAAGATTTGAACTTCGGTAGAGAAACTAACAATTCTGGTTGCAGATCTTTCAACACAGATCGTCAGAGCTATCCGAAAGTGTAAAGTATCCGTTTGGATGGCCAGGACAGTGAAACCCAATTTAGACCGGAACCCAGTGGGGACAACATCCGCAGGAGCCATAACTTACATTCCCTGCCATCAACCTCTCGGAGATATATTCGGACCCACAGATTTAATGTCCCCGTAAAAACGGGGATAGTCTGTTCCTAGCCGGAAATCGAACTCTGGTCCTCCGAGTGCAATCCTTAACCACTAAGCTGTACAACCCCGTTGGTTGCGGATCTGAAAACAGGTCTCCGAATAGATCGTTATGGAAACTCAACAAGAGATAATGCTGCATTCGAAGCATGATATTCTGCAGGGTAGAGCGCCGTAAAATAGCGGAAGAAAAATAATTCATTCACCAATATAACCAAAGTCACGTTGCAAAACTCTTTATGTATGGGGTTTCTGGCAGCTTTGGATTTAAGGTCTCCTAATACACAGAAACCACAGAGGGAGGCGCATTTCGGAAAACAGCAGAGAAGTCTCAAGAGCTCAACTGTTTAATTATTCAGTGCACGGCATCTTCAAATAAGCACTGAAGGCCCCGTATTGCTACCGCTTTTAAATATTTTCCAATATCACCTATCGTGATGCTTCTACGTCACCAATTCTAAACTAAATCTTATTTTCCAGTACCAAGCAACGTGGGACAATCCTTTCGAAGCTTGTTGAGGATGAAGTTACCGGGGTGACTTATACAATTATTATAGGATTTCCTCCGTGACTTTGCTTATAAATATTAGAACGTGAGTTTTTAGCGAAAAGGTTTTTGATAATTTATGAATATCTATTAAACAATCATAGGTGTTGTGATACAACTGTTCAAAGGGAGTTAATTTTATGTCAAGCGTTTAATTAGGCAGCCATATCACCACAACTGATTGGGTTGGTCACCCATATGAAATAAATAAGGAAAAATTACTAAATTAAAAGTTAATAACTTAATGGATTCGAGACCACATAGTGGGAATAGAATTTTGAGTATGAATAAAATTATATGCGTTGTGAATAAAATTAATATATTAAACCATTTTGCATATGGACGCCTTAAATCACAATTAATTAAAAGATTTTAATTCGTGACAAAAAAAAATCTATACATAAATCATGCTTAGGTCGGACGGTCTGGGTTTCAACATCAACATAAATCATGCCTAACTGAATATTTTAACCTGTAAAATCAATACCTAAATATAAAAAATATCTTATGGCAAAGAATCCTATAAAGATGCTACTTCGCAGTCCTTCAATTTTTACCTGACTTTCAGCATGTAAAATTTTGTAAAATGCAAAAATGAATTATTTTTTAATTATGTGAAAAAATGATGTTTTGCAGTTTTTTCAAATTTATCTATATCCATAGAATTCAATGCATGCTAACTTCATAAATTCCAAAGAAAAAAAAACTTACATGCAACTTTCATCTGAAAATCCAAAATTGTTTCCATACTATTTTTCTTCGCCAGAATGTTCTTAATCGTAAAACATGGCATGAAATAAATGTTCTCTGAGATAAAGGAGTACAAAAAAATAGCATTAATAAAATCTTTATTTGAGTTCTCTATTTTATATCAATGTTAATTGTTATTAGGCATGAAATTCAATCTTACGTAATCGTTAAAATGTTTTATCGTAACCAACGAGGTTGCATAGATGCATTTTAATTATCACCAACTTATAAGCAATTAATTGTGCACTTTTACTTTACTTAACTATTCATAATCAGAATCTCACTGATTTTAAAGAAAAGTTATTGCACTCAGCAATATAAATGTATCACCAACATTTTTTTTCACGTAATTATAAATATTTTTTTAAATCGCATGACATTTTACCATGGAATTGTAGATATACACAGGTATTTTTATCATCCATCCATTTTTTTTACCTTCTTTATAATTCAGTAAAAAGATATAAATATAATCCAGTGTATTTTTTTACATGTTCACAGTTGAACACTCAAAAACTAATACATATCTTTAGTATCCAGAATGCACTTGAATGACACATAATGTGCATTCAGAGTTGATACTCTTAACATTCACAAAAGAATATAAAATGGGCAATACTAGGTCTGGGGATGCCTAAGCACCCCTGCCTAAATTTCACACACCTTGCTCGCACACAATTTTTTTCAGAGTGAACAAGCGTTTCTTTTACATAAAGGGAACTTCCGCTCAGCTGTGGCGCTCTGTGATTGGCCAAAGTGCCTATACTAGTTGCCACTCCACAAAGAGCAAGCTGTCGCTCAGAACCAAGGAGGTTCTCAAGTGAGTGCCCGACAATATCTCAGTATGCTAGAGTTAGCATGAAAATCATACTAGCATGATGCTTAGTATGAAATACTTAACTTGAAAGCAATTATAAAATGATATGTAATATTATTGGAGAGTTTTAATGGATAATTAGAATAAGATAATTTTGAATAATATAATTTGGAGTAGAATAAATTTAGAATAATAATTAAAGACAAAAATTTAAATGATTAAAATTCAATAATTAAAAAAATATTTAATAAATTTTAAAAAATTGTTAAATTTGAATAATAAATAAAAGTGTTATGATTTGTCACAACAATAGGTAAATACATGAAATATTGAATAAGGCTGTCTGAAACTGAGATATACATTAAATGACTTTTGAAATAGACTTAATTCACATAGATATGTAATTTTAAATTTGACACATATAGTAAAATACTTATAAAAATTAAGGTTTTATTAAAGATTATGGATGTATACGACAGTATCACAACAAACATTATTTTCCTCCTTTCAGTATATTAATCATCTTTCCGACGCATCATAAAAATACATCCTGATAATAAACGCAAAAATAATTTCAACAAATGATTCATTTTTCAATTGAGATTCGCTGTAAATCCTTATATTTATTCTTTACAAACATAAATATTTTAAAATGGACATTAATATTTCAAGAACCGATTTCCTTTATTTCTTTAGACACAAATAAATCATTAATTTTTAAAATGAGTACTTTTTGAAATTTTTATATCTCTAAGTAGCATTATTTTAAGTAATTTGAGTATTTCAATAAAATAAACATTTCAAAGATTCAGAGGAAAAAGGGGCAGTGGCAATGAATAAAATTGATTATACTGTTAAAAGAGGAACGCATTTTATGTAAGAATTCCAAACTCCTGTTTTGTAAAAATTGCAACACCATGCAAAATTGCAACACAATCATAAAAATTGAATGAAATTTATTCCACAAATGGCCTGTATTGATACAAATAAACGACTAAATTTGCAAAGTAAAAAAAAAAATAATATTACATGTCGGAAATCAGTATATGGTGAAGCCCCCAAGTGCTGCAATAAGTGCTTCTATACGACGTGGCATGGAATCAAACAGATTTTGAATTTGTACCTGAGAAAGAGCATTCCAGATAGCTTCTATCGAAACCAAAGTTCAGCTGTATTAGCTATGGGGCGAGCATCAAGAGCGAGACGCCGACCGATGAAATCCCAAACATGTTCAATAAGTGAATAGGCCAAGGAAAAAGCTGTATCTGCTGTGTTGAAAAGAAACCTTGAGCATTCCTAGTAACATGTGGACGGGCATTGCCCTATTGAAATACAGCTCCAGGAATGCCTTGAAGTAACTTTCTCTGATGTACCGGTTGCTGTTGAGATTATCCACAATTCTTAGCATCTAAGATCGTCCAAGGTACCCAATGGCGCCACAGACCATCATCTTTGGCTTTTGTCCAATATGACGTTTGATAACACACTTAGGAAGGTGGCGTTTTAACGTGGATGAGGCCATCTCTGTACCCCCAATTAAAGCGGGATTCAATGGAAAAGTCAACTTGTTGCATATTGGCAAGCCAGGGTCTATATTGATGAGCCCATTGTAACCGCAGGCGTCGATGGTTTTACGTCAGGGGAATCCTGTACAAAGGAATTCTCGCATGCAGTCCACGGTGCAGCAGATGACGGTGAATTGTTATAGCAGAAAATGACACACCAGTAGCAGTGCTCCAACGTTCTGCCAATTGTCGAGATGAAGCTGTACGATCCATCGCTGCCTTACGGATGAGGTGTCTATCATCCCATACTGACGTAACATTTCGTCATCCACTTCCGGATTTGAGACGTGTCCGTTTCTCTTCGGTCCACTGCTTCCACATTCCATCACTGTCGTGGCATTGCGCTTCATACGATCTGCTATTGTACGTTAAGAAAACTCCCTTCACGAAGGCCGATCATTCATCTCCATTAAAACTCCGTAACCTGCTCATCTCGAGACCTCTGTCGTCCTAACTGCATAATGACTTCTTATGAAACGTTTACCGTTCGCAAACAACCATAGACTAATTTCAACGTCCCGCTACAGTTCCCTATTTATACAGCTAAAGTAGCAGTTTAGGGGGCGCTGCTCAGCCCATGAATGCGCAGTAATTCTGAAATTTTAATCATTTGCATAGCACACCCAAATTTACATTTGCTGTAAGTTTCAGATCAATAGTGTTATTCCTTCATGATGTTGCAATTTCTATAAACATGGGTGTATAACCAATTTACAGATTAAAAAGTATTTCGAATCCTAGCACTCGAAACTTATGAATACTGTCTTATCGGAAGTTTGAACTCCTAATCTGCAATTTTTACTAGATAATAAAAAAGTAACCGTCTTATCCAATTGGTTTGTATTTAAAAATATAGCTTATTAGCGTATTCGAATTAAGTATTGCGCTAATAATATTAATTAAAATACTGTATATATTACTTTTATAAAATATAAATATTAATTATATAAAAAAATATTTTCGTTGATAATTTATATGACTAATTTATATGACTACTGCAGAGATAAAAGAGATCATTTCCATTTATACTAGTAAAAATTTCATAAAATGTATTAATTCTCGTTTCGAAACCTAAAGCAAAAGGCAATATAAATATGTTCTTTTTCCCTTTTTGTATATATGCTGTATTTTATGTTCCCTGAAGTCTTCAAAGTTAAAGGGTATTGACAGATATATACACATTTTCCGCATCATTTCCGTGCTATTGAGATCGATATTAGAAGATAAGCACTTCGTGCAGTAAATGTACAGCACAGAAATCCACTCAAAGTTAGAGCATGAAAAATTTCAATCAGATTCAGCCAGTAGGATTCATGTTCCTGTTGCTATGGTAATGAGTGGACTTATCTCTTTTATACGTCAGCCGATTTATGAAACATTTGGAAGTCAACAAAAGAAATGCTGAAGATTTAAATCTTGACTAAGACAAGATTCCAGTGACATTTTTTAAAAAGGATTTTGCGGAAGCAATACCGTGCTTTAATATTTACCTCCGTTTAACTGGGTATTTATTTAAAGCTAAAATATTTCAAAATGAGCTCGTTGTCATCGTAAATTTCGATACAATTTTATATTGAGGTGGAAAAGGCAAATAGCATACACACGCGTATACACAGATATATAATTCCTTATACATGTAAATCTAATCTTTTTAAACACAATTATTCTATTATATTAAATTTTACACACAATATATATTTTTATTTGCTTCCTTACCTTTCACAAATATCTTATAGTAATACAATTGTGGCGATTGTGCGTCGCCGTGGTCCCGAACCAGGGACCTGATGCTTCGTAGACCGACATTATAATCACTGAGCAAATCACTGAGCTAGCTCCTCCTCTGTTCTTATAATTCGGGTATTGGCGGTGTGGCATCTTTTGATAGATGTCTTTGCTCCCTTCGCTGATGAGGAATTTGCCGAGAGGCGTGTCGCCTCGGCGTGACGGTCAGGGCCGGGAGGCGTGTTGCCTCGGCGTGACGGGCAGTCGTGGTCAACCAGGAAGGGAGTGTCAAGGCTTCTGACTCCTTGTGATGCTGCCATCTCGTGCTGAGAGGCGAAGTCGTTGGAAAGGAAGGTTGCGTTTTTCAAACGTCCAGTCATCATTGTGGCGATTGTGCGTCGCCGTGGTCCCGAACCAGGGACCTGATGCATTGCAGACCGACATTATAATCACTGAGCAAAAGCTAGCTCCTCCTCTGTTCTTATAATTCGGGTATTGGCGGTGTGGCATCTTTTGATAGATGTCTTTGCTGCCGCACAATACATGTTTAACAACATTAGTGAAACACATAATTTCAGTACATTTATAATATACAGTGTGTCGAGAAAATCAAGGTCCAAGCCATTAGAGACCAGAGGTTTTCTGAGACCTCAAGCGAAGTTTCATGACAGACCGCATCTGCACAATAGAAGCAGTAAAACGTAACAAATTCCGAAAATTATTAATCCGAAAAATAGATTATACCACAATTTTATATGTTGTTTTTACATGTTCAAAAATAAATGTTTTCACTTTAGGTTCTGGCATAGAATTTTGGTCCCACCCCCTGGGACGGGGGGTCCAAACAATATTTTAGTGACATTTGTTTATGATAGAAACATATTCCTCAGCCCAGTCCCTGAAACTATCTTGCCTCAATGGAAAATTCGATTCTGATTATATAACCGTAGTTTCTATATATATATATATATATATATATATATATATATATATATATATATATATATATATATATATATATATATATATATATATATATATATATATGTATATATATATATATATATATATATGTATATATATATATATATATATATATGTATATATATATATGTATATATATATATATATATATATATATATATATGTATATATATATATATATATATATATATATATATATATATATATATATATATATATATATATATATATATATATATATATATATATATATATATATATATATATATATATATATATATATATATATATATATATATATATATATATATATATATATATATATATATATATTATATATATATACATGGCCCTCTATGGATATTGTTTTTATTTAGCTAATCCTTTCATTCCTTCAATTGATTGATTTTGGTATGTCTTCACATTTCGCATTTTGGAGTATTTTGGTTTGAGTTCTCTCATCGTTTTTATGATTTTTTCTGCGGGTTATTGCTCATTTTTGTAGATTTCACACTCGATTCTCAAACTCGTTTTATATGTGTGTGTATAGTGCTGACATCTCTCGGCAGGCATTAGAGTTTATTGTGTTTTTTGTGTTATTTATTTCTGTATCTTTTAGTTAACCCAGACGTCAATATATTTTATTGCTTATTTTTACATCTTAATCTAGGCATGTATTTCCACTATATGTGGCACTCTTTGGCCTGCAGTTGTAGGGATTCAGTCAGACGCATACGTATTAATGGCTTTGTATATCTTCCATTCCGCATGATTATGACTATTTGTCCACTCTTCGCTTATTTATGAATGTTTCGTATGAAAATCTCATTTTGATCTTATCTACTACGCTTGTTTTGTTACTCTCCGAAATTTCGTTTCAATTCTTTATGGTTTTAGTTATAGTTTGAAATTCGTACCTGACAAAATAGTTTTTGAAGGGGTTTATATTGGGAATTTTAATTAAAATTCGTGGTGTAAATTTTATTCATTACCTAGTGTCCGGTCTATTATTATTATGAATTGGGATAATTATAGATCGACAAACATTGACCAATTTAGCGTTATGGACGATTTGGAAGAATACCATACCTACTCTCAATCTAAATCATATTCCATTAATAGATGCAATAATCTTAGGTGCAAAACTTGTCCTTATGCTGACCCATTACAAATTAATAATAATTCCACTTCACAAAAATTTATTAAAGTTTTTAATTGCATATACAAACTAAATTGTACTATTTGTAACTTATCCTTTATTAGCCAAACCAGCAACCCTTTACATCTGAGAATGAATGTCCACAGGGATCATATTAAAAAATTTGACCATAAAGTCTTTAATGATCTCCATACTAAAAATCAATTTGAATATCAGCACATTGCTACACACGGATTTAAAAATGTATCCCTTCATATTTTTGATATTAAAATTTCACTCACTGATAGATTAGTATTTGAAAATTATTACATTAAAAATATCAAACTCTCTTCCCCTATGGCTTAAATCAAATTTATAATAATAATAATGTTGTTAAAAAAAACAATAGTTTTGAATACAATTCTAATAAATCTTCAGTATATAAACATCTTTGTCAATACTCAAAGTCATCATCGTCTAGTAAAAAGCGATATAAGCGTGGCAAAGGAAAAAGTAACTTAAGTAAAACTATTGATTACAATGCCGACATTTTGAAATTACAATATAATTATTCTCAAACTTTCAATTTTCTACCTGTTAGAACTTGGTTATATAAAGTCAGAAAATGCAAATTAAGTATTGTTTATACTAATTTTATAAAATTAAAATTAACTCATGAGCATTTTAAACATTTATTTTATGATTTGCTTCTTTCACGTACAAATTTTTTAAATTACCACCTTCTCCATTCACCCCCCCCCCCCATATGTCTTAATCTTTTATATTGAGCTAATTTTTATTGCCTTTTCTCATTTTTGCCGTGTTTTCTTTTTATTTTTATTTATATTTATATACTTTTAATTGCGAATTTTGTATCCTACTATTCTTCTTATCCCCCTTTCCATTGTAGTGATATGTTACCTTCTATCTTTATCCTTAGTCTTGGTCTATAGTTACTCATTTGTAACAGATATGCTAGAGATGGGTTTTTATGTACATACGGTAGTTTATGCATAATTTTCGATTAAAATCTTTCAATTTTTATATATTATTTATATATATATATATATATATATATATATATATATATATATATATATATATATATATTATATATATATATATATATATATATATATATATATATATATATATATATATATATATATATATATATATATATATATAATATATATATATATATATATATTATATATATATATATATATATCTATATATATATATTATATATATATATATATATATATATATATATATATATATATATATATATATATATATATATATATATTATATATATATATATTTTTTATATATATATATATACATATATATATATATGTATATATATATTATATATATGTATTGAAAAGTTTTGTATAGCAAAAATGAAAAAAATAAATTTGAAGTGGTTATTTGAAATCAATAGTGATTATATGAAAAGCTTGTGAAGATGATAAAGAGAACATTATAAATAGAACATTATAAACAAGAAACATCTATCATGCATAAAGCATTGCTTATGAAACACTTTCCAACTTCAAAGCAGTTTTATTTAAACATCTCTAATATGCAAAAAATTCAGCGGTAATATTTTAAAAATTATCACATTACTAATTTATTATATTTGAAAATTTCATCGAAAAAAAAATGAACTTTATTCAAATGACATCATTGAAAATAACGCCTGGCTCTCTATGAAAAAGCAGTAAAAATGTCATTCGTAAACTTTTATTCTACTCCTTTTATTCATCACAATACTACATTTATTTATTCTACTTAAAAACTTAAAACCATGGAGGAGAAAGTAATTTAACTCTGTGTTTAACACTTCACCGAAAATGTCTGCTACTATAAAATCGTCTGTTCTCTATTTAAAATCAATGACTGTTTCATTCATATCAACTATATTGCAGACTCCAGCGCTAAATAATTTTGCGTTAAAGAAATTCAGAAATTCTTATACAACTCATCTTACAGCTTCATGTGTTTACAATTTCCATAATTTAAAATTGGGTTTTGTTGTAGAAATAATCAAAGTTTGATAATCATTTGAACTGAAACATATTGTGATTGCGTAGTTTCCGAACATTAATGCACAGAAATTAAGCAAACATAAAGCAGTTTTAGGATAGACACAACACTAAATATGAACTAAAAATCACGAATCTTTAAAAATCACGATTTTGACACAAGATAAATGGTATATTTTATTTTGAAGTAGGTCACGTGATCTTTTCATATAATGGTCACGCGATCTCTTCATATAATGGTTATAATTACTATTTTAATTTTTATTTAAAAACTACTGAATGTATTTTTTTGAAATTTTTTTTTATATATTTTATGGAAAAATTTGAATATTTCCTAAAACTTTTATGGAAAAATTTGAATTTGATTTCATGGAAAAATTTGAATATTTCCTAAAACTTTGAAAGCAATTTGTGAATTTTAAATTCACTTAAAATTGTTTGAAAAATTAGCTCCCATAGGGTTCAATGTATTTCAATTTATTTTCAATGTAATTTTCAGTGTAATTTTTTCAACCCGGGTTCAATCCAAAACTGATTGGGTGATATTATCCATTTATATTCCCATAGGTCCCACGGACCGTCTGAACAACATACTAAAATTTCATTTCGATAAAATCATTTTTACGGCAGTTATCGTGCTAACGGACAGACAGACAGACAGAATAATTTGTACTTGTAGAGAAGGATGGAGACGGCACACAGGTTTGGTGAGAATTGGTCGATGATCAGGAGTTGTCCAGAACATGTAATTATATATATTCCTAGCGGCATCGAATAAAGTAGATTTTGATTGCTCAAAATTATATTTTCCTTGCACTATTCAAGCCAAATATGTTATAAAAATGTGATTGGAAAGCAGTTTCATTTTAGAACTTTTACATGGTTAAGATTAGTTACCATATATGGCATGATCGATAAAAAGAGGAAGTTATTGCAAACTTATTAATATTAGTGACGTGGGATATAATTTAATGAGGTTGAAATATGGTTGCAATATGTGCTGGACATGAGATAGGAATTTGGAATACTAATTGTGAAAGAGAAGGGCGCTTTATTGGGAATGACTTATATATATATATATATATATATATATATATATATATATAAACATATATATCAAATTGCTCGTTTAGTACTAACGAATCCTTACAGGTACGAAGTTTTCCAGGGATAAGATCTTTAACCCTTTAAAGTAACTATTTTTTCTCTAATGTGTTAAAAAATTAAAATTATCTAATTACTTATAACCATTTTATGTTTATTTGGACGCACATCGCAGAATGTAATATTAACTACCCAATTTTTCTTTAAATTAAGTAAATAATTGAGGTAGGAAATAGCGCATACTATTATCGTGATATTGAGATTGTAGAATATTACAACCAGAATATTTTAGATACTCAACAGGGAATGTGAGAAAACAATAAGCCCCAGTTTACGTGAGATAGTTTTATGAAATAAAACGTGCTATCCGAGTTAATTCTTAACTCCGTATAGTAGGTTGAAAGATTAAGAGAAATGAAATTAATTTTAAGAGATTAAAAGACGTACGTAATATTGAAATATGAAGGGATATTGTCGACCTTTTAACTAACAGATGAATAAATATGTAAGTCAAAAGGATCACCGCCCCTTCCTAAGGCACTCGGAAAGACGATTCACCGAAACAACAGCAATGTCGAACTCCCCAGACATCCCCCTGCAAAGCCAGCGGTGAGAACACCATCCGGCAGACTAACCCAGCCCCTCCCACAAGGGGCCCCTACAGTCCTGGCATGTTTTTCCGAAGGACAGGCGCTGGTCATGGCAGCCATAATATAGCGTGAATCTTGCCACACGTCCTCTCAGGACACTAAAAATTCCATAGTGTGTTCATTTTCCAATCTTTGTATTTTACAATTGGCCGTTTTCGTACTTTAAAAACATCAACATTAAAATTATTCTAAAATGAGGGCAATAAGGACATAATTTTAAATATATACAACATTTATTATAACACTCAAAGAAACAGCTTTAATTTATTTTATATACAACAAAAACTCTCAAGTATTGTTGCCTTTTCTTGCAAACATTTAAATTTACTCATCATTATCTTTTTATATTAATTACCAATCCACAATTGAATGTTAATAAATTATCTTTAAATCACACTTTAAAAATATTCCCTCTCATCCCCAGATAAAATCATTATCACGTACTGGGAAAGTTGGTATGTCTAAAAGGTGGACATGAAACATGCACGGCCTACCTCGGTCATTTCATTCGATTCGCCGGGTTGTCAGGCATCATGCTTATTCTGCACACAATCTCTGGAGTCCTCAAGTCAAGTCCCAGACACGTCTCTGAATTTAAAACTCTCTCTCTCAGTACTAAAATTGTTACCGCCAATATTTTGGCGCCCTCGCTTTTCAATTAGACAGCATAGGGTTACATATACCCCGCATGTTGTCCCCACTGGTTCGGTATGACCCTTGATATCGATAAGAGACCCGCCATTAATATCTTTGTAAGGCCGACTTCCCACGCTTCCAAGGAACACATGATACCAAGGCGGTGACAATGGTCAGCTTCGTTAGTGACCAAGCATTGACTTCCTGTCAAATTTTCGACCATCATCTCTTGAGCTGCAAATGGGGCACGGGACCAGATCCGCGGCAGGTGCAAGTAGAGAGGACCTCGCACAAATTGTGTAGTCCATTCAGGGACCCTCTCCTTAATTTATCCATAATAGACAATGTTACATTTGAGTGAAACATCAATGTAACACCCACCTTGTACAATTTCCAGGGGAAATATAAAGTTTATGAAACGGAATTTAATGCTAATTGTTCTCTCTAGAATTTAATGCTGCATCCATATCAATCATTATCTAAGCTATTTTTATAGACGATTCTGAAAAAATGTGTATTTCAGATAAAATTTTTAACCGAAAGTAGAAAAGAATCGGAAGTTGAAATCCTTTAAAAATCCCCCAACCCCTTCAAAAACTCCATGTTGAATGCATATCAGTGATCATCTAAGCTCTATCTATAGCAAATCTTAAGAAATAAATTATTCAATGAATTTTTTTTAACCGGACGTGACATCCTACCCCCTCAGAAATTTGATATTGAATTCATATCCGTTCACATCTAAGCTCTTTCTATAGTCGATCCTGAAAAATAGATGCTGCACGGAACATGCAAATGTTTGAATCGAAAGTGATATATCGAGAACCGGTCTGTAGAATACTTTAGTAAGTCATCGAACTTCCCCTTTCAAAATTCACTGCTTAATCCATATCAATCTTTATCTAAGATTTATCTGCAGAGACAGTTTGCACATTTTTAGAACAATTTTAAAGCGATATAATTAAGGTTTGAAGTAACAATATTTATTGCTCAAATATCCTCTTTAATGGCCTTTTGTCTGTACTACCATTCTACATCTATATTTTCAAAGATAAGAGCCTTTCTAAAAGTTATGAGTGGTATTTTATTAATCTCCTCTTTCGCAGTTTTCCATAATCCATCCATTGTTTCAGGTGTGCGTTTAGAAAATTCTTTTTTTCATAATCCAAAAGCACAAAATTCAATGGTGACACATTAGGATACTTTGAAGGAATATGAGCAAAATGTATAGCTATAATATTAGTATCTTTTGTCATTTTTTCAAAAAATTTAAAGTCAAATTTTGACGTGTGACTGGTAGCAATATTTTGATGAAGTTCTACTCTAGTAAGACTATGTGGATAAAAGGATAATAATATTTCTTCTTTAAATAAAGGAGTTAAAATATTATCATAGTAATGTGTTGAATTGATTTTAACATTTTTTCTAATTTTCTTAACTTTAATTTATCGTTGTACGAAAAGTCAGCAATAATCATGAATCCCTTGTTGAAACCCTCTTTTGATTCTTGGAACAAATTGTTTAAGTCTTTTTGTTCTTTTTTGCGATAGTAAATGAATCATTTTTGTTACAGTCATTTAAATAGATCCATGCTTCATCAATTCTCACAATATATTACCATCTGTCTCGGGTTAAATGATTTTATAGAGAATTTTACAGCGTGTTCTGCGCTTAACCCCATATCTAGGCGAAAGGAGGTAAACAGTGTGCATTTTATCTTAAATTTAAATCTTTATTTATTATCCTGTTAATAGTCACTATAGAGGTATTTAAACACAGTGCAATTGTTTTTTGAGTCCAAGTATTCTCCTTTGAGACCAGATACCTTATTTTGGAAATAGTCGTAAATGTATGAACCTTCTTTGGGCTTTGATTCGTTGTTCTTTTCCCGGCTAAAAGCAATTCTTGACTATTTTCCCCTTTATTATTATTAATATTACTTATTTTGCATTGATAAATGCGAATTTCATGGTTTTCACAGTATTTTCTAATTATAGAAAAAGTGTATTTCTCTTCGAAAAAAGCAAAAACGCATCCTTCAATCCTAAATTTATCTACATGTACCATTTTTGAAGCTTAAATAATCAAACTGCAGCAAACGATAAGTTAGCTTACATAGAAATAGCTGTTGTCAGAATTTTGTTACTTATGTTTTGATATATTTGACAATAAAATCGTTCTAAAAATGTGCAAACAGCTTCTGTGTAGCAAATCCTGAAAAATATATATTTCAAGGAAAATTGATTGACAACAACTGCGTCAAATAAGTAATTAAAAAACAACATGGTCCTTTTTAATCACAAAATAGTATAACACCTTTATATCCAATATGATGATAAAAAAAATGATCTGTGGATTTTCTAACAAAAAACTGTAACTGTAAATGTCTGCTGGATATCCGCAAGCCAAAATCTACGAAAATCTATGCATCTGTGCAGTTTCTTATTTCGTTAGAACATTTAGATGAAGGCGAATATCTTAGATGTATACAGCTACAGTAAAATTCGGAAGGATTGAATGCCAAATATGCGAATCCATGTCCTTCAGATATGATCGATCTTCTACCACAGCGTAGATATGCAGAAACATTTTATAGGCTTCATAAGCAAAGAATCTCGAAATCCTTAAGAACTTCGAAAGCATGAAGACTTATCACAAACTCATGACATGATCTTTTTTTCTATTTACTTTCCTTATATACATAATGTATAAGGAAAGTATTGTGACGGAGTCGAAAATTCGAATTCGAGTTTTCGACGGGAGAGCACGTTTCAAGCATCCCTGATCACGAATCAAATATTTTTGACATGATGTCTGTGTGTGTGTGTGTGTGTGTGTCAGTGAGCCTGTGGAGACGATAACTGACGAACGAATGGACCAATTCGAAGGAAATTTCGTACAAAAATCACAATCCGTAAACACTGGAAACCTATTGCTTTTATATGCAATCGAATGTTCAGAACACTCCTAAATTTTCGAGTGAAATTTTGAAAAAATCGTCAAAAAATCAAAACCGCTAATAAAGGTACGCAAATAGACATTTCTTATGTAATTTTTCATTAGAAAACGATTGACATAAAGTTTAGAACCCGTTCTCGAGATATTGCACATTTTTCAAAAAAATTATCAAAGAGTCATATAAAATAAAATAAAATATTTACTATTGAGAAACATGTTCACTTTTCATATGTAATACCATGCGATAAATTTGGTGACATCATTCTCGTGGATCTAGCTCGTTCCATTCATGAAAAAAGATACTTTGAGTAATACTTTTGTATTTAAACGCCAATAGTCATTTATCTGCTGTAAGAATAACTTATTTCTTCGTCCATAACGCTTGGCGAGATTTTGGCGACGAAGTTGGTGGAGTGTCGCCAACTTGGCGACTTTTTTAAATGTTGCTAAATTAACGAAAATCTCGCCAAATGGATAAAAATGACGCTAAATCAATGACGACTCATTGATGATGACGACATGGAAAAAGACGACTCATTGACGAAAATTCAATATCTTCGAAAGAATATAAATAACTACTATAAAAATAATATATTTGTTTTACTATAAAAGTAGTAAATTCATTGCATTATATAAGGAAAGTCATATATTGCCCACATCAGATTTTTTCAGGAGAGAAATCAGGCTTCTGAATACCATAAAATATTTTAAACTATGAACCATTATACTAATAAATGTTCATTTAAAGTATTTATGTATAAAATGGCAAGTCTGTGTGTTTATCTGTGTGTTTGTTTGCCAGTTCCGCATACAAATCCACAGTTCTTAATGGTTTTTTATTTTCAAATTTGGGTTGGCTAATCTCTGCTTCAGTGCCTGGTAACCTGCTTCATGTTTCGAGTTTCTAGGACCAGGTTGCAAACTGGTGAATTTATGAGTCATGCATATTGTTCAAGTATAATATCACATCTAGTGCCTATTCGTCTGAAAATTTGTCATTCTCGTTTCTCGCCATGGCGTATTCATTTGAGAAACATCGCTTTTTCTGGTCTCACAGATCTCAAAGATTTAAAACGCAAGTAAAATATTTAAAAATATAGTAGAAAATATAATGAAGCTGATTATCGACTATTTTTTATTTTGTTCAACAAGGATTATTTACAACAAATTTTGTTTACACCCGATAAAATAGCGAGATTTTTTCATATATTAACCTGACATGAGAAATAAAACTACCTCCTCGAAGAAATTTCAATTCATGAAATTTTCTTATCAAGTTACATCATTCGAGATATCTGTGTATCAAATTACGAGTTTCTACTCCTTCTAGAAGTAGGTAAATATTTTACGGAAATGATACATACACATTTTTTCTTTTATATGTATATATAGATCTATCCGGAACTTATTTTCACTACAATGTTAATTTGGAACAGAGTTCGGCAATGTTAGCAAATCCCATTAAGTATCTAGGAAAGAAACTTAAATATTTACTCAAACATTGAAATTTTCACACATCAACTTAAACATTGGAATTTTCTGGTCAATGAAGTACACTCGAGACATCCGTGTACTAATTTGTGAGTTTCTATTCATTCTAGAACCGGGTAAACATTTCACGAATAAACATACGTAGAAATGTTCCCTTTTACTGCACCTGTCGACCGAATATGCAAATGATAAAAAATTTGCAGGCAATGGATGAATAGTCGGAACTAGAGCCAATTGAAACTGAGCACCATGGTGGTGTATATAAGGAGCGAACCTCGCTTTCAGGAACAAAATGTGTAATGGATTTCGATTGCGTTTACGTATCTTGATTGTAACAATGCCTCGCCGACGAATTCGAAGACACTACGAGCAAAGAAGGTGTCTGAAAGACGGCGTGCGTTCGAACTGCATGAGGCTCGAAGGGCACCCCGAAGAATCGCTCGACATTTGGGTAGGAGCGATGCAGCAATTAGACGATGTTGGCAGGAATGGGTCCGGAATGGCAGATTTCAGCTGGCAGCGGACGGCCTAGAACGGGAAAATAGAGCGATTTCTCTTTTCGAAGAAGCGACAGAACGGGAAGATAGGGCGATTGTTAGAGGAGTTGTGACAGCACGAGATTCGTCGTTATCAACCTGTGATGTCACGATTTGTGCAAGTTCATATTTCTTAATTTTAAATGCCTTTATTGAGCTAAATGTAAGTGTAAAATTCTAGCCCAGAATTCGCCGGCGAAAGCGAACTCGCATTTCTTGTTCGTGACCTTGCTTGGAAGTGAGAGCCGTTGGAAGTACGTGTAATCTGTTTTATTTGAGTGGTTCATTTTTGCTCTTCTTCCGCGCTTGTACATGCGAGTGCCTGTGAGAAATATGTTGTGTGACGTCAGAGCTTGAGAAGTAGCCGTAAAATGACGCCACTTTTGAGTCAGTTGGGACAAAGGAACCGAAAATGACGGACCTGCATTGGTCAGGTCTATACTTTCTTAACAAAAATATTTCTTACTTTCTTAACAAAAATATTTCTAAATTCAATCTTCAATTTGTTCCCAAATCCTGATCCAAGAAAAGTAAACATGGTATCGAAAGGTACTTTGTAAGTGTAGTACCAATTGTAAGTAAAGATCTCACGTAATTTAAAGGAATAAAAATGGACTGGATATAAGTTCTTTGATCTAAGAATAAAATCGGCGGCTTTACTGTCTTTTTGATTAACCTATTGAATTGTTTTTATTGCTTAATAATACTCAAATTGTTAATGATGATTTAATTGTTCCAGTCCTAATTGAAATAAAAATATAATTTTAAAAGTAAGGATATATCTACGAAGATTCTTCAAAATCAGATATGAGAAGTTTGAAGTGTTTTTAGTTAAGATTATCAATCTTCGATCATAAGCCGTGATTTTATGCCATGTGTGATATTACAATTTATGTCTAATTTGATTTACTAGAGTTCCATATTCAGTCTGTTTCGAAATTACAATGTAGTAAAACCATATTAATTTCATGTTATATATTAAAGAATTTCTTAAATTTTAAATGATTATTATTTTGGTTATGTCTCATATTTCGCCATTGCACTTAGTGATCTCGGGTCACTGTTGAGTATTTTCGCTCAACATCAGGGAAGCGAATCTGTGGTAATTTGGGGGTACTTCCACTATATATTTAATCAACTTTTCTTCTAGAATCTTACGGCCTCAAAAATAATCACGGTGATTGCATTTTTATGATTTCAATGGTCAAACACGGAAGTGTTTGTCACACCAATAATTGCCCTGACCAATAATTGAAGACTACGGAAGCTGAAACTGTACTCACGGCGCCCATTAGGCTGCCTACCACTGAACAGTATGCACCGTAAACAGCGATTACAATGGTGCCGGGCCAGATCAACGTGAAATTGTTCGGATTGGGAACTAATTGTCTTCAGTGATGAATCCCGTTTCGAACTGAGTCCAGACGACCAACGCAGACGTGTCTGGAGATAGCCCGAATATTGTCAGGATCCTGCTCTTACTGTCACAAGGTCCGACAACAGGGAGTTATGGTCTGGGGTGCCATTTCGTTTGATAGCCGGACCCCTTTGAGAGTTCTCCTAGGCACCATAACAGCACAGCGGTATGTTGCCAACATTCTACAACCCGTTGTATTGCCATTCCTTTCGCGACAACCCGGCTAATTTTTTAGCAAGATAATGTCAGGCCACACACGGCGCGCCTTTCTATTGATTGCCTGCGTGCTTACGACATATTTCATTGGCCAGTAAGATCCCCAAATCATTCGCCTATTGAGCACATTTGAGCTGAGAAGAGGCGTCGCATGCGACCATCCCAGAATGTAGACGGATTATCTTGTCCATTGGGGGCCATTTGGAATGACATCCCCCAGAACACCATCCGGCAACTTTAGGCATCAATGCCACGTCGGGTAACAGCTTGTACCAAGGCCAGATGTGGACCCACGCCAAATTTTCGTGCTCACTTTGTGTAGATCTTTCAGTGCAATACTGAAAGATCTACACAAAGCATTCAATTGTTCTGAATCAGCATCCAATTGTTCTGAAATTCTAATCTTTTCTCTTTCTGTACATTCACATTACACGTACCAAATATATATATATATATATATATATATATATATATATATATATATATATATATATATATATATATATATATATATATCTTATAGTTTTCATTTCTTAATCTCCTTTGATAGGCTGCGTAGCGCCTTATGAGTGTGATTTTCGGTAAGGTTTTATACTGTAAGATTAGATAAATGTAATAATAAAAATAATCAATTCAAGCAATCGTGAAATGTTAACGTCACCATACAAGCAAAACCACGGCCATAATGCCGATAATAGAAAAGAACAGCTCTGGCCCAAAGTCGAAGATTAGATCAGAAAATTAGATCAGAAGATTAATCAGAAGATTAATCAGAATTAAATGCATCTTTAGGTCTGAGTATTTAATTCTAATTAACCCAAACAAATACCCGTTTCAGATTGGGCAATAGTATATTACTATAATTACCCAAATTCAGACTCCAGGCACCAAAAGATGAAAAATTAGGAAATCTATTATTAGCATTAGCCATGAACCCTGCTTCTTTCAACACGTGTAATTGCGATCAACCACAACAGTATGAAAAATATTGAAAAGCACCGGAATGAACACGACGAAATACAACCCATTAAGCAGAACACACGTTCACAACGACCCTCCCAGACCCGTCCAGTGAGTCAGAAAGAGAGACAGGACAATCTCACATACAAGCAAAACAGAATATGAGCACGAAATACAGTTGAAAATTCTCACCAAACAAGTGATTCTAAAAGTAAATGGACAAACGAGAATGCCACCTTACACTATTACAAAAGCGCTCAAATCGTAGTATAAAACTGGCTAAAGTTACAATTTTTTAGCGAAAATAAAATTCAAAATATTAATATTATTGTATCATATTTCCCAATTTTTTATTTTTCTAATTTTTTATTTTATTTTATTATTATTCATTTTTATTTAATTATATAGTTAATAAATAATTATAATATTTTTTTCTTGTCTCCATATTATTAGCCACTATAATTGGGAAATTTGTCTTGGATGTTATCGAGTGGAAGTTCATACACTGAGTTGATAATTTTAATAACGAATTTGGGAGAATATGTATTATCAGTGGCTGTACTCAATAATTCCATATAATGTGCTAATTTATAATTTTCATCATAAATTTTATTGATTCTAAAAACCTGGTTTATTATAATATTTCTAAAAACTGATATATGCAAACACGAGTCAAAGTATTGCATTTTTGATGTATTAAATCTAAAATCTTGTCTTTCATCTTATAAGTTTATAGCCATATATATATATATATATTTCTTTTCTTCTACAAATTTCCCACTGGTCATCGCTTTGCGAAATGTATATATCTTAGTAAACTGATATTCCTTATTCGGATTTATACTACTCGGATTATACTACTTCGGATTTATCTATACTGCAAGTACTTAGAAAATAATGCATTTGATCTTCAAAAGCATCCAAAAATATTCTGGGTTTATCTAAATCACTCCATGACTATGTCAAAACCCCAAGTCAGTGTAGCGGCTAACTATATGAAGGAAAAAGAATGATAGGACCTCAGTGGATACAATTTATTTTGAGGATGAAAGACAAATCGATTTTCAGAGTAACAAATTCAGAAGAAACGACATCAATTTGTCTCGATAACAATTCGCAGTACTTGAATTGTTATCAAACTGATTCAATTTCAGACAGAAAACTTATTGTAGAGAAGAAGGATTTCAAGTGAATATATATATAATCTCATTGGAACCGAGAAACTGAACATACTATATATATATATATATATATATATATATATATATGTGAGTGTGTGTGTGTGTGTGTGTGTGTTGTGATACAACTGTTTAAGAGATTTTAAATTAAGGAATTTATTTTTAATTACACAGCCATATCACAACATTGATTAAGAGTCGGGCACCCACATGTAATTAAAAGAGAAAATAATTATCTAAAATGTTAATAATTTAAAGTGATTGGGACCGTATAGTATGAATGGAATTTGGAATATTTATACAATGCATTATGAAATAAAATAAATATATATAACCATTGCATATAGGCGCCTTAAAATCATAATTAGTTAAAATATCTTAATTCATAATAAATTAAACAATTTTATACCTAAATCATACCTGACTGATTGAATTCTTGAAGCTGTAATTCAATTCAAAGTAAAATGAACCATAAAAATAATTATGTAATGCTGTTTGTATTAGCATTGTTAGTACTGGTGTTCGAGGTAATAATAATAGAAAAAAACACTCGCCTTGTTTGAATGTTCAATACCTTCTTTATTCACACAGTTCATGGAATCAGTAAAAAAAATGAGCAATAAATGTTTAAGTAACGAAATGCACAGCTATGCTTTGTTTGAAGATTTATACAAGGAAGCAGTTAGAAAAAAATTCATCAATCTAAAGATAAACAAATAGTATCATTGAAGTAGTTATCAAATGCCTTGTCATATAAATATTCTTAATTGAATGCCTGATGTCAGTCAGCATCTTTACTGCTTCACTAGCACACATGATTTTTTTTATGTTTCTTTCAATACAAATAAATTTGATAAAATATATTCATTTTGTTGATTATCATCAAGATTTCACAACAGCTTCAGTCGTGTTCTGAATTTTGTCACTTTTTCAAAAATTTGTTGTTCTCATTCAAGATAGTTTACGAAGATTTTAAGTTGCACTAAAGCAGAAGTAAAAAAAATATATTTTCTTTCTCACCCTCCTCACAGCCATAATTCTTTCGTTATTTTAGCACTTTCACAAAGTAAAATTAATGATGATGATGGATATCAATTGTACATTATAACATTACTTCTCTTAACCAAAATGGCGATGATCAGGATAAGGAGCGCCCTCCTCCTTTCGCAAACTTTTAGGAGACTGAGCCAACTCGGGAGGGAATCCCGCCCAACTCGGGAGGGAATCCCGCCCAACTCGGGAGGGAATACCGCCCAAACTTTTTAGACAAGTTCAAAGAGCAAGATCACGAAGGGGGAGGAGAATCAGATCAAGTGATACATACCAAAAGACTTTCTGAATGGGAAATGAAGATTGGTCAGTTGACGGAAGCACCATGTCAGTTGACGACCATGCACATGTTGAAAGCATTCACGACCAGACGAGAATGAAAAATGTGTAATTTGATTAGCAGAGTACTAACAATTGATTTTAGAAAAATGGGACAATTGACTTATTAATGAAATAAAAAATAAAAGCAATTTTGAATAAGATAATTTAGAATACTAGAATTTAGAATAATAATTTAAATAATTAAAATAAAAAATAAAAAATATTTAATGATTTATAAAAAATTTTAATTTTTGAATAATAAATAAAAGTGTGATTTGTCATATATAAATATATATATATATATATATATATATATATATATATATATATATATATATATATATATATATATTTATATATATGTATATATATATATATATATATATATATATATATATTTATATATATGTATATATATATATATATATATATATATATATGTTTTTTTAATAAGTTTCATTTTGTTTAATCAGCATCAAAAGTAAATGACTTAAACCTAGTTCCAGCTCTGTTGGTCCAGTCCCGTAGTTGATGCTATATGTATACAAAGTTTCAACATTATGGGTCACCGACTATGCTTCTAGTGTGCGATTGGTGTCGTGACGATGATAAATGTGCCGAAATAAAATTATATTTTACTTAAATAAACTTTCCTCATGAGTATAGTGATAATTGCGTACATTACATTTGTTCCGAGAAAAACACACCAAATGTATTTTTAAATTGAGAGTCAACTTACCTAATCTGGAAAGTAAATTAAATAATGCATAAATCGCAATAAAGCAAAAATAAAAGATATCCTGCAATCAAACTTAAGCTGCATGCAATTTATGAATCAATACAACATTTCAGAGAATATCTCTTTGGAAGGGAATTCATGTTATTAAGTGATGCACAATTACGTATGCGTCATTTAAAACTTAATAAACAGCCAAGTATAATTGCAATATTGGTGATGAGAATTAATACTGTTACTTTTAACTTTCAGCATCAACCAGTGAAATTAAATCCATCGGACTGTAATTCTGGATACTTATTTGACCAAAAGTTCCAAAATAAATTTGAAGATAATAAATCAAAATTGAAAAAAATACTAGAAAAGCAATTGAAAAAATACTTTGAAAGATAAAAAAAAATAGGATGTCAAAAGAAAAAAGATTATTTATTGATAGACTAACAAACGTCTTAATAAAAAGAAAATAAATAGAGGAAACAAATATAAGATAAACAAAGAAAACAGAATTATTGTTTCTCAAAGCTTAAAAGGAAATATTTTGGAAATTGTCCCATTCACATTTGTAATCATCAAAACGTTTCAACTTGTTTTAGAAAGTACTTCTGGACTTCAATGTTTACGGATCTAGAAAATTGTGTAACATCGTATAATAAGTTTTTATACGTCTAAGATAAAAATATACCGGCTGCGAAACCCCAAATAATGAGCCCGAATTTGTGCTTGTGCCGAGCACATTCATATATTGTCTGCAAATTGCTAGGAAGCAATCGAGACCATTGTTAAGCATCTGGAAGCATCTGGCATCTCCAAGCATCTCCAAGCATATCCAGTCAAAAATATTTCAGCTAGGATAGTTGTTGGCAAGATTATTCAATGTATTTTCGCATACAGGAATTATAAAAACCATCGAATCGGATATATATATATATATATATATATATATATATAATGGAGCTCAATTTAAAAGTAAAGAGTATGTAGAGTTGACAGATACTTTAAATATAGAAAGAAGGGACAATAGTATTCCAAAACGATCTTCAGTAGGTAGATTGAAATGTCCTCATTTGATGAAGGAATCAATAGTGCTAATAAAACTTTTGACTGGGATGAGTCGTTAAAATGGTTCAAACTTTAGGTAAAAAATACAAAAAATACTACTACTAGATATGAACAGTTATTTTTGTTTTGCCTTCGAGACCTGCAATTTCCAGGTGAAAACATACAGTATAGAGACGAAAATAAAGTTAATTAAAAGTTCAATTTAGATTCAGAAAACCAACAAAATTACAAAGATTATGTGGCGCAAAATTTGAAATCGTCTGTATAATAAAAGGCAATGTCTGTCTGTCTGTGTGTTTGTCTTATACACTATAAGCTCAGCGACCGCGTGTCGCAGAGCTACGAAATTTGGCAATTGGAGACCGGGGGGGGGGGAGAGAAGGTGACACGTGAAAACAGTTTTTCTCCACCATCCAGACATCGTAAGGAAAAACAAATCACACGACCGAAAAGAGCAGACAATTGCGAGTAAAAATATATCAATTTCAAATCTCAGGGGCAAATTCTAATATTTTTTAAAGATTTTAAAACAAAAATCACCTTCGGCTCAAAAAAACGAACTTTCTTTTTTAAACCCTCGCATCGGAAAAAGTACCGACAATTTTGACTAATAATTTACATTTTTAGAAAGCTCAAATATCAGGCATTCTTACAAGCCCAATATGGTCAAGAAATATGAAAAAGTAGCTGCAGGATCCCGATTTTAAGAATTTCCGAATTTCAATTTCTCGGCAACCGGCGAAAGCAATTTTTCTCCCAGGCCCAAGAAGTTCGACTTGCGCAGAAACACGGAGTTGCCATGGAAACGGTTATTTTCCTAGCAGATGTTTGGTGGTATATTTGAGGCTATTCATATGGGGCAAATGCCATCAGTGATTGCTTTTTATACGGTCTTTGGTCAAGGGACAATTAAAAACCGAATAAGTGTTTGCTTTTCGTACGATTTTTGGCCTAGGGATAATTAAAAACCGAATTAGTGTTTGCTTTTTATAAGATTTTTGGCTCATTATGCTGGATTGAATTGTGGCGATGTATTGTTTACATCGGGTGGTGGTTGAGACCACAATGAAAAAACAAAAAAAAAGAAAAGAAGAAATAAAAAAATAAATAAAAAGAAAGTTATGGAGATTGTCGCGATGCCTTAAAATATCATTATTAGTTTTAACGTCATTAAACTAAACCAAGCTTTGTTAACTCTACGGGGTTAAGGGCGCGGTAGCCCGGTGGTTAGCGCGCGGGAATTGCATTCGGTAGGTCCGGGCTCGATTCCCGCCACTGCCAAAAGTGCAGCCGTGTTCACGCGGAGTGCGATCAGGTTAAACATGTGGATCCATAAGTCCTTCCGAGAAGTTGGTGGTAGGGGAAGGAGGGTACGGTCCCTGTGGATGCCTCCCCCACTGGGTTCCGGTCTAAATTGTGTGTCACTTCCTTACCGTCCAAATAGTTACCTTATACCTTTCTGGTAGGTCTTGCCAGCGAGTTTGCCACGGTCAGAATTTTCAAGTGTAGCGAACAGGCTGGTCGCCGAAGGCGGCTAGTATTTCAATAAAATTATGAATAATACAACACAGTTACATAAGGGACAAAGTTACAAATGAAAAACAGGCACAAAAATACTCTGTTGTCTGCATTAAAGATATTGAAGTTGATGTTACACACACACAGCATTCTTAACAAAATTAATTAAATCACCAACTTTAGGTGAAGAATTTACCGGAACATATAGAGTTAAAAAAAAAGAAATAATAACATTCTAATTAAAGATAAAAGCAATTGTGACGCCAAGATTATTTAAATCCACTTTAACAATTTTTTTATTGCAAGTGCAAGAAGGCATTATTTGCAAACAAATGAGAAACTTGAAAATCCTGATAAGGTAAGTTATTTAAATAGGCAGAATGAAAGTGAAAATGATCAGCTTAATAACAGTGACGAATAAAACACTAAACTAAAATAAAGGTATTTTTGTCATAATAACCAAAATCAAGTAGAGCAAGATAGAATGAGAGGCAAAGATATTTTTTCAAACCTCGAATCTTCGTCAATACAAATTTAATAAATAAGCGGTATAAAATAAGGATAACAATTCAAATGTAGGTAGATAGGTATAAAAAATATAAATTATTGCAAATAAACAGTATATATAAAATTGTAAAATAAAGTGTAATAAAGTGTAAAATAAAGTGTAAAATAAAAGGAGTAGAACAATTGGTCTTTTGCATAAGCAATGAAAGAGACAAATATTAATATGATGTAATACGGCATTAAATATGAATGAATAAAATATATAAAAATAATCTATGGAATAAAGAAACATAAAGTTAAGTAGAATTACCTAAGTTGAGAATGTCCACTAGCAGTTTAGGCTGAGTCTAGCTCAATACGTTCATAATAATAGTGAAGTCTGCATTCTACTCCGTCTAATGTCAGATTGACATCTAACTTGACAATCTAACTGACTACCTCCTGCTAATTTTACTTTAGATTAGCCTCCTGGTGGTTTATTTTATCATCCAGATTAGCTTCCTGAGTGCCATTGTCCTCCCCATTCAAAATCAGCGCTCAATATTCCAGAGTCCACTGAATCCGTTTTTGTGGTACTAAGGCTTTGTGGTACTAGTGCTTTTTTTTTTGGTCACCAGTGTAAAAGAACCTACCTGTTCCAGCCGGGGCCCAACCTTGGACTTTCCTACTGTTTCAGCCGAAGCTCTCACATTTGAACTACTGTGACGGAAATTCAAGCTCTTATCGCCAAAGTGGACTCCTCTGTATCCCCCAAACCTACAGTTATTTCATAAATAAAAGTACATTTAAATAAAAATTAATGAAATATATAAGCATCCTTTATATGGAGTTTTATAATATACATTTTATATACGGTTTATTAAACAATTGACACAAAAAATTGAAACAGCATTGCTCATTTTATTCCGAATGATACCCTTCTGTATTTTGAAAAAAGTTTCTTACTCAGGCATATCTAAATAGAATAATATTCATCTTGCTCGAAATGTGTTTTGATATATAAAGGTGGAAAATTACAATATTATTGCGTTTTCTTCTGCATTTTTATATTTAAGTCCATTACACGTTTCCCACAAATTCCAATGGCTCCTGATATTCCATTTTTAATACGTAAGCCATAAAATATAATATGCGCATTGTATAGTATGGAACGCAATAAAATGCTAAAATATGCCCAGCTCGAGCTTCAAACATGAACCAAATCAAATTCAGTTCAAAGTCTGAAATAAGCATGCATTTTGTAAGCAATTTTAAGTTAGCGTTTCTGAAACGAAACTCTAGATCCAAGCGGTAGTTAGCATAACTAATTTTAGAAAATAAATAAACGATGCTATTAAAATAACTATGAAAATTGTGAAAATAATTAAATACAACCGTGTTTTATATCTGTCCAAAAAGTTAGAAAGACAACTTTGTATTTAAATAAATGGCTTTTTCAGTTATAATTGTCATGTTAGAAATGGCGAAGTATGGTAGTATAATTTAGAGAGACATAAAACTAAGGATCAAAATTAGCAAATAAAATGTTTTATGCTGCATATTTTAATATAATTACAAGTAAAATGAAATATAATAACTGAATTGCAATGAAATAAATGACATTTTGAACTTTTGTTATTACAGTGGAACTCTGATTTTGCTGGAACCGATTAAAAAAAGTTATATACGGGAAAACAAAATACACACTATTTTAACTAGTATATAAATACCAAGGAAAATATGTAGTAGAATAACTATACCACTTATCAATTTTTGCTTTTCACTTATTAAATTTTAAATTCACATTGGAATGTTTTAATTGCATAAATGTGTAAAAAATGTCAAAACATATATAATTTAGCAATTCTCTAAATCGACCTTGCAATTAACTGTAAACATTCCTCCCCAGAGTTCTCAGATAATAAATACCATGTTTTTGAAAACTAAACGTTTTAGGAAACAAAACGTTTTAAGAAGCAAAAACGTTTTAGGAAACAAAACGTTTTAGGAAACAAAACATTTTAGGAAACTGTCATGTCGCAATTCTGCGCCATGAGCCTTTTTGTATTTTCTGCGAGAGAAACATCCTTCTCTCCGTTCGTGCCAGTACAGTGTTTTACTAACACTTGTTTCCATTGAAATTACATTAAAAAGCGCATTTCGTCGAGAAAGCGTTGGTTTGTCTAGACTTAGTGTCGGGCCGTGGAGCGTGACGTTTTGGATGTGTAGTTGCTATGTGAGCGCGCCGTCCAATCAGGAAGAGGCGCATTTTTGCGAAGGAGAACTTGCGTGGGCTCAGAGGACCCATTTTTCGCTCGCTTGGTGCTGGAATTTTTCGACTGAAAGGTCGCATCGAAAGTTTTGTCTAATTTTTAGACAAAAGGCTTTGGCCAAAATGGCTTGCCGTTCATCTGGAGCTGAAGAAGAGGAGCCTGGAACCTTTCATTAATTATCCTGATGCAAATTTATTCTAAATTATATTTTTTTTATTCCAGGAACATTCCGATGACGACTCTGGAAATTGAGAGCGTAGAATGACGGTTTTGTTCAATTCGAGGCATTGTATACGGAAGTTCGGGTTCTAAAGATTTTGGAATCTACGTTGGTTTCGCCCTGTGAACTTTTTGAATTACCAGCTAAAAACCCGTGATATTTTGATGCGAAACGGAGCTCCAAAAATTTGTTAATCTTGTATCAAGGTAAATTTTCTTTTTCCGGAAACAATGTTTCCGAAATGGCACTGGCATGATGAAATTAAAATTAATAACTAAAATGGCTCATATCAAAATATTTAAAGTTAAATTGGGAAAAGATTTAAGATCGTATGTTTATACATAATTTGAATACTTGTTATGCAACATATATATTTTTACCAGAGCATTGTTGAGTGTGTCTAATAAGTGAAGCTCTGAAGTTTTATTTATAATTGAAAGTAAAAATGCAAATGTTGAATTCTTTGAAAAATCTAAAAATAAATCAATATTTAAGTTTGTGTTAAAATGAGCCTGTTTATTTGTGTCTGCATATTTTACTTTACTCATTGTACATCATTTAGGATTAATTCTCCTAAACTGGGAACTCCTTTAAATCTTGAACCTGGTGTTATTGCTGATACATTTTTGATGGTAAACATGTTAAATTCATGTCTCTTGGGCATTTTGAAATTAAGTTCACAAGTTGTGGGTGGTGGAGTCAGTAGGTGCTGTTTGTACTGACCCAGCTCCCACAAATTGGTGCCGTATCCCTTCCCAGAGTATTACAGTGAGTGAAGTATAAATTTATGAAAAAGTGCAAATTTTTTTTATTGTGATTATATATTGCAGTAATAACATGTCGAAGTAAGTGGAAAATTATTTTGTGGTGCAAAATATTTGAGTTTAATGGGCATGAAAATTTTTGTTTATGTGTCATAAAGTTGAAAGTGCAAAAAGCACAGAAGCCCATATGCACCTGATTATATGTGTAATTGAAAAATATTTGTTGCATATATTTCTCAAATTCATATGTCATACACACAAAATTTTATGTGGAAAAAGTAAATTTAAAAATTTCAAGAACACATACATTAACTTAAGTGCACACATATTGGTCTCTTGTTGCTGTGCTAATGCAAATATATTAAAAAGAAAGGGAAAATTTTTTTTCTTTGACATGTTTCACATACAATTGGTTGCTCACCTATGTTGACAGAGGTGATTAGTCGTCCAACACTAACTTGACTCGACACTGTATTATCAATACAAGCTTGAGTTGACAGATTCACATACACTGATTGTATATCAGAATTACTGGCATTTATCACATACAAATATCATAATCAGTGGCCACAGTCATCAGTGTCTTGGGCTTACTGATAGTTTATAAAAATCAGAGTTGTTGGCACATTCACATACAATATTGTTGTTTTTCCTACTATCACCTGGCTGGACACTGCATTATCACACAAAAATTCAGTGGGTGTTTTCTGACATTATCTTCACATACAAATTATTTTGCTGGTTGCAAAAGTTCTGGCAACTTCACAAATATTGTGTTTCTGACTTGCTCTTCACAAGAACTGTGTTACTCAATGGATCAAGTCAGATTCTCTTGTTGATCACATATTGGTGAAAGTGAAATCATTTTTCCACAATAAACTGTGTTTCGTGATAAATTTGAATCTATTTGGTGAAAAACCTTGTGAAAAAAAAAAAAAAAAAAAAAAAAAAATGCCTAAATCTAGAAATACGAGAGCAAGCAGGAGTAGTGACTCCTCTACACAACCTGGTTCACGAAACCGTGTGCCTTCGGTGTCTCCGCCACGACTTTCTCCAAATTCTGGCAGATCAGCTTCCGCTGTCAGAGACTCTAACAAAGTGAAGGTCGGAATTGGATCACAGTTCCTTGGATCCATTCCAAGTTTTGCTGGCAATGCAAATGAATCTTTTCACGAATTTTTGGAGAAATTTCTTCTGGTTGCTGAACATGCCGAGTGGTCTAATAAAGACAGAATTTTCGTTCTGAAGTTGAAATTATCTGGTCGTGCAGAAAGACTGATTAAATCTATCCCGAAGCTAAACCAAAGCACGAATTTTTCAGAATTAGTGAATACACTCAAGGACAATTTTATGAAAAAAGAAAATATTGCCAAAAATGTCGCTTCCCTGGTAAACTGTAAACAAATGACAGGGGAAAGTGTTCGTGATTATGCAAATCGAATAGAGGCTGAATCGTATGTTGCCTTTCCGCAAGATGTTGTGTCTGATAATGAAGATTCCTTGAGAACTGCTATTTTGCTCAACTCTTTTAAAAAGGGGTTAAAAAGCCTTTTTAGAAAAGCCGTCTTATCTGCAAATCCACAGTCATTTGAAGCTGCGAAAGAAATAGCCATTCTGGAAGAAGAAGTACAGAATGAAGAGCTGGAAGAAATGACAGAGGACATAAATACAGTGAGAATTGAAAAAGACACTAAACAGGAAATTGAAGAGTTGAAGAATGAATTAAATTTAAAGAAGAAAGAATTTGAGAAATTAAGAAGAAAATTTAGTGAAAATTCAGAGAAAAGGAAGAAAAGACTGAATGAAATAAGAGAAGATCTGGAAAAGAGCAATTCCAGTTTTGAAGATTCCTTCTTGGATACGCCCTCTACAAGCAGATACAATGAAAATGAATTGGAAGAGGAAGATTGGGAAGATATTCCAGTAAAGAAGAAACATAAACCATCAACATCTTTCAGAACTTCTACACCATCCAAAAGATCTGA
Organism: Amaurobius ferox; assembly: GCA_951213105.1. Taxonomy (NCBI): domain Eukaryota; kingdom Metazoa; phylum Arthropoda; class Arachnida; order Araneae; family Amaurobiidae; genus Amaurobius; species Amaurobius ferox. The sequence goes on along the minus strand of OX578141.1, from coordinate 83,873,623 downwards.
AAGTAGAAACCGTTTCAGTCAAAGAAGAATTCCAGTTGCCTCACAGGAAGAAGAGTGGTACGTTAAAAGTCCATATCAAAATTATTCTCCAAGAAAAAATTCCTTATTCTTTAGAAGACCTTTTCGTAACAGTTCATATAGAAATTCAATTTTCCACAGAAGATATTTTTCAAATTTTAGAAATTCCTTTGATAATTATAAATCACAAAACTTCAATAATTTTGGATATAGAAGAAATAACAGATACTTTAATAGTAGATTTGGTAATAGAAGACAATTCGGAAGACAGAATTTCAGAAGACAAAATTTTCAATCTCCATTAGTTAATAGACGAAATTCTGAAGTTAGTTACATGACTGAAAGCGAGACTCCTTGCCAAAACAATTTTCCTATTATTCAAGTTTTTGTTGAAGATGTCACACTAAATGCCTTAATCGACACTGGAAGTTCTATAAACATTATCTATAGTGATGCTTTACACAAAATCAACCCGAGAAAAGTACAATTAAAACATACATCCACTATTCTAAGAGGAATCGGAAGTCAGAACATTTTGGTTGAGAGAAAAGCTTCTTTTCCCATGATCATTGGAAATGAAAGAGATGTGATTGAATGCTGCATTTTAAATACACCTACCCCAGGAAGGTACAACATGATTTTAGGAAGTACATTTTTACATGAGAAACAAGTGACAATTACTTATAGACATAAACGTGTAAATTTTTTGTACTGTAGTATTCCCTTTACTGAATTTACCGAATCACAAAGCTTTACTGTGATTTCTGATTATGTACAATTTAAACCAGACGAGAGTTATGCAATAAGCCATGATTTTGACAGAAGAAATTACAATTTTACAAATGATGTAGATTATAGATTCAAAGACACAAATTTTTCAAGAAATTATGAAAATAGATGTAATAATGGATATTTATTTGAACAAAACAATTTTCACAATGAATTTAGAGACGTTGATTTTAGAGATTTTGATGCAAATGGAAATGAAAGGTCAAATTATGAATGCGAAAATGATTTATATGAAAGACAGATGAATGACAATGTATATACAGACAGATTTTTGACAAAAGACAATACCAGTAACAATGAAATATCTCAGACAGATTGTGATAAACATGATGAAGGAAGTTCACAACAAAATCAGGCAATAGGGATTGCCAAAGCTTTCAACAAATGTGTTCTAAAACCATTTTCGGAAACTTTTATTAAATTAAAAAGAAATTACAAAATTGAAAAAGACACGACAATTTTGCTTGAACCTATCAATAATAAAGAATTTTCTGCAAACAAAATTTTTGTAGCCAGAAGTATCCACAAAATTCCTGAAAATGACTTTTTGTATGCTAAAGTTGCAAACCCATCTGAAAAAATTGTTTACATTAACAAAGGAATGAAATTGGGAACTTTCGAAAACATCCATGAATCTGAAATTGACATAAATAATAGAGTTGATATTGAAAACTGTATTGAAGAAAATGAAACATTTGATGCATGGGGAGGAGATTTTGATCTTAAACATATGAACTGTGCACAAAAATCTTTGCTTTTAAAATTACTAAGTAAATATAAACATGTTTTTGCTAAAAATATGAAAGAATTGTCTGGATGCGACACTATTTTGCACGAAATTAATCTTGAATCTAACATACCTGTTAGACAGAAGCCATACCGCATTCCACACAATTTACAGAAAGAACTTTCACGCCAGGTAAACGAACTCCTTGATGCAAAAATCATTCAGCGCAGTACATCACCTTACAATACTCCAGTGCTTTTTGTTAAGAAACCTGATGGAAGTTACCGTTTGGTAGCGGATTTTCGAAAGCTCAATAAGATCACTATTGTTGAGAACTTTCCGATTCCAAATATATCGGAATTAATCGATAACTTGTCTGGAGCCTTGTATTTTTCTACCCTGGACCTAACCAGTGGATTTTACCAATTGTGTTTACATCCTGATGATTATCCGAAGACTTCTTTTTCAACACCTGATGGCCACTTTGAATGGACCAGAACCCCATTTGGTCTTAAGAATGCGCCTGCATCCTTTCAGAGACTCATGTCTCTGGTGCTGGCTGGCATATCTGGAATTTACATAGATGATATTATAGTTGCTTCAAGAACATTCGAAGAACATTTGAAAAAACTAGAAGAGATTTTTGTAAGATTAAGTAAACATGGTCTTAAATTGAAACCAAGCAAATGCCATTTTTTCAGAAAAACAATTAAGTATCTTGGATTTTTGGTATCAAATGGAAAAGTACAACCTGATACTCATAATTTGGAAGTTGTAGAGAAATTCAAAATTCCTAAATCAATTAAGAATGTGAGACAATTTCTTGGACTCACTGGATTCTATAGAAAATTCATAAAAGATTATGCAGAACTGACCTTGCCATTGACAGAATTATTGAAAACTAAGAATAATGAAAGTAAAAAGAAATTTATTTGGACTAATGAAGCTCAAAAATCTTTTGAAATTTTAAAGGGAAAACTTTTGTCAAAACCAATTTTGACCCTTCCAGATTTTAGAAAACCATTTATTTTACATACAGACGCATCAAATCACTCTTTAGGTAGCTATTTGTCTCAAGAAGATGAGAATAAAATTTTGCATCCAATATCTTACGCAAGCAGAAAGCTTAGTGAAGCAGAATGTAAATACAGTGTTGTCGAAAGAGAAGCATTAGCTGTTGTTTGGGCTACTAACTATTATAAACATTATTTAATTGGAAAACCTTTCACAATTTTTTGTGACCAGAAGTCACTAACATTCGTATTTAAATTAAAAGATCCTACATCTAGATTGGCTAGATGGATTGCATCCTTATCACAATTTGATTATCAAATAGTACATAAACCAGGAAAAGCAAATGTTGTTGCTGATTATATGTCAAGAAATGTAGATGAATGTACAAATACTATTAACAATATTCCACAAAGATTCGTGTCACAATATAAAGTTATAAATCAAAATGTTAATCAAAATTTTCCAAGTGTAAATCAAAATTCTCAAAGTTCTAATAATGTAAACAATACTAATAGTAGCAATAGAAGAGAATCAGAAATCAATTTGAATCCAGCAAATACAAATGAAGAAAATGAAATTTGTGCTGTTAATAATAATGAAAGTGAAATGCAAAATGAAAATAACATACAAATTGGTCAATTGGAACAGACATTTACTTGTCCTACCTTGCTCATAAGAATTAAGAATGCTCAGAAATCTGACCCAAGGTGCAATAAAATTATAGATCTCTTAGATAAAAATATAAAACCTTACCCACAAACTTTGGTATTTTTTAGAAAAGATGATATTCTGTGGTGTACTCACAAACACCCAAAGCGTAGACATCAAGAACAAGAAAGAGTTGTTGTTCCGCAAGAACTTGTGTCTGAAATTTTATGGTTACATCATGACTGTCCCACTTATGCACATTGTGGATTTAGAAGAACTTTAGCTTCTGTTAGTAGAAAATACTTTTGGCAGGGAATGTATTCCCAAACCCATAATTATGTATCATCATGTGAAATTTGTGTGGTAAATCGTGGCTTTAGAAATAACAAAGCACCCATACAAAGGTTTTCAAAGTCCACATACCCATTTGAGCGTATCGCCATGGATTGTGTCGGACCATTACCTATATCAAGATCTGGAAATAAATTCATATTAGTCATAACTGACTATTTTACAAGATGGCCTGAAGCATATCCCTTAGCTTCAATTAAAACTGAAGACATTTTAAGTTGCTTAGAGCACTACATGGCTCAGCATGGTATACCTAAATTCATCGTCTCGGATCAAGGGACGAATTTTGTTTCTAGAACAGCAAGATGTTTTTATAAGAAATTAGGAATAATAAAGAATACTACTACTGCCTACATGCCATCTGTAGACGGTTGTGTTGAAAGATTAAATGGTACTTTGATCAGATCCTTGAAAAATATTGCATATAACGATAAAGATAATTGGGACAATCTGATACATTTTGCTTTATTAGCACATAGAAATGCCATACATGCTTCTACGGGTGAATCGCCTGCTTATTTACTCTATGGTAGAGATTTAACAGTTCCAAATACTTTGATCACTGGATTTAAACCTCCGACATATGAATCAACATATGATTATGGAGAAGACATGAGATTCAGACTTAAAAGAACATATGATGTAGTAAAAAGTAACTTAGAAAAAGCTGAAAATTCACAAATTTTACAACAGCATAAGAAAGCGAAGATGCCCAATATTAAAGTTGGTGATTTAGTGTATCTTTACACTCCCTTTTTACCTCAAGGCCAGTCAAGAAAACTGAGCTCTTTTAATAAAGGTCCTTTTAAAGTGATAAAACAAACATCTGCAGTGAATTTCTTAATCAGACATGTAATGAATCCCAAAAATGAACAACTGGTTCATGTGAACAGACTGACTCTTTTACCTCCAAGAAGAGAGGAATTGCAAAAATTTTCAAAACAAACTCATGAAAGTCAAAAATTGAACTCTAAGACAAATAAACTTACTCCTGTGATCACCGCTGAGAAAGACTCTGTGAAACTAAAATCTTGTTTAACAAGATCTGGAGATAAATCTCAAAACAAAAAAACTGTGAAACGAGTAAGATTTAATTTGCCAAATAAAAGGGTAAATGAAAATGCTGTTCATACTAGATCAAATTGTCGTACAAATCAAAGACAACAATATGTTCAGAGAAATAATTCAAATAACTTTGATAATAGAGGAAATGGAAGAATCATTTACAACAATAACTTTAGAAATAGTTATACACCACACCAAAATCAGTATTACATGACAAACAGAAATACACGTACACCCTATAATCTTAGGAGTCAAAGATTTTCACAATATTAAATTTTGGTTGAGTTCACAATTTTACAGAAATTAAATTTTGCAAGAAAAGATTTCATTTTAAGTTAAAGTTTATACTTGTTTAAGTTATATTTCAATATTGTCTTTTAAAATAGAATTTATGAAAAAATTGTTGTGATTTTAAAATTTATTGGAAATCTTGCATTAAGTTAAAAAAGTAAATAAGTAATTGATTTTGTGAACTATAATTTATGAATATTTATATTATAATTTAAATAATAAGTAATTTTGTTAATTAGTAATTTTGTTAACTGACTCTCCTTGGACTTTAAAATTTTTTCGAGAGTCCTGTCTTGATTGACTTTGATTATATTGATGTGTTGTAATGTAAAAGAATGTTTGATTATTTGTTTAAGTTCATTAATGAAAATAATTAAAATGGTGTTGGTAAATTTGTTGTTCCCCTAAGTAAAAAGGAGGAAAATTTTGAATATTGAAGAAAAAAATATATAAATAAATAATGAAAAGTAAATGATTTATTAAAATAAAATTGAAAGTAAATATGAAGTATATAAAGTAATTGAAATAAATTAAGTAATTTGAAAGTGAAAATGAAAAGTTTGAATTTGAAAATTTTTGAAAATTTAATGAAATTAAAAGTTTTGAAGATCAAAAGTAAATGATCTCTTTTGAAAAATGTTTTGAAACTTTGTTGCTGAGAGAGGTGAAATTTTTGGCTGATGTGTTGTTGAAATTCTGTTCTCTTGAAATTCCATTTCACATTGTTGTTTTTTTTTGACCAGCAGTTTTCAAACATCTACACAAATTTCAGTTAGACATCATATTTTTATGCTGCAACCCCTTTTTCTGAAAGCTGGCTGGTGGACGCAAACATGGACATATTCACATTGGATCACAGATGAAGATGCAGCTTAGCAAATTAATTGTCCGAACTTTTGTGGCAGGACTGGAGTCCTGGACGACAACTTGCTCCGAGCCTACCTAGGAGGGTTGTGTTTGGCCAGGTGGGAAACTGGTGAAGCTATGAGGATGATGATGATGAAGAAGATGATGATGATGTTGGGATCAGCGCAAGCTGCCCAAAAATGTTTGATGATATCCGTGCTTCTGAGGCGTGTCCTGGCGTCCTGTTTCTGCTGCAATCGCTTCCTGCACGCGAGTATTTTTTTTTTCTACACTCCCTTTTCTGTTGGCAACTCGTTAGTCCCCGCCGAGTTTGCTCTTTAGATGTGTTCCTGCTTTTTTACATAACTGACGTGAATTTCAGGAGAAAATTCTCTCCTCTTCTCTCTCTCAGTAGACAAATGTATGTAAATGTAAATTTTTCTTTTGTGACATGAAGTTGTCACTTGTTGAGTTATTTCAGAGTGAAAGTTGTTAAAAATAAAGTAAATGAAAATTTTAAGATAAATTAAATAATGTAAATATAAATGAATAATTTAAAGTAATTTATGAAAAGTGTGTCAGAATGAGAAAATTCTGAATTGTTTTAATGACAAAAATAAGTTGAATTAAAGTTAATGTTAAAATTGTTGAATAAATGATGAAAGGTTGAAAAATTGAAGATAAATGTAATTTAAAGTTAATATGTTGAATTTGAAAGTAATTTAATGTGAAAGTTAAGATTTTAATGAAAGTTTTGAAATGAAAAATTGAAATTGAAAAATGGAAATATTGAAAGTGACTTTGTTCTCAAAAAGTGAGACATTTTTGAATGAGTGAAGAATCTCATTTCCTGAATATGACAAATTTAATTTAGAAATTAATTTTCAAAATATTTAACCTTTTGATGAAAATTAAAAATAATTGTTTTGTGTCACTTGTGTGTTTGAAAGTGACAAATGTTAAATTTTTGAATTGTTTATATTGTTAAGTTTTGTAAATTCATATCATATCATATTTTATTTTTCATATCACCTGGTTGATCTCAATGTAGATGATTGAGATAGTGTGTTGTCAGGCAAATTGCCTTGACAAAATTTCTTTTGAATTTTAGTGTAATAAATGTGAATTTTTGTAAAGGTTCCTTTAAGATGTGGTGACGCCTTGTCATCCTTTTGGTTTTCTTTTGGACTTTGCCTGTGGTGATGAGTGGCTTGGCCAGTCATTCAGATCTACAGTGTTGTTGCTTTTGAGAGAGGTGAACGATCGCACTTTTCTCGCCCAAAATTTTGTATTAAATTATTTTACACTTACAGGTTCCTAAAACTCCTTGTAAATTTTGTGTTTTTGTGTTTTTGGAGTGAGAGAAAAATTTTCCTCACTGTGTTCTGAAAATTTTTGCCTCCCGGAAGGGGAGAGCTGTCATGTCGCAATTCTGCGCCATGAGCCTTTTTGTATTTTCTGCGAGAGAAACATCCTTCTCTCCGTTCGTGCCAGTACAGTGTTTTACTAACACTTGTTTCCATTGAAATTACATTAAAAAGCGCATTTCGTCGAGAAAGCGTTGGTTTGTCTAGACTTAGTGTCGGGCCGTGGAGCGTGACGTTTTGGATGTGTAGTTGCTATGTGAGCGCGCCGTCCAATCAGGAAGAGGCGCATTTTTGCGAAGGAGAACTTGCGTGGGCTCAGAGGACCCATTTTTCGCTCGCTTGGTGCTGGAATTTTTCGACTGAAAGGTCGCATCGAAAGTTTTGTCTAATTTTTAGACAAAAGGCTTTGGCCAAAATGGCTTGCCGTTCATCTGGAGCTGAAGAAGAGGAGCCTGGAACCTTTCATTAATTATCCTGATGCAAATTTATTCTAAATTATATTTTTTTTATTCCAGGAACATTCCGATGACGACTCTGGAAATTGAGAGCGTAGAATGACGGTTTTGTTCAATTCGAGGCATTGTATACGGAAGTTCGGGTTCTAAAGATTTTGGAATCTACGTTGGTTTCGCCCTGTGAACTTTTTGAATTACCAGCTAAAAACCCGTGATATTTTGATGCGAAACGGAGCTCCAAAAATTTGTTAATCTTGTATCAAGGTAAATTTTCTTTTTCCGGAAACAATGTTTCCGAAATGGCACTGGCATGATGAAATTAAAATTAATAACTAAAATGGCTCATATCAAAATATTTAAAGTTAAATTGGGAAAAGATTTAAGATCGTATGTTTATACATAATTTGAATACTTGTTATGCAACATATATATTTTTACCAGAGCATTGTTGAGTGTGTCTAATAAGTGAAGCTCTGAAGTTTTATTTATAATTGAAAGTAAAAATGCAAATGTTGAATTCTTTGAAAAATCTAAAAATAAATCAATATTTAAGTTTGTGTTAAAATGAGCCTGTTTATTTGTGTCTGCATATTTTACTTTACTCATTGTACATCATTTAGGATTAATTCTCCTAAACTGGGAACTCCTTTAAATCTTGAACCTGGTGTTATTGCTGATACATTTTTGATGGTAAACATGTTAAATTCATGTCTCTTGGGCATTTTGAAATTAAGTTCACAAGTTGTGGGTGGTGGAGTCAGTAGGTGCTGTTTGTACTGACCCAGCTCCCACAAAACAAAACGTTTTAGGAAACGAAAAATTTTCGGGAAATAACGTCGTAGAGGGAGAAAGGGAATCTTCACTCCTCCAAGATATTCCGCAGCTTAGATATGTCTATGAAAGTTAAATGATAGATGGGCGCAAATTTTATTTGAGTTTTAATTTTAGTGCAAGATATCTTCATACGGAGAGACATATTTCACATGTCTCTCTTGAACAATACACCAGCGCGTACAATGATCTTATGCTTGCTAACTTCAAGGAAGAAGTATAGGGGTTTGACAGCCCAGTGGTTAGCGCTTGGGAATTGCACACCGACGACACGAGTTTGATTCCAGACCTTACCAAACTGCCCCCGTGTTCACTCTAAGTACGAGCACGTTAAATATGTGGGTCCGTAAATCCTTTGAGAGGTTGGCGGTGGGGTTAAGAGGGTATCGTCACTGTGGATTCCCCCTTCACTGGTTTCCAGTCTAAATTGAGTGGCACTTCCCCGCCTTTAAACAGATTATATGCCATTATACTTTCGGGTAGGTCGGACGGCCTGGGTCGAAGAAGAAGGAAAGAGTGTAACTTAATTAAATACTAGTATTAGATTATATTATTATAACGCGAGCTATTATTATAAAGTATGCAAAAAGAGTGCAGTGAGTTCTTAGAGGTTGTTAAGGAAGCATACTTTAGCCTGAGGAAGGGGCTTATAACGCCCGCGAAACAATCGTAGTTACTTAACTAACTTATGCCTGCTTTCTTCAAGGAAGTAGGGTACGTCAATTAAATGCTAGTGTTCGATTATATGTATGAAAGACACATACTTTAAAATTTCACTTTAATGTACATATATTACACCCAAATCATTAGTCGTGTCATATATCATATAATAATTTTCGTCTTGAAAAATAATGTTAAAACTAATATATTTTGAACTGCGAGTGTATCTGTGTCAATAATATATCACTGTATGATGGGAAAAATGCAGTATTCCCTTATCAACTTTTGATCGCATTTAAGAGAGCAATATCAATTACAATTTTTAATACTTCGGGGGTGCCCCATACTCTCCAGTAGTAAAGAATATTGATGTGCTTCTATTCCAGTTTAAATCATTTCAAGCAATACATGCGAAAATAAAAGGATAGAATTCGATTTTTAATAGGGCAGTACATGACAGCAGATTTATCATGGCTGACTAATTCTAGGAGCAGTTTAACTTCCCAACTGAGGATTGAAAACGGCTGATTTCAGTTCCATATTCTACGGTCTTTGTCGCTCTGTGGCAGCTTACGATATAAAATGTAATGAGATATTGATCCAGTCTTGTCATGCCAGCGACGTTTGTTTCATTGATTAATGTAAGTCTTTTGGTGGAGTATACGCCCTCTCCTCTTATTACCATGGCCGGTAAGTGAAATAATTTTTAAATTATTCAATTCTGGCAGCTATTTAATATTTCCTACAATGATTGCATGAGTTATGAGCCAGAGTATATAAAATGTTGGAGTATTATAACATGATAAATGTCTTCAAATTAGTGCGTTAAAACTGAACACGGCTAATGCAATGACAATCAATCAGCAGGTCTCTAAATATGTTTCGAAACTGCAGTGTCGCGTCGTTTCGCCAAATTAATGGCAAAATGTATTTTGACATAGGAAATAATGTATTGATTTAATCTCTAAAGTCGCTTGTTTGAGTAAATTAAATATATTTCATAATTATGTTAATTTAGCCTGTTTTGTTTCCTTATATATTTCCCATTTGTAATAGGTATGCATTAAATAACCACACAGAAGCTAATTCTATGATGAGTGCATAATATAAGGCTTTCCCACAAATGGCCTGAATGCCAAATTGGATCCCTGTGTTTTAGGAAATTCTAAAGGAAATGACTTTATTCAATCTATTTCATAATTATGTTTATTTAGCCTGCTTTGTTTTCTTATATTTTTCCCGTTTGTAATAGATATGCATTAAATAATCACACAGAAGCTAATTCTATGATAAGTACATAATATAATGCTGGCCCACAAATGCCCTGAATGCCAAATTGGATCCCTGTGTTTTAGGAAATTCTAAAGGAAATGACTTTATTCAATCTATCTCATAATTATGTTTATTTAGCCTGCTTTGTTTTCTTATATTTTTCTCGTTTGTAATAGATATGCATTAAATAATCACACAGAAGCTAATTTTATGATGAGTGCATAATATAATGCTGGCCCACAAATGGCCTGAATGCCAAATTGGATCCCTTAAGGAAATTCTAAAGGAAATGACTTTATTCAATCTATATCATAATTATGTTTATTTAGCCTACTTTGTTTTCTTATATTTTTCCCGTTTGTAATAGGTATGCATTAAATAACCACACAGAAGCTAATTCTACGATGAGTGCATAATATAATGCTGGTCCACAAATGGCCTGAATGCCAAATTGGATCCCTGTGTTTTAGGAAATTCTAAAGGAAATGACTTTAAAATTTCAATCTATTTCATAATTATGTTTTTGTTTAGCCTGCTTTGTTTTCTTATATTTCTCCCGTTTGAAATAGATATGCATTAAATAACCACACAGAAGCTAATTCTATGATGAGTGCGTAATATAATGCTGGCCCACAAATGGCCTGAATGCCAAATTGGATCCCAGTGTTGGAGGAAATTCTAAAGGAAATGACTTTATTTTATCTATTTCATGATTATATTTATTTAGCCTGCTTTCTTTTCATGTATTTTTTCCCATTGTAGTAGGTATGCATTTAATAACCCCCCAAAAGCTAATACTATATGATAAGTGAATAATATAATGCTGACCCTCAAATGGTCTTAATGCCAAATTAGATCACTGTGCTAGGGGATATTCTAAAGGAAATGACATTTTTTTATATTAGAAAATGTATCCGTAGTTTCCCGGAATTTAAAATGTAAACCTGTGATTAAAATTACACAGGAACTCGCAGTGAATTCTCGTAAAAGTACCGCAACGCCGGATAAATATTTCGCTTTCCATAGCAACCAGTCGCTAACATTCCGCAAATCCTCACATATGCTTCAAAAAAATCCACGACTGGTATCTTGTGATGTCATGCACCGATTGTAGGCATTTTTCTACTGACTTTGGAAGCAACTTGTTTCCTCCTCTTTCTTGGCCTGGAATAAAATGAAAAAGAAACAAGAAAGATCAATCATGCTTAAAGCATTGATTATGAAACACTTTCCAACTTCAATGCAATTTTAATTAAACATGTCTAAAATGCAATACATTCCTCGGTAATATTTTAAAACTTATCACAATACTACATTAATTTATTATATTTGAAACCCTAAACCTTCATCGAAAAAAATTAACTTCATTCAAATGACGGCATTAAAATATAAATTGCCTGGTTTAAACATCTCTAAAATGTGATACATTCCTCGGTAATAATTTTAGAATTATCATAATACTACGATAATTCATTATATATGAAAACTTCATCGAAAACAACTGAAATCCATTCAAATGACGTCATAGAAAAAATAGCACGCCTGGCTCTCTCTATAAAAGCAACATTTCATTCATAAATAATTCCCCCATTCATGTCATTCATCACAATACTATAATAATTTATATTATTTAAAAATTAAGACCATGGAGCTACAAGTAAGTAAAACTCTATGCGTAAAACTTCATCGAAAATTATCGTCCTTCTCTTTCTAAAATCAATGAATATTTCATTCATATCAGCCATGCAGACTCCATGGACTAAATGATTTTGTGTTAAAGAATTACAGCGATTCTAATACAACTCATTCTACATATTTTGCTGTTTACATTTTACATAGGTGAAAAATAGGCTTAATAGTAGAAATAATCAAATTTGTATGAGCATTTAAACTGAAATATATTGTCATTGCGTTGTTAAAGTATGTAGATGCACAGAATTTAGGCCAAAATAAAGTAGTTTTAGGATGGATACAACACTCAATATGAATTAGAAAGAACTTTAAAAATCACGATTTTGAGACAAGATGGATGCCATATATCATTTTGAAGTGGGTCATGTGATCGTTTCATATCATGGACACGTGATCGCTTCATATAAGAGGTGTTATTATTATTTTAATTTTTATTTAAAAAACTACTGAATATATTTCGCTGAATTTTTTTTTATATACGAGTATTTTATGGAACAATTTGAATATTGCCTAAAATTTTCGAAGCAATTTGTGAATTTTAAATCCGCTTAAAAAATGCTTGAAAAATTAGGTCCCATAGGGCTCAATGTATTCCATTTTTTCAACCCGGGTTCAATCCAAAACTAATTGGGTGATATTATTCATTTATATTGCCATAGGTCCTATAGACCGTCTGAACAACATACTAAAATTTCATTTTGATTAAGTCATTTTTACGGCAGTTATCGTGCTAACAGACAGACAGACAGACAGACAGACAGACAGACAGACAGACAGACAGAATGAACAAAGTCATAAACACTTTTCAACTTTGTTGTAAAGTGTTAAAAATCAGTGTCAAATATGGAGTTCTGTTCTTCTGGAGATGATGCCAAATAACATTCAAAATTAATGTACTGATGGCTGCAGGAACCGTTCAGAAGTTATATATTAAAGCAATGTGTAATATTCAAGGGGGCTACTGTTAAATTATAAAGGTTCGATTGTCAGTCAATTATTTATATCGGAATTTTAAATTCGATTACGTCTTCTAAACACGAAATGTATATATTTCTTAAATTTTTTTCTATTGATAGTATGGATTCAGTTCAAAATTTATTTGATATAAAATCGTTTGATTTTTGCAATGATTTTGAGATGACCACGTGACTCTAATATTTTTTATCGTTAAGGAACCGATTTGTGCGAAGATCACTCAAAATAGAGATTCAATATTTAGCTACTAAAAACTAATTTGATTTTTTTAACTCGCTCAGAGGTGCCTTCGGACCTGAAATGAAGTATCACTGTAACAAATTTCGTGGCTGTGGGTCACTTAGATTTTACTTCATTTGAATAAAGTTCCGTTTTTTCGATGAAGTTTTAAATTTTCAAATATAATGAATTACTGTAGTATTGTGATAATTTTAAAAATATTACCGCTGAATGCATTGCATTTTAGAGGTGTATAAATAAAATTGCATTACAGTTGGAAAGTGTTTCATAATGAATGCTTTATACATGGTTGATCTTTCTTGTTTTTTAACTTTTATAGTTGTCAGGGATGAATTTGGACATGCAATACATAAGATATTAAAAGATCTTAAGGTTAAACCCTTCCCCTACATTGAATAACACACATAATTTTGAATTTAATTACTTAAAACAGATGTAATATATAAAGAGAAAACCTTATAGAAGGAATGAACCATGTACCAAAAATCCATGTACATTACCGTCTTGAGTGATATCACTGATTTATTTACACAACATTTGAGTTTGAATTTTAGCGAAATTCCTTGTGTGACACTTATCTCTTATAGGACGACTTGTATATGATTTATTTTCACTCACGGAGGCACACCTGAAAACATATTTCACATAAAGTTAGCGTTCGAGATGAAGTTTCACTTGCAGTAATTGCCGAATTTCAGATACTTCTTTTTCGGGTCAGACCGTCTGACCTATCCGAAGGTTTAAGGTATCTGTTTGGACGGCCTCCGGGAAGTACTAACCGATTTAGACAAGTACCTAGTGAGGAAGGCATCCACAGGGACCGTACCTTCATTCCCCTACCACCAACATATCGGAAGGACTTACGTACCCACATGTTTAACGTGATCGTACTCCGCGTGAACACGGCGACAGTTTGGGCAGAGGCGGAATCGAACTCGGGTCGTGTCAGTACAATATCCACGCACTAACTACTGGACTGTCGCACGCCGAATTTCAGATATTTTTATTTACAGTGCACTTCTAAGAAATATCGATTTTATAAAGTTCTCGTGAATATGGTAATTTTGGATCTAACATAGATCTTACCCAGCAAAGGCAAAAATTGTGAATCTAGATAGGATACATACATTTCTAAAGTATTAACATTTGATAAACACTACGCCGCTAATTTAAATGATGTCAGTGGATTCACGGAACTGAATTATTTGTGAAACTTTAGGTTTCGAACCTCGGCGAAATTCCGTATGTGACACGCGTCTTTCATTTGCCGACTTGTGTTGGAAATTTTCCCATTCACTGACGCATATTGTGAAAATCATATTACACATAAACTTCGCGTTTGAAACGAAATTTCAATTGCGTCAGTTACTGAATTTCAAGCATTTGCATTTACAGTATAGAGTGCCACAATTAAGGATAAACAATCTTATCGCTATGAAATGTCGTGGTCAGATAAGGAAAATAAAAATAAACTCATCAATAAAGCATTAGTATGATTACAAAATATTACTTTAGTTGAAACTTTGAAAACTAGAAGAACCCATTATGAAACAGATGATCGTATACTAATACTGATTCACTGGGATAATGCAAAAACAGCAAGCAATCTTCGAATGGAAATGAGACCTTCAATAAAATCTGAATTAGAAGAAAGTATCCATTAGATAAAAAAATGATTTTTAAACACTTGTAAGTATTAAGCTCAATATTTAATCTTGCAACATGAGGAATTCTTTGATCGAAAATATAATATTCACATATTTCAATAAAAATCACTTTATACTCTAATTTGGAAAATATTTTAAACATCCCATTATTTAATTGCTTTTCTCTTGGCTCCATTTTATTTCTTTATAAAATATTCAATTTTTGAAATGCCCAACTAATTTCGATACAATGGGATTTCTTCCACAGAAGCACATTGGAGCAACTGTGAAAATATTCAATTAAGCAATAGAAAAATTTCAACAATTTATGTCTAATGTAAATAGAACTTAGAGGTTTATTTGCTTAATTTATTTGTTATAAACGATCTAAAAACGGGGTTAAAAACAAAATATATATAATGAGGAAACAATTATTTGGGAAATCGCTTTTTAAAAAGGGACTTTCGTGCTTTTATTACAATATATTCACACTGTTACGAAAAAAAATCTGATGTAGGAAGCATATGACTTTCCTTATATAATGCGATGAATTACTACTATTACAGTAAATTATACTACTGTTAGAGTGAATTACTACTGTTAGAGTAAAAAAAAATTTGATGTGGGCAACACATGACTTTCCTTATATAATGTAATTAATTTACTACTTTTACAGTAAAAAAAAGTAGGTTTTTCTTATAGTAGATACAAATATTCTTTCCAAGATATTAAATTTTCGACAATTAGTCGTCATTTTAATCCATTTGGCGAGATTTTCGTTAATTTGGCAACATTTCAAAAAGTCGCCTAGTTGGCGACATTCCGCCAAATTCGTCGCCAAAATCTCGCCAACCGTTATGCACTAAGAAATAAGTTATTCTTACAGCAGATAAATGACTATTGGCGTTCAAACACAAAAGTATTACTAAAAGTATATTTTTCATGAATGGAATGAGCTAGTTACACGAGAATGATGTAACCTAATTTATCGCATGGTATTACATATGAAAAGTGAACATGTTTCTCAATAGGAATTTATTTTTTATATGACTTTTTGATAATTTTTTTTTAAAAAATGAACAATATCTCGAGAACGGTTCATGTTAGCGTTCTAAAATTTATGTCAATCGTTTTCTAATGAAAAATTACACAAGAAATGTCTATTTGCGTAACTTTATTAGTGGTTTTGATTTTTTGACGATTTTTTCAAAATTTCATTCGAAAATTTAGGGGGGGTTCTTAACATTCGATTGCATATAAAAGCAATAGGCTTCCAGTGTTTACGGATTGTGATTTTTGTACCAAATTTGGTTCGAATCGGTCCATTCGTTCGTCAGTTATCGTCTCCACAGACTCACTGACACACACACACACACACACACACACACACATACACACACACAGACATCACTTCAAAAATGTTTGATTCGTGATCAGGGATGCTTGAAACGTGCTCTCCCGTCGAAAACTCGAATTCGAATTTTCGACCCCGTCACAATACTTTCCTTATACATTATGTATATAAGGAAAGTAAAAATAGATTATTTTTATAGTAGATATTTATATTCTTTCCAAGATATTGAATTTTCGTCAATGAGTCGTCATTTTCATTGACTTAGCGTCATTTTTATCAATTTGGCGAGATTTCAGTTAATTTAGCAACATTTAAAAAGTCGCCAAATTGGCGGCCGTCCACCAAATTAGTTATTCTTACAGCAGATAAATGGCTATTGGAGTTCAAATACAAAAGTATTACTCAAAGTACCTTTTTTCATGAATGGAACGAGCTAGATGCACGAGAATGATGTCACCAAATTTACTGCATAGTATTACGCATGAAAAGTGAATATGTTTCTCAAAAGGAAATATTTTTTTTTAGTTTATATGATTTTTTGATAATTTTTTTGAAAAATGTGCAATATCTCGAGAATGGTTCATGTTAGCGTTATAAAATTTATGTCAATCGTTTTGTAATGAAAAATTACATAAGAAATTTAGGTGGGTTCTGAATATTCTATTGCGTTTAAAAACAATAAGCTTCCAGTGTTTACAGATTGTAAATTTTGTACCAAATTTCGTTCGAATCGGTCCATTCGTTCGTCAGTTATCGTCTCCACAGACTCTCTGACACACACACACACACATACTTTCACACACACACACAAACATCACTTCAAAAATGTTTGATTCATGATCAGGGATGCCTGAAACGTGCTCTCCCGTGGAAAATTCGAATTTTCGACCCCGCCGCAATACTTTACTTGTACATTTTTGTATATAAGGAAAGTAATAAAGTAACCTCGTTTTTTTTTACAATACAGGAAAGGTACAGTAGAGATATTAGTAAAAAATCATATAATATGTTTAAATCTAATATATAAAAGGCAAAATTCGAACAGAAGATTTTAACAGAAATATGTCTTGAATTTCGAAGATAGATTTGAATGAAATTTCTTTCAAGAAATGGTATTTCAAGCATGCTTTATTCCTCTACAGTGAAACTTTATATATACAATAATATATCTGAAAATATGTCTGTCCGTCTCTTATAACCGCTTGAAAGTGACTCTGCAATTTTAAATGCAATTTTACTGGTGTGGTAGGTTATTAAAGAGTAGATTAATGACTAAAACTGTTTCATTTTAATAATAGATTTAAATATTACAACAAGTTCAAGTTAATACAACATGATTTTTTATACAAAAATAAATGTCATAACTTCACTCCTTTGACAGTCAATTCCAACAAAATGAATCAAATCTCCAAGTTAAATCATCAGTCAACTCGTTGTTATCGTAGGGGGCTGTAGTACTTACTATTAAAACGATTTAATTTTTATTTATAGAAAAAAAGTTATATTTCATAAAACTGCTATAGAATGTTACTCGGGATTTAAAGCTGGGATTCACCGAATCCATGCATTAGAATTTTCCGAATCCATGCATTAGAATTTTCCGAATCCATGCAATCCACCGAATCCATGCATTAGAATTTTCCGAATCCATGCAATCCACCGAATCCATGCATGGTTAATATTGGATCAATGACTCTTAGCATTAAATTTCAGGCAACGCCGATAAAAATGTGAAATTTGAATAATCGGATTTCTGCGTGTTTCTAAGCGCGTTTAACAATGAAAAATATGTTGCCATTCAAAATATTAAAAAAATAATTAATTTCAGTTTTTGATGATATGAAAATCTGATATAATATTCTAAGTAAACTGATTAAAATTTAAATTCGGTATCAAATAACACTTGAAATATCACTTTCAAATTGCTCGAAACTTTAATATTTTATTCGACTTCAGATGGATACCTACACTATAAACTCAAAATATAAAATGTTTTACTAACTTTCTTGGCGGGATATAAAACCAAACTTATATAATATGTCTGACAAGATTTGAGATTCTGGAGAATTTAACATTCTAACTTGTCTACTGGAACGTAAGTATGTTCTTGAATATCATGCTTCCATTGAAACCGAAAACACTATTTAAAATATTTAAAATTTAATTTTATTTCAACATGAAAAATCGAATCACGAAGTTTTCATTTTCAAATAACATTTAAAATAAAGTGATTTAGTTTTAGCAGCGTGTTGTGTCTTTAAATGACGCTATCAAACCAAAAAAAACTTCAGTAAATTTAGTTTTTAGCATAACAAAATTAAAAATAATAAGAAAAGTTTTTAG
Organism: Amaurobius ferox; assembly: GCA_951213105.1. NCBI lineage: Eukaryota > Metazoa > Arthropoda > Arachnida > Araneae > Amaurobiidae > Amaurobius > Amaurobius ferox. Next base: position 83,855,039 of record OX578141.1, on the reverse strand, counting down.
TTTTAGAACAATAGATGGCGCCACCAATCCAATTTCAGCGAATTTCGATTATTGAATTCATAAATTTTAAACTAATCCAAATTTTAAAATAAATCTGGTTTAGGTCTTTTTTCTTTAGGAGGCGAGGTATCCCTGTACGAAATGTCATGACTGTATGACGATTATATTTTACACCAAAAGCTTGGAGATTTGTCATCAAAACAAATGTTTCATCATGTGAGCCCCAAAATCGATCTCACACCAGTTTATTGTGAGACAGCTTTATTTTACGTTATTTATTGGATCTGAAACGTCAGACAATACCTTCAGTCTCAATGACGCAAGATTTTACAACACGCTGACCCAAAGGTCAGCAGACAACCATAAATTTAGGGTCATCAAGACAGATGGGTCGAATGAAGTCGAGTTAAGGATAAAGTGAAGCAACGATATTGGATAAAAGGTTGACCAATTGAGGAGATGTGTGTAGCTTCGCCCTGAAGGTTACCAATAAAAATCAAGGAGGAGTTTCTGTTGTTGAGACCCAGACCGTCCGACCTGCCAGAAAGGTGTAAGGTAACCGTTTGGACGGCCTTGAAGTGTCACCCAATTTTGACCGGAACCCAGTGGGGGAGGTATCCACAGGGACCGTACCCTCCTCCCCCTACCACCAACCTCTCGGAAGGATTTACGGACCCACATGTTTAACGTGATCGTACTCCGCATGAACGCGGCGGCAGTTGTGGCAGCGTGCAAATCCAGCCCGCAAACCACCGGGCTACCGCCACCGAAATGTGCCAACAGCACGCGGTGTTCCCAGGTGGTCACCCCCCCAAGTACTAACTGCGCCCGATGCTGCTTGACTTCTGTGGTCTAACGAGAACCGGTGTTTTCAGCACGGTACGGCCGTTGGCCAACCAAGGAGGAGTGTCAGATCTCAGGCAAAAGAGCCACAACCAAAGGAGTCTAAAAAAATAAAAAACTCAGAACTACTGAGAGAGATCGCAGCATGACTTCCACGTGAGACTTGATATGGAAATTCACGAGGACTTTTGCATGACAATTGCAGAATGAGAAACGGCAATGTCCTGAGACAGTTATTCCAGATGTGTTCGATATTAACACCTAGACATCAGTACAATATGATCGGCGAATTACACTTCGAGTTAATTCCAGTAAAATGAGCGACGTTAAGTACGTGTTAGTGACAAAGTCCAAGACAGACTTCAAGGTATGTGTTCCTTAAATATTGTGGAAGGTCTTAAAAACATTTTAGGCATTTTTAACTAAAGATCTCACATTGTCTCTCTCCGGCGCGAACAAGAGGAATAACTGTTTTAATTGAGTAATTAAGCGATCTATGCTGTTAATAAATGATTTATTGTTAAAGTTAAAATGGTGCAATTAATGTAGTATTATGTTAATTAATATTCCTTTACAGAACTCGAGCTAAAGATAACAGTTGGAGGGTTATTAGCGGCACAACACATAATTTAATGAGTTCCACAAATACGATAATTTATGGCCCTGTCATTTATGGCGAATTTAATAATTTAAAATCTCAGCTTTATTGTAAAGTAAAATGCGCTTTGCATTTAATAATTTAAGTATATTTTTGTTTTACTGCACCACACACCAAAAGCAAATTTTTCACCAGATCTAGTGCAACGATCGTAATCACATATATGGAATGTTGAATAAAGATAACACCAACGTTAGGGTATTTTGTAAACTTCTTCAATGTAGTATGCGCAGTTCGCATGTGCGCATGTTGCAATATATTGATGAATTTTCTAATATATACCTCCAAAACTACACAACGATTTAAATAACATTTGGTACAAATGAAGGTTGTTATATTAATATGGAAAAAGGTAGCTATTTTTAAATATTTTAGAGTGACATGTGGAGTACTCTCATAAGTATTTTGTATTCAGAATTTGTGCTAAAATTTATACCAACCAATTTTTGCCATAACTTCTCAGTCGCTCGAAACCAAATAGGGTGAAATTGCAGACTTTTATTTGAATTCAAAATCATCATAAAGTTTTTTTTTTCATTTTACGTGTGTTATGTGCTGTACCAAAATGAACATTTTTACTCTATTGTTACTAATATCTCCTAATGTACGCAACATAATAAAACCAAATTAAGTATGAATGCAGACTTTTCCTAAATGTAAGATTTTTTCTTTTGTAGATCCTCTAATTTAGACGTGAAAATAAATGAAAATGGCATTTGTCCGTACATTGTTGTTGTCTCGTATTTCAAAAGGACAGAACATGGACTCAAACCTTTAAAAACTGTTCACCCTTGTTCAAGTGCGTGACTTTGAAAGAACGCTCCCCATGAGTCTTGTTACACTTAAGATACTATGTGAGACAGCAAAGAAAGCAGCATATCATACAATGACACTGAAAGAATTACATCCATACAGTGAAAATTGACGATAAGCGGCTGATAACGTTAATAGTCATCGGAAAAATATATTTTGCTGTAAATTTGTTCGGTTTGGCTTTCCTGATTTGATCACACCATGCGACTGGCAGTATTAACCGAGATCAAAATAAACAGCGACCACATTATATTATGAGTTTTGAGACTCAAAAATTTCAAGGGTTATGCCTGACGGATGTGCTGAAATGATTTTGCAAAATTGTAATTATCGTTACAGGAGAAATGACGTTTGTTTTGCTTCGTGTTTCGAAAAAAATTTACATAATCTTTTTTAGAGTACATTTTCTTGAAAAGGCATAAAAAATGGTTGATTGTAATACGTGCTCAATTTTCTATCAAAATCTGGTGGTCGGATTTTTGACTCTATAGCATATAGCATTAGTTTCACTTTCCAATTTATATGTACTATATATTATAGGTAAAATAAAAATTATAGAAATTTTATAAAGTATTATTTACTAATATAGTTATTTATTGTTATTTACTAGTATAGTTATTTATTGGTATTTATTTACTCGAAAAGGAAAATAAAATTGAGTAATTTCCGTTTATGTTTCGGCAAGTCTTGTTCGAATTTTAATATGCAAACTCTTAAACCCAAATAATTTATTCAATGAATTATTTATTTATTGGATAATTTATATTATTACTTGTTTAATAATTTAACAGCATCTATAGAATTATTCAAATTAGATTTGAACTTGTAGTCACGACATCTTTATTTAACGCGTTATCTAGCTGAAAAGTTGTTTTCTAAAACAGATAAATGTGACAGCATGGTAGGAAAACATCTCCCAAAGCTGCACGCCACCGTAGTACAATTCAGTGAAATCAATTTCCGTCTCTTTTATTTAAGGCAGACACATTTATTCAACATTATTGTAACTAATGGGGGCTTAGGGGAGGGAAACACATCAAGTTGGATTTAAGGAAGCGATATTTCGGAAGTGGTAAAATTAACGGTCGAAACTCTATTTCTTGGAAACCTTCCTTTGGCTAACAGTAGTCTCTCCAACATGAAGCAGAAAGGTCGTAAAGTTGACTTGGGGTTTATTTGGGGAAGACCTTAAAATTAGCTCCAGTACACAAGATCCTCCTTGCGTTTAAATCCAAGGACTTTCTAAGGAAATAATAGAAAGCTAAGTATTCGAGGGAAATTTTGTGTTCCAGGATTTTTACTGGAAGCAATATCTAAGCATCGGCAACAAGGAAGTTCTCATTAAAGAGGAAAGTTATTGAACACACGAGATTTATTCAAAGTTATTTGACTTTCATTTGTCTTTAGAGATAAATTTTCAGAAGTTGAGTTTGTAATTAAATTGAATGTGTTTTTAAGTGCTGAAATTAAAGTTAATTGAAAATTTGTCAAATCGCTGGGAAATAGTTAGAGTTAAGCACGCATGCCACATTTCAGGAATGGAAACAAAGCAATTTTAGTGCACAAAATAGAAAAATACACTGAACTTAAATGTAAAGATATAATTTTGATATAAAGATATATGTTTGATATAAAGATATATGTTTGATATAAAGATATAGATTGGTATAAAGATATAAATTTTAGAAAAGTTGACGTTGGGAAATCTATTAGACTAAACATTCTACACCTTCCCAGTTACTTGAATTAATCAGCAGGGTTATAGCAGATTCTGATATTACATAAATATTTTGTGCGTGATACTTTGTAAGGTGAATAACATGCGGCTGGGAACTACAGTTGTAGAGAAAAAGACATGTATGCAGCATAACCCAGGAATGACGGTTATTCCTCAACAATTTGAAGATGTTTAATAGAACACGGTATGCAAGCAAAACAAAAATAAAAGAAGTTTTATCTGTCTAAACCAAGGAGAAATAGGTATGTAATCCATATGTGGCTAGTAAAGAATTTTGGAAAAATATAAAAATATAAATTATCTTCTTTGGACTACTAATGATATGAGCTATGTCATATTTTAAGAAGAGACAAAATCTAATCATTTTAGACGTGATGTACGTTTATAGAATTGGCACCAAGACAACATTCTGTAATTGAATTTTTAAAATCGATATTGAAACTGAAAGCATGAGAATTTGGAGTTGCATGGTAGAGGTATTCACCACGAATGATGTATGATAACACTTCTGGAAAAATATACCTAGAAATCTTAGAAAATTATCTTCTTCCAACCCTGTTTTGGAATAATATAGAGGGTCTTTTGTGAATTAGAGTGATACTTATCCAAAACATATGTCAAGAGTGGCAACAAAATGATTTTAAAATTATAATATTTGCAGTCTTTAGTGGTCTTTAGTGGTCGCCAGTGGTCTGCCCAGTCTTGGTAATTAAATATTATTGAATTGTATATTTTTAAACAGCACGTTTCCATTTCTTTTCTCCCAAATTCTACATATGGACTCTAGATATGTACCGAAAATTATTTAGGCAATATTCCACGCAATTAATACCAAAATCAAAATGACGTTATGAATAATTGCACTTAAGCAGTTTCGGCAAACATGGAAGTCTACAAATTATTAAAGAAGGAATTTCTTTAACTTCGGGTCAAATATTTACATTTTCATCAATAATTAAACTCCCGCCGATATTGTTTTAAACATTTGATACTATTTTGTAAAATAAATACATAACGGATTCTCTTAATTAGGTTATTTCAATTTTTTATTTAGATTAGATTTTTTATCTGCAGATTTAGATTTTTTTAACTGTTTAATCCTAGCGATTTTGTAATATTTTGTCATGATTAGAAAGATATGTATCCAAGTTTATTGAAATTGGATGTTAATATCTAATTTTAAGTAAATCTGATTTTAAGTAAAAAATGATTTGGGCAGCACATGAGCTTCCTTATACAATGCAATGAATGTACTTCTTTCACAGAAAAACTCTGATGCATAAACTCTGATGTCTGATACTCAAAATCTCTGATGATTTGATCCACGGTACAGGGGTTTATACGTTGAATTATACATTTGGTGCTTTACTGAATGACAGCATGTAAAACTATTTCGAAGTACTCAATTAACTTGTATTTCAGGCAACTCTAAAGTGACAATTGTCAATATTGATAGCATCCTCAATAAGCAATATAGTCCACATATTACAATAATTTAATAATGAAATTATTTGGCAATTCATTTTTGCAATTTTGACGATATCTCCATGCATCTGAGGTGAAATATTACCATGTTGGCGATATTTGCAAATGTGTTATCAAGTGTTACAGACAAACGGAGATAAAAGAAATTTTTATTACTAGATGTGCTCATCATATGATGGAATTCAAAATTTGTAAAGCATTACCTCCTACTTAGCCTTATATTTAGCAATTTGGTGATATTTCGTCAACATTTGAAATGTCAGCAACATTTGAAAATATCACCAATTTGGCCACATCTCGCCGATTTCATCGCCACATTTTTCGCCAAGCGTTAAGGACGGACCGAGTTATGGTATATTCTTATAGTAGATTCCTATATTCATTCCAAGATATTGAATTTTCGTCAAAAAGTAACGTATTTTTTTATCAGTTTGGAAACATTTTCGTGAATTTGGCAACATTTCAAAAATTCGCCAAGTTGGTGATGTTCCGTCAAATTAATTCCCTACCTTTCACACAAATTGTTACAGGCGGATAAACAAGTTATTCTTACTGTTGATTCTTATATGCTTTCCAAAATATTGATTTTTCATCAATCAGTCGTCATTTTCATTGATTTAGCGTTATCTTTATCAAATTGGCGACATTTTTGTCAATTTAGAAACATGTAAAATAAAAGTCGCCTAGTTGTCGATATTCCGCGAAATTTGTTGCTAAAATTTAGCCAAGCGTTGCGTACATAGAAATAAGTTATTCTTTTAGTAGATTACCGAAACTATCTTCTCTCGTGAATGGAACTAACTAGATCCTCGAGTATGATGTTAACAACTGTGTCGCAAAATATTACATATAAAAATTGAACCTTTTTCACAATATTTAATACATTTTTAATTTTATGTATATTTTTTTATTATATGTTTCTTTAATTTTATGATACATTTATTTAAAAAGACGTGCAACATCTCGAGCACGGCTCATGCAAGACCGTAGCCAGAAATTTACTTCTTTGCAAAATGTCTCAGGAAGACATTTGTCAGCTGTAGTCCCAGAAAATATGTCGGCCATTCGAAAAATGTTAATCAATGATAATCGCTGTACCTACTAAATGATACAGAAGGAACTTAACATTGGATCCGCAGTTATATATAAAATTATTCATGAAGAACTGCATATGGAAAAATTAGTTTGTCGTTAGATCCCCCATAATTTAACAGAACACCAAAAAGTCAGAATCAGTAAAGAAACCCTAAAATTACTTAATAATGGTGGACACAGCTTTATTTCTAATATCATAACCGGTAATGGAACGTACATACGTTTTTCGACATTTCAATAAGTCAAGCAAGTAAAGTATGGGTCTTTGAAGATGACACCAAACCGACAATAGTGAAAAGATATCGAGCGATGAAAAAATTAATGTATGCCGTGTTCTTCAAAAGTGCAGATCTGATCAAAGCCATAAAGCTAGAGGGACAGAAGGCAGTTACAGCTAATTGGTACACCACTAAGTGTCTTCCAGAAATTCTTCAGGAAGAGATTGTTAGAGGACTCATGCTTCACCATGACAATGCATCTTCTCATTCACCAAGAATGACACTCGAATTTCTTGAACAAAAAAAAACATCAAAGTGATAGAACATCCACCTTATTGTCCTGATCTTGCTATGTGTGACTTTTGGCTATTTTTAATAAAAAAAAGATAAGTAGGCGTCGTTTATATATATATATATATATATATGTATATATATATGTATATATATATATATATATATATATATATATATATATATATATATATATATATATATATATATATATATATATATTGCGGTCAATTCGATTAATCCATTATCATTAATTATAATATAATCGGCTATTGTTAATACTAACCAAATAAACAGGTAAAAGTGAAAAATTTATGAGAATTTATCACATAAACCGGCTGTTATTAATAACTAGCAGCATACCCGTTCTTCGTACGGAGTATATAATATAAAGAAACTTGAAATTCATAATCATGCCCAAATTCTTATAGTATACTAAATGACATGCTTAATCAAAATATTCTGTTAAAATATTTACTATAATGCTCCTAAAAAGAAGTTTAAGAATCTCTGTTCTCGCTATATAAAATTATCTTCATGGACATATCTGAAGAATAAAACATCTTGGACCCCTTATGTAAGCAAATATAAAAAAAATATGGAATTGAATCAATATATGCAAAATAAAAGCGTTAAAATTGTATGGGACCCGTACTAATTATATACGCGAATATTAGAAAATATAACCTGTATTAGTAGATTACATGTATAAATTGAAAATACCAATAAACCCGTAACCTTTAAATCCGAAGACAGTCATTTATTCCAATATATGTCAAAATTAAAGTGCTAAAATTATATGGGAAGATATACACGTACTACTTATAATGTCCGATTATTAGTAGAAGATTACCCGTTTTGTAATATGAGTCACAAATGTTTTTTGGTAAAATACAACAGACGACGTAATAAATTGAATATATAATTAATCCCCTTAATCTTCATACCAGAAGACTGTACTTGATTCCAATATATATGCCAATATATGTCAAAATATATGCCAATATACCTGTACTACTTATATTCTCGTAGGTTAGAAGATATACCCGTGCATTCCTAGAAGATTACTCGTACAACGTACAATATGCGTGTGTCAGCAATTTTTGCCGCAATAAAACAATGGCGTAATAACTTAAAAATATCAATAATCCCTGAATCAATAATTCCGGAAAATATCAATAATAATAATGTTTAAACCTGAAGAGTATAATTGATATTATCCAGTCCAAAATGAAATGGCAATGAAATTTATTTTATATACATATCTTCATTATTCAAATCGGAAAGGATTTAATAAATATCGTCTGCCGCATAAACACATTGGATTTAAATCCATTGCTAAGCGACATGATATCATTTGCTTCAAATAAATTGGTAGAAAAAATATCGTCTAAATAGTTATATTTCTATGGAACATTTGGCGACAGTTTCGTCAAATTAGCGACATTTTAAAAAATCGCCAAATTTATCGTCAAGTGGGACTGTAGAACTGACAGTTCCACTTTGCGACAAATTGACGAAATATCATCACAATACTATCCCCTAACAAAAAACAATTAATATCATTTATGTAGCGCAATTTTATCAATTTCAAGATATTTTTATAGATTTGAAAACATTTTTATCAATTTGGTGACATTTTAAAAATTCGCTAAATGTATTACTAAGTAGGATGGTTGGTCTGGCAGATAAATGCTAACCAAACATCATTTCAGTACTCTCTTCTAACAAAACAAAAAAAAATTTCATTGATATGTAGAAGACCCAAGCCACACGACCAACCCGAAGGTTTATGGCAGCTGTTTGTGTGTCGTTTATATCAATTTGGCGACATTTCCGCCAATTTGGCAAAGTTTAAGAAAAGTTGTCAAATTAGCGATATCCCTCCAAATTCATAGCTTTGAATTTGCAGATCTGAATGAAACATTCTTATCCCGATTCAATATACTAAATGAAAACACTACAATTGTATTGGAAGATATACCCGCTCTACTCTTTTTCTGTTTCAACAATCGGCTATATGAATTTATTGGCTAAACACAATATATGAGTTTAGTAGCTAAATACGATATAAGCTTGAAAACTCTTTGCCAAAATAAATGAAATTGATCGCAGTCAGCAATTAATATAATTAAAAGAAAAATCAAACCGTCCATTCATAAGATATACTTTTATATCCATTTATCCATTTATTTATTATTTAAATCGAAAAAAAATAATAAAAACATTAACAAACACATTTAATTTAATTGCGATGCCGAGCAACATGATATATCCTCCTAAAATGTTAAAATGTATTAACCACTAACAGCACACCCGTTATTCGTACGGAGTGTATAATTTAAAGAAACTTAAAGTTCGCAATCATGTGCAAATTCTGTTAAAATATTAAATTTATTGCTCCTAAAGAGAAGTTTAAGAATATATGTTCTCACTATGCAAAATTATCTTCACGATCAGATCTGAAGATTAAAACATCCTGCCCCCTTTTGTAAGCAAATTTACAGAAGAAAAAATAGGAATTGGATGAATATATGCAACCCCGTACTAATTATATTGTCGCAGATCAGAAAATATGCCAATGTGTTAGTAGAAGATTACCCGTATTACAATATGCGTCTCAAAAATATTTGCCAAAATAAAAGAGATGACGTAATAAATTGAAAACATCAATAATATCCGTACTCTTTATACCAGAAGGTCGTAATTGATTCCAATATATGCCAATATATATCAAAACATATGTCAATATACCTGTACTACTTATATTCTCGTAGATTAAAAGATATACACGTGTATTTGTAGAAGATTCGTACAACATACAATATATGAGTTTAAACAATTTTTGTCATAATAAAATAATTGCATAATAACTTGAAAATATCAATAATCCTTGAATCAATAATCGACGAAAATATACATAATAATAATTTTTAAACCTGAAGACCGTAATTGATATTATCCAGTCGAAAATGCTATAAGAAAAATCAAATCGTTCTTTTCTAAAATATATTTTTATATCAATTTATTTATTATTCAAATCGAAAAAATAATTATTAAAATTAACAGACAGATTTAATTTAATTGCGTTTCTGAGCAACATGATATAAGATAGAATCTTATAACATGTTAAATATGTCATGTCTTATAACATAAACTGCGAAATTAAATAACGATTTTGATTTCTCTATACTTCTCATTGTTCCGTAAAAGCTTGTTTTAAATAAACCATGAACCATGGAGATAGATTTCCCCTTTAAATCATGTTTCAAACAATTCATGTTTTCAGAAAGTGACTAATTAACGCAAAAAATCTCCCATCAAACTCAGAGATTAAATTTTAATTCACTTTCAAACGATTTTCAAGCTTTTCGTTTGGATAAACCACGGAGTTAGGGAGTAGAACTCCTAGGAAAAAGTTCCGTTTTTCATTAATATCTCGACAACCCCAGGTCTTAGAAACTCGAAACTTGGACAAAATTTATGGGGGAATATTTCAAGGCTATTCACCAAATTTCATTAAATTCGGTTCAGCCGTTTTTCCGTGATGATGAGACAAACGAAAATTTCGTTTTTTACTAATATCTCGAGAACCACTGGCCGTAGAAACTCAAAACACGGATATAATTTTAAGTGGGGCTATTTCTGGGCAACCCACAAAATTTCATCAAATTCGGTACAGCCGTTCTCCCGTGATGGTGTGACAAACAGACAGACAGACAGACAGACAGACAGACAGATTTTCATTCTTATTTATATAGACTAGCAGCATACCCGTTCTTCGTACGGAGTATATAATATAAAGAAACTTGAAATTCATAATCATGCCCAAATTCTTATAGTATACTAAATGACATGTTTAATCAAAATATTCTGTTAAAATCTATATAAATAAAAATGAAAATCTGTCTGTCTGTCTGTCTGTCTGTCTGTCTGTCTGTCTGTCTGTCTGTTTGTCACACCATCACGGGAGAACGGCTGAACCGAATTTGATGAAATTTTGTGGGTAGCCCAGAAATAGCCCCACTTAAAATTATATCCGTGTTTTGAGTTTCTACGACCAGTGGTTCTCGAGATATTAGTAAAAAACGAAATTTTCGTTTGTCTCATCATCACGGAAAAACGGATGAACCGAATTTAATGAAATTTGGTGAATAGCCTTGAAATATCCCCCCATAAATTTTGTCCAAGTTTCGAGTTTCTAAGACCTGGGGTTGTCGAGATATTAATGAAAAACGGAACTTTTTCCTAGGAGTTCTACTCCCTAACTCCGTGGTTTATCCAAACGAAAAGCTTGAATATCGTTTGAAAGTGAATTAAAATTTAATCTCTGAGTTTGATGGGAGATTTTTTGCGTTAATTAGTCACTTTCTGAAGACATGAATTGTTTGAAACATGATTTAAAGGGGAAATCTATCTCCATGGTTCATGGTTTATTTAAAACAAGCTTTTACGGAACAATGAGAAGTATAGAGAAATCAAAATCGTTATTTAATTTCGCAGTTTATGTTATAAGACATGGCATATTTAACATGTTATAAGATTCTATCTTATATGATGTTACTCAGAAACGCAATTAAATTAAATCTGTCTGTTAATTTTAATAATTATTTTTTCGATTTGAAAAATAAATAAATGGATATAAAAATATATTTTAGAAAAGAACGATTTGATTTTTCTTATAGCATTTTTGACTGGATAACATCAATTACGGTCTTCAGGTTTAAAAATTATTATTATTTATATTTTCGGGGATTATTGATTCAAGGATTATTGATATTTTCAAGTTATTATGCAATTATTTTATTATGACAAAAATTGTTTAAACTCATATATTGTATGTTGTACGAATCTTCTACAAATACACGTGTATATCTTTTAATCTACGAGAATATAAGTAGTACAGGTATATTGACATATGTTTTGATATATATTGGCATATATTGGAATCAATTACGACCTTCTGGTATAAAGAGTGCGGATATTATTGATGTTTTCAATTTATTACGTCATCTCTTTTATTTTGGCAAATAACGGGTAATCTTCTACTAACACATTGGCATATTTTCTGATCTGCGACAATATAATTAGTACGGGGTTGCATATATTCATTCAATTCCTATTTCTTCTTCTGTAAATTTGCTTACAAAAGGGGGCAGGATGTTTTATTCTTCAGATCTGATCGTGAAGATAATTTTGCATAGTGAGAACATATATTCTTAAACTTCTCTTTAGGAGCAATAAATTTAATATTTTAACAGAATTTGCACATGATTGCGAACTTTAAGTTTCTTTAAATTATACACTCCGTACGAATAACGGGTGTGCTGTTAGTGGTTAATAAATTTTAACATTTTAGGAGGATATATCATGTTGCTCGGCATCGCAATTAAATTAAATGTGTTTGTTAATGTTTTTATTATTTTTTTTCGATTTAAATAATAAATAAATGGATAAATGGATATAAAAGTATATCTTATGAATGGACGGTTTGATTTTTCTTTTAATTATATTAATTGCTGACTGCGTACATCAATTTCATTTATTTTGGCAAAGAGTTTTCAAGCTTATATCGTATTTAGCTACTAAACTCATATATTGTGTTTAGCCAATAAATTCATATAGCCGATTGTTGAAACAGAAAAAGAGTAGAGCGGGTATATCTTCTAATACAATTGTAGTGTTTTCATTTAGTATATTGAAACGGGATAAGAATGTTTCATTCAGATCTGCAAATTCAAAGCTACGAATTTGGAGGGATATCGCTAATTTGACAACTTTTCTTAAACTTTGCCAAATTGACGGAACTGTCGCCAAATTGATATAAACGACACACAAACAGCTGCCATAAACCTTCGGGTTGGTCGTGTGGCTTGGGTCTTCTACATATCAATGAAATTTTTTTTTGTTTTGTTAGAAGAGAGTACTGAAATGATGTTTGGTTAGCATTTATCTGTCAGACCAACCATCCTACTTAGTAATACATTTAGCGAATTTTTAAAATGTCACCAAATTGATAAAAATGTTTTCAAATCTATAAAAATATCTTGAAATTGATAAAATTGCGCTACATAAATGATATTAATTGTTTTTTGTTAGGGGATAGTATTGTGATGATATTTCGTCAATTTGTCGCAAAGTGGAACTGTCAGTTCTACAGTCCCACTTGGCGATAAATTGGCGATTTTTTAAAATGTCGCTAATTTGAAGAAACTGTCGCCAAATGTTCCATAGAAATATAACTATTTAGACGATATTTTTTCTACCAATTTATTTGAAGCAAATGATATCATGTCGCTTAGCAACGGATTTAAATCCAATGTGTTTATGCGGCAGACGATTTTTAT